>JAODKF010000042.1:14525973-14545934 GCA_026779585.1 Mormyrus proboscirostris | reverse complement strand
CCTTAAAAATCTAATCCCCCCCCCCCCCCCCCCCACACACACACACACACACAGAGCCAAAGGGGGATTTGGATGCCCAACCTGGAGGTGTGATGTGACAGAGCTAAACCCCGGAGCCACCATGTTCCTCCAGTTCCCAGGAGCAAAATCTGAATGCATATAATGAACATCTAAGCCCTTTAGGAGATGAGCTCTTCAATGAAAGGGCTGTTGGTGCAGACTTGGGTCGCAGGCTGGCGGCGCCACTCTGACAGACGGGGTGGTGCCTCGCTCACTGTGCCTTTGCCAGGCTGAACAGCACAGGCGTGGGGACATGTTTCCAAATAAAGCCCCCCATCACCTTTCTGCAAATGGGACATGGACCAATCTGAGGAGCGATGTGACAGTGAAAGGTCCTGGCATTTAGAGATGACTGTACAGTGAATGCGGGTAGGAGGCAAGCAGACAGGACGAGCCATCAATCCATATTTCCACATACTCAGTGCTGGGTTATGGTGAGCCTGAAGCCTGGAGCCTGTCCCAGGACACAAGGTCCGGGGCAGGGGGCATCCCCAAAGGCTGCCAGGCGGGCAAAGGGCACACAGCCACACACAACGGGCAATTCAGCCATACCGAACCACCTGTGTCCAGAAACTGGAGGACCCACAGCAAAACCACAGGAGGCTGCCGTTCAGTCTCACTGTCATTTAAATAACACAAAATCAGAATAAATAAACTGTTTAAATGGTTGAGGATTTTTCCACAGCCAAATGAGGGCAGATACATATATCCATAAACATATTTATATAAATCAATAACTGACGTACACATTTAATTTCTCCCAACTACTGTATGTCAAACCAGCCAGACGCATGTTGGGTAAGTATCCACAAAACTACCTGACCTAGCAGAGACCGTTTTCAGGGAGCTTAGGGCACAAGCTGGGGTGCACCCTGAGCAGGAAGCCAGTTCACTAATGGGCGCATACACACGTACATTCATATGATAGAGACAATAAAGAGACACTAATTAACCTAACTGTATGTTTTTAAACCCAGGCAAAACAGTGGCAGAGGATGAAAACTCAGAAACAGGACAAAAGCAGGATTCAAACCCAAACCCGGGGGGTGAGACAATACTGCTATCCGCTGATACACCATGCATCTCAAGTTAAGATTCATAATCCCAGTTATTTTGGGCTTTGAACTGAAAATATACGTTTATACCAATTTTCAAAGGGAAGGAGAGGCAAAAAATTGAATAAGAGCACAGCTCGTAATTTTCATGGCGTCTGATGTCTCAGGTATTTTAAGATAATTTTCACAGCTTACCTTCCACCAGCTGGTCCATGCTGGACATCTTTCTGCTCCCATCGATGCTGTAGATAGTGCGGACCCCCTGCGGCAAGTTGACATTGTCGGACAGGGACCGGGTGAGGTCAGCCAGCAGAGCCTCGAAAGAGCGGAACCGCTCCGACGAGATGGCGTACACGATCCCCTTGAAGTAGCGATCTCCGTTGCGGTAGAAGCGCACTTTCTTCGCCTTCTTCTCGGAGCTAAGCGCCTGCAGTGTGCGGGTCCGGTACAGGCTGCAGTGGGCGCTGTGAGTGGGGCTTGGCAGCCCGTTGGCTCGGGAGCCTCTACGGTTGTATCTCTGCGCTTTGTCCCGCTCATCAAAATGCTCCAGCTCCATCTTTCACTCACACGCCGGTATGAGAATCTAAAGACGAGCAAACACAAACCATTAGTTCATTTTTCGCATTATTATAAGATCATCTGTGGATCTAATTCCCCACATCATTCAATATCCGGAGACAATTTGCATTCATCCACCATGGCCAAGAAGAATGCAGGCAAACTTACTTTACACTGATCTCTCGATATGATCCTGGAAAAATCAAAGCTATGCTGTCATTCTAAAAAGCAATTGCATGAATATACTATATATTGCATATAGAATTTATTTAAATTCGTAACGTACACTGTCAAGCTTTTGTATCCTGCAAGCAAGCCATGTGTCCGGAACATATGCTGTGACATTTAAAGCATGAACAATACTTATAATTATTAGCCTATAATATACATACATGGATGCGTGTTCGATTAAAATTATGGAACGATGTGTTATTAACGCCGTATCTATAAAGTGCAACTGAACGATATATGCTATTAGATTTTAAAATGTTTATAATAATAATAAAATTATTATTTAAATAATTCTGGAATCTCAATAACTTATACTGACAGGTTGGATGTTGGGATAGCGAGGGGTGTAGCCTTCATGCACTACTGATACAATCCTATCATCAAGCATCTCAGCCGACTAAAGAAATGTAAATTAAAAATATATTCCCCAGAAAGAAAAAACACATCAGTATACACTTCATTCCACAAGAATTAAGGGTTATGATCGTTTACCTTAATTCGAAGAGCAAATACCGATCGATCCAGCTCGGGTGATGAATTATTCCAGGACAGCAGCCTTAATCGGTTACTTATAACCTGCCTTAGTGGGAATGTCGTCCGAGGGGAGCTAGTGCGCAGACGGCCGCCTCTCTTTGTCGCCCTGTGCCTGGCTCTCCGTCTGCGGGAGGGACGGGGGACGTCTGGGGTTGGGCTCTAGTCGGATTCTTCCTCTGTTATGCCATTGCAGTTATTTGCATTGGCCCTTCCCTCATTTAAATGCAGCTATTCCCACGCCCCTCGTCTTGTCCGACAGGCACCCAATATCACGCAAGGGTGACAGGATGGACGGAGAAAGACAGCTGTCAAATCCGCATAGATAGACAAAAGAATGCGCACATCGTGAAGATTAAAAGCTGTTTGTTATACAGAGCATGCACAAAGAAATAAACCTGAGGTCACATTGTATGATAGAACCAGTTTGACGGGGAAGCGTACAGGTTCATGTCGAACACCATGCATTCCGCACGTCCTCATTATAGTGCCCCGCACGATACCGTATTGCCCTTGCAGAATATTAGAAAAACAACAATAAAACTTTAAATTTTATTTTTCGTATTTCCCCATTGTAACAAAAAAAAAAAAAAAAAAACACGCACTAATTGCACAGGGCGGTTATATCTGAACTGCAGCACCCAGAAAAAGGCAACTGCCAGGCTACTTTCCCGCCCTTTGAGAGTAGCGTTTTGTCTATGCGGCAGTACTGCGGTGTAAACCTGGGAACTCCGAGCACAGACATGGTAACACTGACCATATGTTGGTACACGTGGCTTAACGGTAAGTATGAATTTTTATTTTTAAAGATCGCTATTATGCAGAGCGGACAAGTAGTTGGGTTGACTATAAAGCATTATTAGCACCACCATGTGTTTGGCTGATATTTCACGTTCGGTTGGAAGGGAAAAAGCTACCTGATCGCAGGGATTTACCTTATTTTCAGAATTGAGTATCCCATATCTTACATTATATCAACATTAACCTTAAGGCAATTACCGTAATTTAAATTGGCCTAAAACCTTTCCAATGTCCTTATTTTTCTAGTGCTTAGCATGAAAAAAACCGTACATTTGATTCAGGTATATTTCGTCCATAAATCCCTCCTGCGTCTGCGCGCTACCTTCTCTGCTATAATGAGTGTTTCGTGTCACAACTAACAAAGTGCGATAAATATCTAAGCAATTAACATTTGGCAGTTTGAGTTCTAATACTTTATTTGGCATAGAACAGCACTGTACTGCGCATGACAAACAGCTAGGAAATTAAGAGTTCAGAGACTGCAAGGTGAAAATAAGGTAAACAACCCAGAACCTGGAGTTTCTGTAACTACAGTACAGCAGACTAAATAGCGACGCAGCACGAATGAAGATTGAAATTTACGATTAGAGCGCATGGAATGTTAATTAGTTAGGTAGGATGGTCAGTCTAATAGGAAGCACGGTAATGTCCATCTCGCGCGCCAATTATCATCTTAGAGAGATGCGCTCTGCCGTCAGATGGGTGTTTGGGCTAGTGAGCTGCTTCTATACGTAATGGATAGACACGTGAATAATTAATAAATAAAGGAGAATATGCAGGCCTGCTTCCTTATGACCACAAAACTCCGATATTTCTAGTGATCTCAGAAGGGATGAAGGATTACAGTGTACCAGAAATACTGTATTTAAGCATTTTTCATAGTGGTTGGATATTACATATTTTTTTAGGACGATCAACCCCCTGCGAACAACACAGACATACATACTACTTCTAATCTTATACTATTGCAGCAGTGTGTTATACAGTATGTATTATATACATTAAACAGATTATATAGAAAATATGTTGAAGTTTATCAAATGTGAGCTAAAACTGCTTTAAACATGTAGAAATAAACCATAACATACAAACATTTATAGCTACATTACCCACATTTATTTTTGGCAAATAGTCTTAAAGCAACAATGGTAAATGGGAAAATAAATGCAGCATATTGACCTTCTGTGGAAAATAAATGTAGCATATAACACCTTCTGCTCCCTCACTTCAATTCTGTCCTGGAAAAAAAAACTACAAAAAGCATTCAAAAGAAAGTGTAAGATTGTTTAAAAAAAAAAAAAAAAAAAAAAGGCAAACCTAACCCAGTCACTGCTTAAGAAGAAAAATGTCTAAATTTTACTGGGTGAATGAAAAAAAAACATAAAAATTATGCAGGACATAGGGTTTAGATCCAAGTCACGAAGGGACCTGTCATTTCAACAGCTGTCGAAAGAAGCTGACACTAGTTCATCGAAGACTGAGGCGAGGTCTTTATCTCTATATATGTTTGCATCAATCAAGCCGGTTTCATAGTGCTCTGGTGTGTGACGCTCACTGTGCGATTCCATTCTGGGGGTTTCTACTGACGTGTGAGCCATGCCCGAGCGGCTGGTTACACTCTGTTCCTGAACATCATGAGCTGAGTCAAGAAGCATTGAATCTTGGGAAAAACATTGTGAAGGGTGGGCCATGGCAGAACAGTGTGGGCTCTCACTAGACGTCCACTGGGCCTGGCTAGAAATCAAGGAGGGAGAGAGCTGGAACCCAGGGTTGGGGTTCTGAAGTGGGGAGGGTGCATTGCTGAGTCCAAAGAAAGGGCTGAAGCTTGGCAGAACATGGCTGGAAGGTTCATGGACCAACTGTGATGTTAGGAGCTCCATCCAGGAGGTAGCTGGTGCAAAGTAGCTGGTCTCTGCAGTACTTTCAGGGGCTGCCAGCAGAGGGGATGGCTGGGTAACGACCGCTGTGGGCTTGGACAGCTCATCCGGGGCGGCCGTAACCGTGAACCTCTCATTCATCATGAGCGTAGGACCAGAAGGACAAGCTGGGTCTAGCCCAGACTGTGAGGAAGAGTTATGATCCAATACGGCTGGCAGGCTAGCAAACTGGTTTAACATTCCGGAGTGGGAGGAGTTTGGGTCGAGACTTAGCTGGGGGGCAAATGTTGGATTTATGGTCCCCGGTAGGAAGATGGAAGGTGGCTGATATATATACTCTGGTGGGTCACAGGCCTCAGCCATCAGCATGGGGTTACGGAATGGAGGGCAGGTGGGCTGCCACATGACACCATGGGCAGAGGTAGGGTTTGGGTCTATAGGCGGGACGAACAGCTGGCTAGCCATCACAGGGCAGGGATCCAGATTTGTCTCGGTCCGGGGCCGGATGTGCCTCCCTAAAACGTGGGCTGCGATGAAATCTACGAAGACGACCACAGGTTATACAAACCGTCACGTGTCTGGCAGTCAGGCCGCAAGGCAGCTCTTGGTTCAAACAAATGACAAGCGAATCAATACCGTCTGCAAAATCTTCATCAGCTGAAGTCAGTTTGACTGTGGATTTCTCTTTCAGTGCATGTTTTCTGTGAAGTCGATAAGAGTAAGTATCGGGCATTTAAACAAATCTCACACCAAGGACAATGTATCGGTCACATGAATACTGTATGCCCTTCAAAGGAATGTCTGTCTTGTATAACAAGATTGTTATCATAAACAATTTAGAAGAACTAAAATGGCAAAGTCAGACCGCATCAACAGGAAGTTCATCCATCTATCCATCACTGTAACCGCTTAATCCCAACTGGAGTCACAGAGGGGACCGGAGCCTATCCTGGGAACAATGGGCGCAGGCAGAAATCAACCCTGGGTGGGCACCAACACACCGCAGGGTACACATACTCACACACATGGGGCCAACTTAGAGTCACCAATTAAGTTATCGCGCACACTTTTGGACTGTGGGAGGAAACCAGAGCCCCCGGTGTAAACCCATGCGAACATGCAAAAGCATGCAGACTCCACACAGAAATATCCTATGCCCAAATCGGAGACCGAACCCAGGACCTTCTTGCTGTGCAGCAGTAGTGCTAACCACTGCACCACCATGCAACCCCAACAGGAAGTTCAATTCTTCACTTATATCAACAGGAACGGAAGCCCATGAGTGTGTTATGTGTGTTTGTGTCAATGCCCCCCATCACTGTTCTGCCAAGGAGGGGCTCTGGGCTCCAGCCCCCCCTGACTCTGACTAGGAGAAAAGGTCCAAAGTGATGGACGCTGTACAGACACTTTACTTTTGAATTCTAGAGAAACAAATACAAATTCCATATAACAAAAGTACCATATGAAATGTGACCAACATCTAGCTCGGCGAGCACCACCGGCATCAGACACAGGGCCCTAAGGAAGCCCCCTCCCCAGGATCCTCTGCTGACTGAATTTATAACCATGATTCCAGGATCTTAAAGGCCATTACTGTCCCCGGTCCACCCCACCACATCTTTGTCAAGGAAGAAGTAGAACTGCCCAACCTTTTTCTGGGAGCTTTGGTGGACTTATGCCAGGTACTTGGCTTGGTCTCCTCAAGAGCTTTGGCCACCTGAAATTCAAAAACACTTGTATGGGTGTATAGATGAGAAACAACTGTCAACTGCAAACTGACAGATTCTGACATACGGACCCTTGGATAATCATGACTTTCTTGTATAAACAAACACTGGTGGTATTTCTATAATTTATTCCCAAGGCGGCACATATATGACATTGGGTGACCTTTTGCAAAATGTCTGCTGGCAGCTGCTGCTGCAGATAGCCCACATAGGACGCCGTCAGCTCCAGGATGGAGGCGATGTCCAGCCGCTGGCCGACGAACGGCAGCAATTCCCGGAGGCGACTGCAGCACTTTTTGAACTGAAGCCTATCGCGACAACGACAGATGATTAACACAGCATGGTGGTTACATTTCACTACATTGTCACATTCCAACATGAAATGAGTTCTGAAATCTGCAGGTGGAGTACGGCAGGTGTGAATGGATGCAGAAAGGATAATCAACTCACATGCATCTTAATACATGTGCATGTCTACGTGATTAATGACGGGTCCCCTCACCTCCTCCTTTGCTCCTTCTGGGAGTGCAGCAGTGCATGCATGTTGCTTTCGGTAACCGGGGGGGAGTCACACCTCCAGGGCAACCCTCCATCATCACCCTCAGAGCTCAAATACCGCAAGGAAAAGTGAAGAGAAAGCAGGAACCAGACATTAAATGCAACTAGAACATATTTACACTGTGATGCTGGCAGCATGTTGAATTAAATGCAAAACAGCGCAAACGGTGGTAAGTGACCTTTTTATTTATTTGGCAGATAATACATAAATATCAATTAAGATAACAAACATCTTAACCAAGCTAATTTATCCCTTCCTTCTGCACATTTAAACTGCGTTTTGAATAGAGGAGGACGCAGGGTTATGATTCTGAACATCACTCAGCATTTAAAAGGGAGAAAATGTTTATGATTCTGGACTCGAAGGGCTCTCTGACAGCACCGCAGTCTGTCTAAAGGTCATAGGAGGTGGTAAAGGCACCCGTGCTGATTACAGTGCGCTGCTGCACCCACCACACAACAAACCACCTCAGGGATGAGAACCTGAGTGCAGCCATGCAGTGGGTGATACCTCAGCGCCACACTTGACCGAATGGGCCAGTGCAAGTTTTTTCCAGTGGCTGGAGTGTCAATCCTGCCATCAACCCCCCCTATTTCCCCTGTAAGTCTGAGTACCACCCAGGGTTGATTAGGCACTGCAAGCTATCAGCTGAAGTATGTTAAAAATAGCCATGTAAAGATTCTCCAAATCCACTGTCCAGTTCAGACTTCAGATCTCAGTTCAGTTCATACCATCACTTCTTTCTTTTGAGGGGGTTGGGATAAGAAAAAAAATGATTTTTTTCTGGAACACTAAAGAGGGTTATTGTCCATCTTGTGCTAATGAAGCTAGCTTAGCTTTTACAGTGGGTGTGGTCACTCGATTATGATTGGACCAAAACAGTCACATGACACACGCAGTAGGAACACAAAATAGATGTACTGCATAATATTTTCAATATACAGCTTGCCTTAACTTTAAAACAGGATAATTTTATGACATACATGTGTTATAGTGTTAATTGTGATGTGAAGAATGTGTTTTCTAACATTCTAACATGTGAGCTCAACAAGATGCACCTTCAGCAGAGCCAGCAGGCTGGGGCTGGGGGAGCGGGGGATGGGTGCCGTGATTCTGCATCGTGAACGTTTGTAGTGTAATTTCAGTCTTTCAGAACCGTTACACCATGAATTAATAAATAAGCAATCATCTCCATAGGCCACAGATAGAGACCTTCCGTGCTCAGAAGCACCTTCCCCTGGTCGCGGTCCTGGACATTCCTGTCTGTTCGGTTCCAACATCCCAATCATGGAGCACCTACTGTCACTCTGACCTGTGAAGAGATGGGGCAGCTCCTGGCTGCAGATACAAATCCACGCTCTACCTCATAAATGTATTCAGAAGATAAAGGTTTCTGACCCCGTTCGGTAACAAGTCGACAGCCTCTTAGGATCTTCTCCATCTTCTCCACGGTTACTGGCTGGGTCAGGACAAAATCAGCGGCCCCGACTTGGATGTCTTGAGAATGACAGACACTGAAATTCAGACAGTCATCCTATGCGTGAAACCTAACGCAACTGTTTTCACATACCTGACCCAAGCTCTGGGATGATAAGGATGCAAACAGTTTTGTCAGATCTCTGTTTCTCCCTGTGGACAATCAATTATGAAAAGAGCTTATGAATAAGGACAGACCACCTCGCTCAGCGTTTGCATTTTGATGTCTGTCTTGTAAAGCCAGAGCCAAAATCTAAACCTTGGTCACCCATGGCCTTCTAAACTGCTGTGAAACCAGAGGACCACGAGAACAGCTGCATCAGCTCTACTGAGGTATTCAGCAAAAAATCAGAAGTTCACCTCGAGTGGAACAACTAACTTACAATCAACTTTTCAGCATTTTATAAAACGATCTTTTAGCTATAACAAAAAGCACCATGACCCACAGCTACAGAAATCCGAACCAGTATCTGCAAGTCTCAGAAACCCTCTCACCTCATGCTGAGCAGAGCTCCAAGCTCAGCCAAAGCATTGGAAGAAGGGAGGTGAAATAAGTACAGCTGGAAAGCGGCAAGGTCCACGAAAGGAGCATCGCTCAGGGAAACACACTGCATGAGCCCAACCTCTCCAAAGCTTGGTAAGGTCTCCCAAAGGAGGTGAGATGTCTCAGTGACATCATCTGAGTCACCAACAAGCAGAACATTGATACCCTCCTACAAATAAAAACAGTAAAAACAAATGACAAAAAACAAAGGAAATTGGTTATTGAACTGATTAATAATTCATAATGTAAGTGAGCGAACAAAGATTACATTTGAGCAGCATAACGGTCACGTAAGGCTACAGTATACTGCTGCTAGTATAAGTCTGTTAGGAAATCAGGAATACACCCATATCAATAGAGGAGGTTATAGACCATTACAACTCGGGGCAGACTGGGGACAGTTGTTCTTTTAAGGGGGGAATGCAGTTAACCTTAATGTCCTCCAAGAATTACTTAAACTCGATTGCCAGTATTAAGAAGCAAAAGACAATTTTGAAAACTGATGTTATTTATGCAATGCGTTGCAGTTACATTTTACATAAATATGTAACGCACTGCCTTCTTTTTCAAACTGACTTTTTCCTGTCATTAATTTCGCTTTTCACTAACTAAAGCTGTTTGTGTTTGGCCTGTTACCAGCACACAAAATTTTATCCCACATATATAAATGTAAATAATAGCAATACTAATAAAACCCGTGTTTTATTTAGGAGGGCCACGCATGTTGGCACGGGGCACTGCCGAGAACTGCCCCTGCATCTCTAAATAATTCGGTGCACAAGTAGAGCTGGACTGGAATTAAAAATCAGTCCTGGAGTTTTGCCCATTCAGGTCCGACATATTAGTACCAACTGTAAGAAATCTTTACAAATTTTGCCGAGAGAAAATGCTCAGAATGCCAGATGGCTAGTAGGGCCCCGCTCGCAAGTATTTTCATTCGGGCGCCAACACCCCAACACAGCATAAATTTTGTAAACAATTTATGCAGCTACTACACATCTCAAAAACACCTTTTAAACACCGAAATATTCATCTCAGTTGATGGCGACATAATCGCATTCAAGATATTTGGGGGCATATAGTGACGACATACTAATAACTACTGAAACGTTAGCTGAACAAAACCACATTCCACATCCGGGAACACTAAATACCTACATATATACTCAAAATAGGAGTATAAAACAGCAATCGAACAAACATTAACTTTATACGCAGTTGCACGGTGCTTATTAGGCAATACCCGTGTTTAATTGCCGATCGTGACAAAACACGTGAGAAATCACCCGCTTACCCGGCTCGCGGGATACTTCTCCGGCTCGTGACAGGCAGTCATTTCGCGTCCGCGTGGAAATGCGCCGCAAGCTTGCAAAAAGTGGCGCGTCATTCAACTCAGGTGCTTTTCAATTAAATTACTTTTATCTAAAGTGATCACAGACCGCAATTAAACACCGTCTCAACCATTCAAAAAACTCTATGGGGGAAACGCAAAACAGACAACTAAATACGCTGCTATGAAAACGACTAAAATATAGTTAGAATAAACGTTTATTCAACGAATTATGTTCTGGGTCTAATTTGTATTCTGTGCTTCCCTTTCTATTTCACAAACCCAAATTAAACCATCATAGGATTAAAAACCCATCAAAATACTCTTCTTCCCATTTCAGCTTCAAGTGGCGTACGGTTATGCTCTGGACAAATTGACTTCTTTTAGATACAGTCCATTTAATCGAGTTCACCTAAAATTCGTTCACCAGCTAACTCGTTCAGTGGCGCTTCCTGTTTGCATAAAGTAGATATGAAACCCTTGTGCTCCGATATATCTAAATAGCCTGTTAGGCTAAACAGTGGTAAGGAGTAAGATAAATACCACAAACAGTCCACAAATATGAGGAAAATATTTGTTATTGAATTATAGTCTAAGTCTTGGCAACACTGTAGCCACTCATGTTTGTCAAAAACGCAAACCTAACAGCTCATCTGATAGTCAGCTAATTTCAAGCTAAGTTCAAACTAAGGAACTAGCTAAGAAACATTAGTTAAAATCGTTTTTTGTCGTGGAAATGTTTGCATCTTTAAAATCCAATTGCAGCATCCGGGAAGTCACTGCACATGTAGGCTATATACACCAGTAGATGGTGTATTTCAGTCACCACCGAGGAACGGCTCTCTCGTTCAGTCAGACCAACAGGGGCATCTGAGCGTTATGATCTCCCACCCATTCACCAACTCGCTCAAAACGAAAATGAGATACCCGAAAGAGGGACTGTGTTGGTGGGTGAGTGAGTGGGTTCTGCAGGGGGTACATACTGCAGTAGGTACAGGTAGGTAGAACAAGAGATTTAGTTTCCAGCCAATCATATGCTCGCTCGTGGAACGCCCTTACATGTCTCACTGGCTCGCATTGGCTATAGTGGAGGAGGGAGACAGCATTCATGTCATATCTCTGGGGACAAGCAGAATAACGGGAAAAAAATCTTTGCAGGGAAGTGAACAAGTGTCTTTAATTTTTGTAATCACTCATTCCCTGCAAACGAACCGTTGCCAAGCATCACATTAGTCTGCAATTGTCCTTCAGCCTGTTGGTCCCAGGTGTTGCTTTTTCCTGGATTTTGTGGCCATCCTGTGGCGAGAAAATGAACAGTCAATAATGCTGATTTGGACACTTTATTCACTTTATATAAGTCAGCTTGCAAAGGTTGTTCAGTTTGTCCAGTTAGGTAAAGTTACTTTGCTTGTGAAAGAATAAAATCCATCAAAAATTCATAACTGTTCACTTTAAGAAAAGATACCACAAATTTCAAATAAAACAAATCCTAGAACAGGACAGTTAAAAATCCAAGTTAAGCTTTCTACCAACGCAATGCACCATGACATTTCACTAAAGTCCTATTATCATTAGTTGACATGTAGAGAACAGGAATGAGGAGTCATTGACCATTTTCCAGTTTTATATTTAATACATCCCTTTACCTATGCATGGGGTGTTCTGACAAAAATAGTCTCAAGTTTAGTATTGAATAGTGAACATTGCTTCAATAAACATACCATTTTCCTGGTCTTTGAGGCAGCCATGTAAACAGATAGAATTTAACAATCACAGAACTTTAGATCTTTATGCCTTTGCTTGGAAACTGGAATCGACTTAGGTTTTTTTTTTTTTATATGTCTTAAATTGGTTTGTAACTCAGTGCAGTCCCTGTGGAGAACTTAAACAGCCGGGCTGAAACTGGGATTCATATTCACATATGTACTACTGTCATTTCAACTTGCACATCAAGATTCACAAAACATTATGAAATAAAAATTACTGCAATACACCTCCTCAAAAACACTTCCAGCAAAGTCTAAATCCCTGGTAGCTTCATTGCACATTTGTCTTTCCCACAGGATATTATTCTTTGTGCCAAGGTCTGTCTAGCATAAATAGCACATATAATTCAGTAGGCAAATTAGAATGATACATACAAATATTTCTACACATTGTCCTATGAATGCGACACAAAATCAAACACTTGACAAAAACAGTTATGACCAACACCTCAGTTCTGTACAGTGTGAGTACCCTCCCCCAAGTCTCCTCCTGCAAAGAATCTTAAAAACACTTTTAATACTATTTTTATGCATCTTTCCATCCATCGTTCATTTAAACACCAGTACTGACAGATGTTTCTAAATGCAGGAACAAGTTAAACACCACAAAAACAAATGTGGTTATGCACACATTTGTTGTCAACAAATGCACAATTCTGCATAGTAGCTGTCAAACAAGAAACTAAACGGGCAGAAACACACAATATCCTGGAGCTCGGTCTTTGACGAAGTTCCACTGCCTCAAAGGTCAAAAATAAAACATCTGTAAATCTAAGGCCTAAAATTTATTCAAACTTCAACCAAATTCTTCATAGGAATCTGAGTATTAAAGTGCTTAGCAGATATATAAAATTCTAAGACACAAACTCAAGTACTGAATCTGATATTAATAAAATATAACGCTTTCATATCTTTTTAAGAATATAGGTATATATTAAGGCTCTAAGAAAGGGTTAGTATATTAAGTTAGAAAAAGAATTTAGGGTATTCATTCCTTCTTCTCCTGGTCTGGGTTGGGTTTTTCCTGGACTTTGTATTCTTCCAGGATGGCCTGGGCTGTCTGCTTGCCCGTTTTCTTCACCATGGCCTTGATGCCCAGGTTGTCAACGTTGAAGGCCGTGACGCCCACGTTAATGGCAGAGTTGACCGCGTTGTCCGTAGCATGCCCCGCCTCCGGCCCATACCTTGACCACAAACAACCAAGAGGGGGTGAGGAGAAGGGGGCCCAAAGACAAGTACAGGGAACAAGCACCACATGGCACAGAGACAAACACACAAGGGCGGCATGCAGTCACGAGGAGCCCAGGCCAAGCCCCCTGCAGATTAGGGTTTACAAAGATTAACTTGTGAAATTTAAATGCAAAAGAGTCCATTATGGAATTTTATGCAAAACTGATCAGTATTATCAGCAAGGATAACACCGGTGTTAATAAGTGGATTTCATTAGATTTCGTGACTTTAAACCTAACAACTTTAAAGGCATTAAACTGCCTGCGTTTATTTCTGTGTTTTCTGGTCATTGCATATAGATCATCGATTATTTCTGTAATGACCAAATAAAAAAAAATGTTAGACTGTTTAATAATCACAGTGAATTACTGGTGAAAACACCTGCAGGTGCAGACAGGGAGAGGCTTTAGATCCTGTTAGACTGAGGGTTTTAACATGATTGGCATTCAGAGTCTGCAAAGCCCGATGTGGCATGGCGGCACAGCCGGTCCCGTTTCTCAGCTGTTCTGCTGCACACAGCTGGTCACAGAATCTCCCATCACCGAAATGCACTAATGAGAAACCGGCATGCCTGCAGCCATTTCTACGAACAGGTCCTAATTTGGTTTTATCTTAGCGTCGCTGGGAGAGTCTAAGATCTTTTGAAGACCCCTATATCTGCAAAATAAGGGGAGGGAAAGGAACACAAGAGGTAAGTGCTTGGTTTTTTTTTTTCTCCCTCTCTTGCAGAATTCTGAAATTCCAGTAAAATCAAGACACTGAAATTCTGCAAGACTCAGTCCACGAAAGCATGGGAGCAAAGTGGGAGGATGGTCTGCGCAGCAGCACACGGGACTCACAGGGGACGGAACGCACGCGGAGGGCTTACTTGTGCTTCACAGTGGTGACGGTCTCAGACGCTACACTCTTGGCGATGTTCTTGGCAGCCTCTTCTAAACCATTCCACATGGTCGCAAAACCTGCAAGGATCTTAGGTCAGGGGTGGTCTGCAGTGAAGCACAAACCCTCAGACTGAACAAGGTGGCTATTCTCCATATTACAGAGCCCCTTACAACTTGAAACACAAGTTTAATTATTGCGGTGGCTATAAGCTTAGTGTTTCAGGTCTTCATGGAAAGACCAGAAAACCTGCAGGTGAAGAGAGAGAAAAGAACCACCACGAACAACATTAGCCCAACATTTATCCAACATTTCAGCTTAATGTAGGTCTACCAAACTGCCTGGAGGCAGAACACAAAAATAAATCTAAGTAAAACAGTTATAATCATGCTCAGAGGTAGATAATTCAGGTCCAGAAAGTAAAAAATCTAGACCAAAAGTTTGCTTCAATCAAGCAACTGAGTACTCTGTGACTCTTTACACTCAACAAACAAAATCTTGGCCTGGATTTGTACTTTCTGGGCTTGAACTCTCCCCCTCTGATCACGTTCTTCATTATTATTTCTTCTCATGAGAAGAGGAATACTTCACGGTGAGGATGGTGAGGAAGAAGGTAACCACAATGCAGAAAGACAGCTGTAAGTGCCGTCCTGAGCTCCAGCACAGCGTCCAGACAAGCGCAGTGTCGGCGGACGGATCAAAGCAGCCGCACCCTGTACGCCGCTGGCGGCCACCACCAGGGCCCCGTCGACGGTGGACTTCCCGTCCTTGTCCTTTTTCATCGACTCTGGGATCAGCTTGAGGCCGTGCTTCTTCACGTGCGGCGCCAGCTCCCGGCCCACGCAGCCGGCCACCATGCAAACACCATCCACTGCAGCAACAGTGCCTCAGAGTCAGGGCAGAAGTGCAAGAATGCTGCTCTACACTGGCATTTCTCCTCATTTCAAAGATGGCTGCCAAGCCTCAGCACTAATGATAAGAAATCAACTAAGAATAATAATCTGTTAAACCATATATATATATATTTCTTGCCCATATTTCACCATGTATTCTTTCATTAGGAGAACAACCCTTTACCACTTTATAAAAAGTATATAGTCATGTTTTTTCTTGAGACCAGACTAAGCTAACAGTAATCAACCTGGTACAGGAAATCACTTCCTCTCTCACCAAGGAACTGACTGACTTTGACAGCGCCCCCAGTGGCCTGCTTCGCAACGTGCAGCCCTTTGGAGACTGTGGGGCTGACTGCCGCAGGTTTGTCCTCTGGTGTTATGTGTTCCCTCAGTTTGGACGCCCCCTTGTGGATGGCTTTGCCGGTGTATTCTGCTCCTTTGACCAATCCCCAGCTTAGCCATGAAGCACCTGCACCAGTGAAATATCAGAGAGAAACATCAAAGAAAGAATCCAGTACAATATGACTAAACAAATCATACATACCCAAAAACTACTAAATAAAAAAGCAAACATGCAAGCATAGATTCAAAGTAAGCCATAAAAGTAAGCTCCTTTCATAATCAAGGCTAAAATTACTGTTATTTGTCTTGAGATCATTTGGCTTGGCTACTGGATACTGCATTCTGTCCCTCAGACCTACCGGTGAGGATTCCATGGGCCACCTTTTCACTCCATTCTGGAATTGACTTGTCTTCCTCCGCAGGCCCCTCTGCTGGGATTGGGGGGGCAAAGGGGACCTTTTGGCTGAGGTTCATGGTATCTCCTGGTTCACCTGGGGCCTATGATGCACAATACACATTTCATAGCACCCATGGCGATTCCCTATCTATCAGATTTACACCAGCAGAACACCATGTCAACACCAAGACTACTGGAGATCGCCAACGGTCCATGTCAAGAGTGAGTGTCAACATGATTTAAGTGTAGGATGTGTCTGGAAGCCATCAAAAGCAGCTTTAGTGTCATAATTTGGTTGAAACCTGTGGTTTTATGTGGCCGGAATGAGTGCGGCGACTTGGTGGCTCGAGACGAGCAATGGTCAATCAACTAATTGGTCAGTCAGTGACTCCTGGGGACGTTTTAGTGGATACTTCCACAATGAGATGCCCTGCATCAGCAATGAAGCAGCCATCGACTTCATCTCAATGGTCTGAAGAGGAGGGTGGTGAGCCTGTTGTTTTTCGATGGAACTATCAATAACTATATGATATATATGGTCAGAAAACATATAGTAGTACAGAGTATTACGTATTTAAGTATTTGACGAGTCAACACTTCGTCATGTATGCTTTCCTGCATCCATCTCTGGATCCTGTCCTGTGAACAAAGCTACAGTGAGCTTCTCAGTGCTGCTCCAAACACCCTCTACAATGCCCCATTTGTGGTCCTCATAACAGTAAGCCACCCCCCACAAATGTATCCTTTATTGCACATCACGAGGGACAAACAAAGCCGGTCAGTTGCTCTTTGTCAGCTGCCATAGAGACCATAGAGACCTCCCTCCCAGATGTCCTGGTTTGGGATGTGGACCTGACCTTTGTGATGTCTGCCTGATTGTGTGGTGTTTTTTTTCACACTATCAGAAGCCTGCAGGTCTGAGATTCCAATGGAAGTAATGCTACTGTAACCCTTGGACTGTTTCCTTACACAACCAGATAAACCTTAGGTCCATAGTCCAGAGCTGAAAGAAGCAGCTCTGCGGCGTTCCGGTAAGAGCATTATATCTGATTATCTCTCCATGCCTTCTACTATGTCTCATTCCCTAGACATGCAGAAGCTGGGAGTTCTGCCACATCTATGAAAGAGCAGCAGGAAATGGGACATGCTACAAGCTCCTGGACTGTCAGTGCCTGCGAGGTTTCTGGAAAGGGTCGCCTAAGAGGTCATGCAGGGGCATGCGGTAGGAGGCGAAGGCAAATGCTCTATGCACCATATGAATTATCAAGCGCCGTTTCAGAGAAAGTCAGCTGCCTGCTTGGGAAACTCCCTTAAGAGGCAAACAGCCTATTTCCATTTCAATTCATTTTCCTGATCCTGGAAATTAACCAATAACAACTGGGCAGATCATATTAGAAATGCCATTGGTTTAGAGGCTGTTCAAATATTATATTACACCGAAGGTATATAATCGGCTTTCTAATCTGATTCTTGCATGTAACAATGATTAACAGAACTGTTCAATGTTATAAACTCATTATTTCTTTGGAACATGTGAATTATTTTGAATCCAAAAAGCTTAAATCTAACTCACTACCCCTCCTACTTCCCTGCATTTTCCATCAAGTAGAACTAAGTGTCGCAAGACGACATTACAAGGAACAGAACTGGGTTAAAAGTCATGAAACCTTCTAGAAAAGGTCAAAATCTATAGCTCAGCTATTAAAAAAATATGCTTGACATTCAATGGTGCCATACTGGTTAGTACCTTCTTAATAACATCTCTTAATGTCTCAAATACACCTGAAATCTGAAAAGACACACACAAGCAGTCACTAGTGATTCAAATCATGCTGAGTATCAGACTGTTGCAGTACAAATAAGTTCTAACTAATTAATTCACGCAGTGAGTGTAGGGGCAGGCCGTAAATGCATCATAGTAATGGTGACTGGGAGGAGTTTACATCTGTCGATGCTCCAGTAATGCATCTGCGGTTGTATCAGGTGATGAGGTCGTGCAACAGGGAGACCAGGTGGAACTCACCTGGACCTTCAGGTCAGTAAGCTGTGAGAGGAGGTCCTGAAACAGCTCCCTGCTTGACAAAGGCAGCTCGGAGGACAGAACCACACCCACATAAGAACCCGGCACCGGGGCCATCATGTCTGGGAACATGAAGACTCCAGTGTTACACAGAAGAACAGGAGAGTCCCTGGACATCAGCGGGTACAGCCAGTCACACACCTGTGGAACGGCAAGCAAATGCCCGTCAGCTTCAGAATGTTTCATGGCTGTTTCACCCACATATTTTTCACATTATGTGTTTTCTCCAAATATCTTTTCATGAAGACATAACTTCCATTCACCCCTTTCCCCTGTATTTGCTCCGCCTGGCCAGGCTCCAGACTACCAGGAGATGGGACGAAAGTTACTGGGATACAGATGCAATCGCTGAACTTGCAGGAAGGAGAAAAAAAACAAAAACAAAAAAGACCGCTGTTGATTTTCAGCTCTGAGAGCGATGTCACGCAGCCAGAATAAAGGAAACGCATCACCATTTGTTTGTTATTTTTAGCGGCAAGTGTGGCAGACGCCGAGCCGACAGCCCACAGCACAGTAGCGTCATCGTGGATTGTGCTCTGTCCTGACCAGCATCACCTGCTTCACGCATTCAACTGAAAGAGGTGCCCTTATCTGCTGAGGTGATGTCACACCTGTGCGGTAAGAGGCCATGGCAGCATTAGCGGCGGCTGTCGACTCGCAATGTTTTGCAGCAGCATTCAAAATCCATCCATCCATCCATTTTCCAACCCGCTTAATCCTATTGGGTCACGGGGGGTCCGGAGCCTATCCCGGAAGGAACGGGCACGAGGCAGGGAACAACCCTGGACAGGGGGCCAGCCCATCGCAGGGCAAGCATTCAAAATAAATAAATAAATAAATCACCGCCCAGATTAGTTCTTGTACAAGAACAAGGCCGAGGCTTTTAGTCTATTTCTGCTACTACTTCTGAGATCTGAATTTATGACAAGAACATAATATTATAAATCCCTATGTTACATCGAATAGGTGTACATCACCCAAAATCAGTTCTAAAGATAGATGTTAGGACATCCTATACTACCTTAAAATGTCACTGACTGATTCCAAAACACATCACAGGCTAAATATTCGGACTTTCTCAGGATGATATCACTTGCATCAGGCGGCTTGACCGAGGAAAATTCTGTGACAAATGTTGCAATATTTACACAAAAAAAGTTTACAATTTACCGAGCAACTAGGGCAATATTTATCGTTAGCGTAAACAGGTATTAAAACAGGAGAGTGAAGAATCAAAAAGCATCATCAATAACTAATGCACCAATGTGCTACAAAGACTTAATCTAAATAAGGTGCCTAAGATTAGCTTTTGATAAAAAATCCAAAAAGGCCTCTGGACTGACTTTACTAAAAAGCCTCTTTTAATGAGTCAGTAAAATGGTAACTCAGCCTAAGGGATTTAGAAGTAGGATTTTAAAACAATAAAATGTTTAAACAGTTACAGCAGTGTTATATGTAGGACTGACAAGTGGATCGTCACCTGTAAGTAAAAATATGCACGTCAGCCTGGTATTAACTAAAATGGAACTTACTATCCCAATAAAGTCTATCTAATGTGTGGTGTTGCGCTGATCTGTGCCAAAAGCCACAAAGCAGTGCTGACGAATCACTTGCTTTTGCGC
>JAODKF010000042.1:14507236-14525235 GCA_026779585.1 Mormyrus proboscirostris | reverse complement strand
GGGGGGGAGGGGGGGTATTTTATTGGAAAATTTCATCGCCCACATTTCAAAATAGCGGAATATGGTTGCTTTTAAAAACACGTAGGTGCATAACAAGTGATTATTAACATGGCAACACCGCACATGGTGCAGGTCTGGATTAAGTTACATGTGCTGATTGAGAGACGCCGGTGCGGCTCGTTTGACAGCGGCCATTCAGCACGCAGTATCCAGACCTCTTACCTGCAGGAAGGCAGGAGGCCGGTTCGGGCTTCTCTCCGAGCGCTCCTTACTGAACTTGACGATCCGCAGGTAGCCCGGGTACGAAGGCGCGCTGACCTGACCGTCAGGGGAGACAAAAAAAATCTGCACCCCCCGAGGCAGAAATAAGAGCTCCTCTCCATCTTCGCCTAGACTCTGAGGTGCAGATGCCATTCTTGAAGCCTGCGTGTAGAACTCGTCTCCAACCAGTGAGAACTCGCCGGAGTCAGTGCCGTAGGAAATGGAGAGGTGTCCATCCGCCGCCTGGGGGGAATAGGCTGGGGGCCGCTCCCCCGGGAGCCCGTGACCTCCTAACGTTACCCCGCCCACCGCTCCAGCTGGCTGGTCACTGGAGAAGCGGGCAGTGGGTGAGGGAGGTCTTCCTGGTTTCTCCTTCGAGGGCAGCCGTGGGTACAGCTGCTGCGTGGCGACTCTGCTAAGCCCCCCGCCGTCTGCGACCGACTCCGCGCTGGTCTCCAGCACCGCTAGACGTGTGGTGATGTTGTTCAGGGTCTCCTGCATCTTGTGCTGCATCTGCCGGGCCGAATCCCAAGCAGGACCCACGCATTCCTCCCCCTGGGAGGGCACGCTAATGGCCCGGAGCAAATGCTGCCGGCCTTGCCGGTACATATCTAGCGCCCGTTCTTTCCGGCCTCTCTCGTCCTCCGTCAGGCCTCTGTTAATACACTCGAAGGCTCTTTCGTAGCCATCTTTAATGACCTGAAGTCTTGCATTGTCAAACGCCTCCTGTTTTGCTTTCTCCATCTGTAAGAAGAAGCAGATTTGTCTGATACAGAAGTCGCAGCATTTAGCAGAAAGTGTAAGATCTTAACTACACCAGGGTTTTTCAGAATTTCTTTAATCATTCTCCCATATGAAAACAGACCATAACATGGGATACCCTACCACTAATGCGTGATCATATACCTAATATAATTTTTGGCTCGAATTGGATTATAATACCGACATTTCGTTCATTCGGGTTGAAAACACCTGATCCAGACTTTTAATACCTACGTCGTTACAAATAGAGCAGGTATCCACACTGCCACCTACTGCCGGTCTGTCTATAATGTCCTGATCCTATTAAGCTTTCCTGGGAATGTACACCCAGCTTCCCGAATAAGAAAACGTTATATCTAGAATTTATCTAGAAAACACGAATAACATGGGAAAGTGCGATTTTTTTTACATATGCCGTTTTAGAATACGAATTTAAAATAATTATTTGGGGCGTTTTACTTAGCTTCATTAATCCTTAACTTCCCAATATCATTTAAAGAGCGTTTAATGACAGCGAGCAGTAACAAGATCTATTTAAAAACCTACCTGCAAACAAAGTTGAAATACCCCCCTTCAACGACATCATCTGCTGCTAATTCTTATTTAAACTTATTTACCAGTTTGACAAAGATTAAAATTTCATATGACAGTTGTCATTACTTTCTATTTAGATCAATGACATGGACAACTGAAAGTAACCTAGGAATCATGTGACTGGCTGTGCTATGCTGTCTAACCCACTACCACGCCAAGATCGACAGATGCCATATTTCCTTACCTTACTGAGGATATTTAATTCCAAAAAATACAGAAATCCGGAGTCCCCTAAATAAGGCGATATGATCGTCAGTTTGTTTCATATGACGAGCACAGCATGCACACGGAACCATTCACAACATCACTAAACTTCATGTTCCACCTACTCGACTATGGCATCGTGAAAGGGACAAACCGTATACTTCAATTTCGCGTTTTTAAAACGACATATTCGATACGATTTTTTTGTGATTGGGAAATGCACAGTGACGTATACATGCAGCATTAAATTCGAGTTATTGTGTTTAAAGCAACTGAAAGAGCAGATTTTGCTGTCCTAGCAGTCGAATATGATTTAATATGGATTAATTCCAGATATTTTAATAGAAACAGATGCTTTCCTAAGTTTTGTTTTATATGTGCATTCAATCCCCGTCTAACCCATGGGCCTGTTGCAGAAAGTGGTGCTATTTTCAAAAACTCCAGCTGTATTAAATTGCGAAAAAAAGGTCATCTGACTTAAAAACACATCAACATTGTCCATGAAGAAAAAAATATCAGACAGAAGTCTGATCGTGAAGAGAAGCCAAGGGCATACAAGTTAGGTTTTGTTTGGTTGGGATCAAATCAACCCCACGTGGCACTCCCACAGTATTGGCAAGGACCAGTTCCTACCATCCATACCCAAATCTAAACTGTGATTTGTTATGTATCCTGATAGGAACGAAGAATTAACAGTCAAGTTCAGTTATGTTCTTCAGGGCCCTCATACCCCAGGCTGTATACTATCAAAAATGATGTCAGAAAAAAACAAACAAATGATATACTTGGCAAACTATCATATCCAACACTGACAACAACAACAACAACGACGACAACAACAAGAATAATAACAATAATAATAATAATAACACTACTACTAATAATAATAATGCAAAGACATTAATGGACGGCCGTAATTATCCTCTCATTACAGTTTAACCCAGATCAAAAAGGTCAACTAAATGTATTTGGGTTTCTCACAGTACAAATAAGACATTTATAAATTGACAAAATTCAGAGTTGCTTTATTTTGGGCAGGTTTCAGGAACTTAATAATCAAATTAGCTTATCAAGAATTTAGCACTGGTTTAGCTAAACTCTTGCATTTTTTGGCAGAGAAATCAGGTTAAAACATTATTACACAGCCGAAGATCAAGCCGTTATTGGTTCAACTTGATTTAAAATTTAGTTAAATCACATGTCCCCACACAATCACCCCCATGTGTTTACAGTTGTTATTTTTTTCATTATTGTAATACCCAGTCTGAAAATCGCATTATGTTGTGCAATCAAATTAAACCACAGTATGAGAATTCATGCAGTATTTTTTTGCATTATGATACTGAACTACGGTGAACTCCGATGTCTCCAGCCAGACTTGTTTCAAGCAGATACGCGATTTGAAGCACGAACATGGTCAAAACAAAGGAATCGGCTTCATGAAATACAGCTGACGTGACATGATTACCATATGTCTCAAAAATGGGCAAACAATGTTAGCAGTTGGACCCTGAACACTTTGCGATGAGATCAGCGGAGAAGTTTATTTGCTTAGCTCCAGACGACCATAAATCGATGAGTTTTATGGTCAGTGTTTTTGGACAGCAATGTTCAAAACAGGAATGCACAGGATATACATGAAAATTAAAAAATGCATTGTCAAGAATTTCCTCCCAGTATATCTCTTTATAATGCTTTCTTGTTTATGATTTGGTATTTTTGCTGGATCAAAAAGCAGCATAGATTAAAGGAAGATCTGTAGAAGTTTTTCTTTTTCAGTTACCTCTCAACAGACATTTGGAAAACTGTGATCTCTAGAAATTATAAATCGCCTTAAGACACATACACAGGTGTTTTTACAAATCAAAGGGAGAACATATTGGTTTTATTATATAGCATTAATGAAAAATAGAGGCGACTATAGCACTGAAAGCAACAGATGTTCTAAGAGAGCATGCCAAGGGCTCCCAAGATATATCGCAGAACACAGTAACAGAAAATAAAGAATGAAATAAAGAAACACAGTAACTTAAATACAGTGGCAGCGTAGAACAGACGTACAGTAGGAGACAGTAATAAAATTAGGATCAAAAAAAAAAAAAACGTAGCAAAACAGACAGCAAGAAAGAAAGTGATAAAGACAAACGATCTGTTTTAGCTCGCTCAGCTGATTGGCTACTAGGCGTCCAGCTGCTCTTATCTTGGGAGGTCTATGAACACTGTCCTGCCAGTAAACCCAGCCCCTTTCGAAGTAACAGGGAGGAAAGGGTGTGAGCTGAATTTATCCAGACTCCCTTTGATTTTCTACAACGTTCAACCTTGGAAACTTGAATAACCATGAAGAATATATTCGTAATTGATTTCAACTTTTTGAATTAACTTTCAAGTTTTAAAACTGTCAAGTGAATATTGTATTTAAACGCTACATTTGTTTAAGTATTATTATTATTACTATTATTAAAATTGCGTCGCATGTACAAGGTCTTCAGTGGGATTTTCTACACTGTTATGAATTATAAAACTACGAGAGATATCTTAAGTTTTCTCCTTTGTAATGAGACCCATTAATACACATAAAGCACTTCATATAAATACTCCTAAAGCTCTCCGCTTGAAAGGCGGAAAATCACTTTTTTTTTTTTGCTCCAGGCACGAGTGTTTTATGCGCTTGAAAATACTGACGCTAAGGGACGCTGTCGAACCGACACAAAAGGGAATCCTTGAAAAATGTTAAAAAGAACCCCTGAATCATTAACCTTAGTTGTAATAATAATAATAATAATAACAATAATAATAATAATACATTCTGATTGATAGGGTGCATTGCATTTTTGTTATGCTTTTGATATTTTTTAATTATTATTTTTAAATACACATTAAATCATTCTAAAAACTGCATAAAAATCATCACTAAAGCTATTGCTAAAATATTTCTCCAGGCTGAGAATAGGTATTCCCCGGGTACGATCACTGTGGGCTCGTCAACACAGTCCAAGGGAAACATCAAACTGTTTCTTGATTGCACGCTACATTTGACAGCTAAAGTTCATCAGGTTTGGAAAAATTATACCGCACAGGCCTACTGGAAGCCAAGGATGATAGTCCTTAAATTATATGACTGGTGTGAAAAGATGGCCATCATCCAACTGACTGTAAGCAAAAATCTCAACAAGCCACAACATTTCTCCGGCTAATATCCCCGGGGTCCGTCCCATGTGAGGAGAAATTGGGGAAACTTCTAGTAGGCCTATCCGTGAAACTCCAAAGGCCCATCATCTTTGAACTGACCCGGTACAATGACAGGATAGTATTTTGAACCAAAAAATTTTTTTATTGCTGAGCAAAAATAACGTGCTATCCATGTTAAGCAGATTTCAATTTATCTGGTAACACCTAGTGTTTTTTTTTCATATTTGCCCTTGAAAATGGACACGCCTGATATTTACGAGAAAAATTATGTAGGGTTCCTTCTTACATACTTATTGTTATCATCTTGACAGAGATTCCGCCAATGCGCAAAGCCTCTCTCCAGCTCCCAATTATGCCCCGTCGAAGACGGCCGCGCTGCCATTGTCCTGAGGATGGCGTTTCCCTGGTCGTCCAGTAGGGGGCAGCCCAGCCCAAACATACACACATGGAACAGATGCGGCTCCTCTCACGGAAGTATTTTTATTTTATGCCTTGTCATTCTAACATGGAAAAAGTAAAACCCACCACTGAAAATGAGAAGCAAAGAAAACCATTACTTGCTATGTTCTTAGTGTATATAATTACAATATTTAGGATTACAGGGGCATGCATATTTGTGATGTGTAAATGTTTTGTTATCTTTAAATATACGGTTTTGCACATTTAGTGAGTTTATTTCATGTAGTAAATCGTAGTGATTTAGCATCTAAACGCAAATGGAAACCAGGCCGTTTCTGCCGTCCAACAGTCTCAACCTGTTGTGTTGTGTAAATGTTTTGTTATCTTTAAATATACGGTTTTGCACATTCAGTGAGTTTATTTCATGTAGTAAATCGTAGTGATTTTGCATCTAAACGCAAATGGAAACCAGGCCGTTTCTGCCGTCCTGTTTGCGCGTCTGTTAGTCCGCTTACTTGGCTGATCGCGGCTGGACAGCACTCGGAGCGGCCTTTTCTTTATGGTTTGTCCCCCACGTGAGGCAGCCTGCGCACTGGCTTGTAAAGCTATCTCCATAGGCTTGATTAATACGCTTGGAAGTCGGGTCCTCCAAGAAACTGACAGACTTTAAGTCATCACGACAGCAAAGGAAACGGAAAAAACCCGGGCTTTAAAATGAATACCATTTATGTTTAGTGCAAACTTGGATTTAACAATAATGTAAAAGGCCTTACCTGGCACAACCTGAAGGAGCTCTTTGACCTAGTTTTATTCCTCGTAGATAAGTAAGTATATCATTGTGTTTTATTGCATTTATGGGTTTTTGCACATTTCTAATGTCAGGTGTTTGCCATCAGAGAAGTGTCACTTTTGCTGCCGGGCTGGCAGGGGTGGACTGGGGTTAGGTTTTGCCAACCTGAGGGGAGGGGGGGGGGGGCACACCCATCGGCCCGCTGGGAAAATGCCCAGTATGCCAGTGCAGGACTGTTTACAGGTCTCGTGTATCTCTGCAGTCCGTCACCTCCAGGATCAGAGCGGGTGGACCGGTTCATTGTTCATATCACTTTCTTATTGTACAACAACCAGAATAAATATGTGCCTAGATATGCAATTAAAGTGAGGTTTGACATGACAGAAAAGAGCACAGAGCTGTAAATGAAAAATGGTTAGTTCCATCTTACTTACTACCTGTAACACTTATGCCGGCTGCATGGTGGTCAGTGTAGAAGCTGATGCTGCAATCTGCATCAGCTGGGTTTATAAAGCTGTTTCCAAGCACGGGCTTTTTTATTAATCACGCCGCAAACAGACTGCGAGGAGCATAAACACGTTTTAAACTGCGGGAATTCATCTGATTCCAGCTGAGAGATGAGAGTTTATAAATGGTTTTCGGATAGTTTACTGGTTTGAAAAGAGCTGACGCTGACATGTGAAATCTGCACTTTACACTGTCTTCTGTTTGCATTTTCTCTGGAATGTTTTTTGAGCTTCTGGAAAGAAAAACATCATCCGCCAATATCTCGTACTTGTTGTTGCGTCCGGTATATGTCCCCGTGGTTCCTGCCTGCAGTGCCCTCACACACACACACACACACACACACGCAGGTATTCGATGTCTAGAATGAATATCACAAAATTGACCACTCTGATTGCTTTATCTGAGTCTCAACCCAAGTACAAAACAAAAACCCGGAACAGACATGGCCAGACAACCTACATATGCAAGTTCCCCCTTCCCCTAAGAAGGGATTTACTGGGAGTCAGGGAAGGGCATTCTTGGATGGAATGCAATGTTTTTATCTCCAGACTAAAGTTTAAAGATGAACAAACATGTTATTAAGAGATACTCTATGTGTTTCCTCGACAGGAATCGCTGTGTATGAGTTATGAACCTTCTGTGTTCTGTGGTGGAACATGCAACCAACCCCGTGACAAAATCCATTTGCCCCCACCAATTTCGGAAAGTAGAGTTGCCAGCTTTGTAAGGAATCTGTAAAGTGTCCTAAGGAGCAAAGGTTGGGGAGGAGCTGTGTAGAACATTAACTGAAAGCAACTGGATGGTTCCTCTGTATGATGTCATTTTGGGCAGCACTTTTTTTTCCCCCCAAGATCTGTTTTTCTTCACAAAAACTGTGCCACACTTTTAATTTGTTACCACACAGTCACCATGAATTGATGAGCTGTTTATGCGGAAATAAACTGTTCTGAAGTTTCTCTGATGCAGAATTTGCAGCTTTTGGTCGTTGATAGGCTCTTCCACATCTGCAGGGGCTCCTGTCATGTTAGCCCCAACCAAAGCCTGAGGGCGAACAGATGGCTGAAACCCCAGAGAGGCTGAACTTGCGGTTCTACACTAGATTCTTTAGGTCTGTGACCTTTTGGATAAAATCCATTAGGAAATATTCCAAATGGTAGAAATAAACAGATGTAAATGATGGCTTCTACCATCTTTCAGAGTAGCCCGCATCCTGTAGCAGATTAAACTGTCTGTCTTCTCATGGGGATATTTTCTGCCAGTCCCTGCTACAGGCCACACACTACACCCCCTCCACCACCCATCCGTCTAAACATCTTGCATCTTGCTGTTGATTTGTCGATGTGATGTCTTTGGGTCTTTGGACTTCACTCAATATCGTATCTTTTAATTTAGAACAGAAAGTTCTAAATCATGTGCGTCACTGCAAATTTTGTTGCAAAACCTCTTCAATCCTTGACAAAGCGATTTTAAATATAGGGAGCCGTCAATAACACTTTTTGAATGTTCTCCAACTTTTTTGGATTTCTGTTGCTCACCTTTTCGATCCTCACTGGTGAATTGTAGGCTTTCGATGAATTTTCCCAGTGTTGCTCTCTGCCTGGCTTGAGAGGCTGGCTTTACTTAAAGGTGGTAAAATGTAACTTGTCTACTCCAAGGATACTCAACGTGCTCGCCTTGTGTACGCATCCTGTTTTGTACTTTTCCATGTCATACTTCGAAAGCTTCTCAAATGCTTTGAAAGCTTCTTGGCCTCAACCACTGCTTGTTTTCTTAAAATTCATCGCTGGACCGAATAACGCCAAAGAGGCAGAAAGATGTTTTTATTCTGAAATCAACTAATGATGTTATTACTGAGACGGAGACCATCCACTAATTTTATGGTTCGTTACAGACAAATTTTTTCCCTAAAATTTTACCTAAATATAGCATTAGTTTCTGTCATCTATAATTCATCCATTCCCTATAGCCTCTTATCTAGTACAGGACTACAGTGAGCCTGGAGCCTATCCCAGGCAAGGGACCCCTGGATGGGATGCCAGCCTATTGCAGGGCAAATACGCAGTGTGGTCAATTTAGAGACACCAATTAATCTAATTGCTTGTCTTTAGTTGGAAACCAGAGTATCGAGGCGAATTCTGTGAAAATTCAGGCAGAATATGTAGCATCTACATCAGGGGTGGGCAATATTATCCAGAAAGGGCTGTTGTGTTTGCGGGATTTCACTGCAACTCCCTAGTTAGATTACTAATTGCAGGACTGATTGGCTGAATCCTCACATCTGGGTTTGAACAGCTGATCTAAAGGTCACCCCAAAAACCTGCACACACACCGACCCTTTGCGGATAAGATTGGCCACCCCTGGTCTACTTGAGGAGCAGGAATCAAACAGCCAGCTCTGGAGCTGTGAGGGTGCAGTGCTTCGCACCCTTCCAGCACGCCGCTCTCCATCCAGAACCCGACTTTTACATGCCGATTTTGTCTGCAGACTTGGAGAAACTGCACTGGGCACTATATAGAAAGTGAAAATGAAATTCAATTGATCTCAGTTGACAGCAATTTGCTCACAAGAAGTGTAATTGTAGCTTTTCACACATCAGCCCATCTTTCATCACTAATGGTGCCAGTTTTTGGGGTAGCTATGGGAATATCTCATCTGAACTTGTGGCTCAGACAGTAGACGACTGGAGATTTCTGCATGGGGGACTGATTAGTGATTTAGATGGCTGGCACTTTTTTTCACCTCACTCTCCTATTGACTGCGTCTTTATTTTTTTTTTTTGCTAATACTGTATTTTATGATTTGTTCCTCAGACTGATAATGGGACCGCTGGCCCATTTCCAGTTAGCTGGTATGCATTTATATCCTCCTTGTTTTCTTGCCTACTGGCTTGCATATGGGGTGGCTGTAAAAGGAGACAATTGCCTGCTCCCAACTGTGCAGTGTCTAGGATCTTGCCTACCCACAAGACTGGCTGAGCCGAACCTGCGGGGCTTCCCAGTGAGAAAGGGATGGCCACTACGGAAGAATGAGATCCGGAATTTTCTCTTTGAGGCAACTTTGAAGGTTTCTGCATCCCAGCCTGGTTTCGCTGTTTATGACGGTTAGCTTTCTTTCATGAAAGCGTCTAGGTGGTCATGGCCTGGATGGTGGTTAATCTATTATTTATATTTATATTTTAAAAAAGGACCATGCCTTAAACGGCTAGCTGACAGTTTATCGTCTGAAAACTGCAACACCGCGTGTAGGACTTTGGCCCCATTGCTACTCAGCTGACTTTCCTCTTTGTACAGTGAACCCCTCCCATCATCTTCAGTCAGTGTCACGTGACCTTCTGCTTGACACGATACGTGTAAAATGTAAACAAATGGGCATACAGAAAAAAACTGACGTATGAAGCCCACTAGGGAGACATAAGAACAACTGCGGAGCGGAGATATATAGCGGGGAGCAAAGCACATAAACACAAGCTTATAGGTTGGTAATTACGTAGCTTTGTAATTAAATCTGACAGATGCTCCTCCAGCGCGTTTCTTGGCTACTATCATTTGTGTTGGACCTAGAATTTGTTTTCATGATTCTTGTTTTTATTAATGTTATCTGGAATTGCTTTATTGGAGCCGATTGCACAAAAGAACTGTGTGGTTTATAAGGGATGAAGGGAGGACTGATCTGTGTCTGGGAGTCAATGACGGTAATCCTCAGGCCGCATGCATTGGGTTATGCGATCCCGTCCCCCCACCTCCTGAACTTTTCCATGTCTGTCTTACTTCCTTCATTTGCATGGGGCATCCTTTGCTCAGAGCTGTGCTAACTGGCACTTGTTTAATTCATTGTTACCTGTCAGCTGTACTTATCTATTCACCGGCTACTGATACAGAAGGGGCCCATGACCGAATATGCGAGGTGTTTCACCCCCAAAGTTCTGCAGCTCCTCCCTGTGTTTTGTGCACCCCCTACCTTCTTGGGTTTTGTCTAAGTGCTTCCCCTCTCCTGCAGTGATGCATCTTGGACACTTTGATCGGATGAAGTGTTTCTTGAAGTGGCTTAAAATACTATGTTCCAGTAAGATGGCCTGACGTTTTGTCTCTCTGCCCCCCTGACTTCCCCTCGGAAAATGTCTCTTTCAGTTGCATGATAAGAATTACAGCTCAGGGGCCTCAGATATCAGGCGGCTGGAGTTTTTAAGAAGCTCCATGGAAGCTTCACTAATAGACCTGTTAGGCTTTGCTTTTTTGAAAATACATTTGTATTTTCAAAAATGTTAAACATGACATAAACAGTGCAGTTTATGTCATGTTTAACATTAGTATTTTCATAATTCATAGAAAGATTTGTGGTCAGAAATTTGTTCATAGATTTGACCATAAAACAGAACTCTTTTTTTTTTTTTTTGTTTATTTAATGATCGTATGGGCTAGTAAAAATATCACTGGCTTTTTCCCAGGTCTTAAGCAACCTTATTCCGAGCCAGAATTTACCATAGATAATATTGTTCTGGATCTTAAAGTCGTATTACTAATCCTGGCTGAGAATCTGGACATCCCATTGGTTCGTGTTGATTTCGCAGCCGTCCCCAGAGCCCGTCTCCAGAAGGTTCCGCTAAGCCTGGTATGGTTTCCTTTCCATATGGCTGCCCGATGCCATGAAATGCTTCAGCACTGACTCCTTCGTTACCCCACACGTAGCCGCTCACCATCCCCAACATTCTGGCAGGAGGCGACTGTTTCATTTGTTTTTGCCGACCTTACAAGGTCATTGCCTTCCTGGGATTTTGCAGATGGAGAGAGGCTCTGAAGTTTTTTCACGAGCATACAGGCTGTTACATTAATCTCCCAATATTTAATTCTAAATTGGAAAGTAACCCAGTTCTGGTTATCAGCAAGTGATTATCAGATTAGCTTATTTTTATTCATTAGTCTGAGTAATTATTGCTCAGGTTCTGATATACACAACAATGACTGAGATTAAAGTGGGACAGTACGGAAAATTAGAGAAAAAAATGAGTGTGATTTCTGCAGAATTTGTTGTGCACATTTTCACACCGAGACACACACAATGGATGCCATGTGTTGCATCTTGTTTGAATTAAGATATACCATTGTTAGCTTCATTTGTAGGTTGCTTTTGTATGTATAAGTTGGTCATACAAAATGTTCTCTGACTAAAAGGATACTCAATGCAAATTCCCACAATCATCAGTTCTAAAAAATACTTTTCATAAAGAGCAAACCAGCCACAAGTATTAACCACGTTTGATATGTGTCAGAGGACGTAGTCTCCAGTCTTTTTGGTCTCTTTTGTTGAATAATCAGCAATACTGGAAAGAAAAAAATCCTTTGCATTTTGAGAAACAGCAGAATACTTCATTTCAGATATTTTACTGAGATCAGGGAAAATAATGGGATGGTCTGTGTTTATCCAGTCCACTTAATAAATGTTTTAAAAGTGTGTGAAAAAGGAGGGGACATGGCTGCTTTGGGGGGGGGAGAGTCAGGTGACTGCCATTGTTTGTGTTTATTGGCTACAGCTGTCTTGTGTCAGACAGTATGAAGGGATCTGTTTTGCGCATCTTCGACCCTGATCTGACCCTGTGGTACATTCTGCCTCCCACCTCGGCTCTTACTCGTCTGCAATGCTCACATTTGTCAGTGAATATTTCAAAAATGTATTTTTTTCCAGCGTCAGCTGAGTGATTTCTTCATTGCGCCCTTGAGCAAAGCCCTTAACCCCAATTGATGCACGGACCATGAGTCACATAGCCCTGCAAAAGAATATCCCGATGAGCCTGAAGATTAATGCTCAGGTTTCCTGAACATCGTAAGCCCAAACTGTGTCAAACTGTGGATGCTTTGTCATACAGTACTTGATGCCTACTTGCACAGTCATTATTTGATTGATATTATGCTATTGGTATTCCCAAAACAAGTGGAGATTGTCCACAAAAATAGAAAGAACTGTTTAATAAGTCCATATGTTTCAACCCTTTTATATACATATATAATCAAAGGGTTCTTTATTAGACATAACTAACAAGCAGTGAGTAGGGCCCACTTTTGCCTCCAAAGCTGCTTCAATGGATTGACAAGCTGTGTTTTGATCCACCCAGCAGACCATTGCAAGTATAGGTCTCTGCAGGATGTGTCAAAAGGTTGGAGTGTACGTCAAAAGGTTACTGGACGTGTCAAATGGTTAGTGGGTGTGTCAAAAGGTTACTGGGTGTGTCAAAAGTTTAGTGGGTGTGTCAATGGGTTAGTGTGCATGTCAAAAGGTTAGTGGGCATGTCAAAAGGTTAGTGGATGTGTCAAAAGATTAGTTGGCGTGTGTTGAAATGTTAGTGGGCGTGTCAAAAGGTTAGTGGGCGTGTCAAAATTTGGGCGCGTCGACAGGAAGACAAAGTGGTGAAGTAGGTGGAGCCAGTTTTTGGAAGTATGGTGGTATGTGTAAACAAGCATAGTAAATATCTAATGCTATATGAACAAATTTGAAGTAAGCATTTAATTATAGATATTTGTTAACTAGTATTGCTTCTATATGACTGGAAAATGTCTGATCTCTTCCTGAAATAACGTTGGCAACATTTTTGGCCAGTAGAAATAACATTTGGCACTGCCGTGTTGCACACGTCACCTTTCGACATGCCCACTCCTCCGTCCTGTAGAAACTCACGTCTCCACCACTGTAGCACTGAGCTGTTAAGCTTCAATGAGTCTCTTCATTCTCATCTGGCCACAGAAATGTCCTGCCTGAGTATTTTGGTTTCATCGCACATTCTCAGTAAACTTTTCAAAATCTCAGGCAATTGGGTGGCTGTTTCTCAGATGCTGGATGGACACAGAGTTCCGAATTCCGTGCCTTGATGGTTTTTGAGTTCAGTTATCAGCTGAATGAGAGAAATGTACAAATCTAATTAGAAATATGAAGGCAGTTATTTAGAATTTCACAGTGCAATTTGGGGCTTTTCCTTAACAATTTAAAAAAAAACATCTATGCAATAAATAAACTAACAGAAAGTCTTGGGACACTTGCTAAATTCAGTAAAAATGTTGCAAATGTATTGGTTTTATAACAAAATCATTACCTCGCACCTCTGGGACCTGGGTTCGAGTCTCTGCCATGGTTCCATGTGTGTGGAGTTTGCATGTTCTCCTCATGTCATTGTGGGGTTTCCTCTGCGTACTCAGGATTTCCCTCCCACAGTCCAAAAACATGGTGAGGTTAATTGGAGTTACCAAATTGCCCATAGCTGTGTGAGTGTGTCCTGTGATGGGTAGGGGCCCCATCTTGGGTTGTTCCCCACCTTGTGCCTGTATCTTCACATTAGAAACAAGAATTATAAATCTAAAACAGTAAAACATTAATTTCAAGCAGTAATAAATTGAAAGTCAAATTATAGGTCCAATAGAGCCGTTCTAATTTAAAAAGCTCATTGGCAAGCAGGTCTCTTTGGGTGCTTTTTAATTAGTAACCCCTTTGCAATAACACAGAGCACCAAACATTTGTGTTTAGTATCATTTTGGGAGCCAATGGCCACAATTGCAAATTACAGCAAAATGGTAAGAACAGAACTAAATGAATCAGAAAATGTCTGTGTGGAAGATATGTGAAGATACGTTAAACATTGCTTGTCAATGGACTTTTGTTATGAAACCAGTGAATTTGCAACATTATTACAGAATTCAAGCATCCCAAGACTTTCTGTGAGCACTGTATATATGTCTGTGTCTGTGGGCTGGATGGTGGATTTAATTTGTGATAAATGAAGTCACGACATATAAAAGTCTGTTTTTTGGAAATAAAGAATGTAATCCCTGATGCCTTGTCAGACGACAAGTTCAGGTATAACTCCAGGAAAATATTGTGAGAATGTTTATACAGAAAAGGAAAGCATTCAAACAAGTACAAATATTTACACAAGTATAAAACACAGATATACGATGGGTAATGTATAATAAGCTGGTCTGAGCTGTCTGGTAATCTTTCCTAAATCAGTCACTGTTACACAGCACATCTTGAGGGCCATGGATGGATGGCGGATACAGAGACCTCCGCAGACATGAGTCTCAATTCAAACCACATGTTCACAGCACTGTAGTCTGATTTCTACAAATGTACATGTCATTGTTCCCTTAATTTATCCTCATATTTCTACGCACAGTATACACATTATATACTTTTTTGCTTCAGTCATTGTCACATTTGTGCAAACAAATGTTTTTTTGATAGAAATTTTTAAGTGTTGCGTCAAAGGCAAAGACAGAGGCGAAGGTAGGCTTGGGGAAAACCAAAAGGGGCTTTATTAAGTGAAACTACAGGCAGGGCAAAATGGAAACAGACCACGAGGGGTCAAAGCTGGCTAGAGAAGATCAGATGAGGGCACATGCAGGCAGCAACATCAATGACATGACTGGGGAGCTCATGGCAGGGAGGCACTATATACATCACCGACGAGGGAGCAGACGAGAGGCACCTGGGGTGATCCACACAAGGACTGTAGCGAGAGGCGAGATTAAACAAGTAACAATGGAGAGAACAAGAGGGAAGGGGTACAGGGCGTGACACTAAGATGATAACATCACATACAAGAATGACAAAAAAATTATCAAAGTAATTTAAAAAACAGTAATATCATCAACAATAATAACTTATTGTTATTATTATTATAGGCAACTCACCAACCCTTCTTCTCATTTTCTCATGTGGTCGGATTAATGATTTATAAAGCACTGTCATGACCTGCTTGTTCGCTCCTCCTGTGTGCCACGCCCACCTAGTTACCTCATGTTATTTCCCGATTGTCATCACCTGTCGCCTGTTGTTTTCTGCCTATCCTGTGTATATTAGTCCATGTCCTCCTCAGGCTATTGTCGGTCATTGATGTATTGTGTTTCGCTGTTCGCCCTGTCTCCCGATTAAACCATGCCTGCCCGCCCGCCCGCTCTTTGGTTGCCGCTCGCCTGCTCGTCCAGCACGAAACATGACAAGCACCTCATTTTGTTTACTACATTTAATAATTTTAATTTGTGGAACGATATAAATGATCCTTCCTGCTGCTGTTCCCTTAGTCATAAGAAGCTTCTAACTGCCTCTAAAGTCTTCTGAGATGCTGGCGTTCAGCTTTAGACCTTTATATATCCAGAACCTGTTTTTTCATTAAAGGAAGAATAAGATCCTCCTTGGCCTGAAAAGGGAGAAGCTTTGTCTTACACACAGACCTGAGACCCCGGGGCTCCTCACAGAGGCTAATTAGAATCTCCCTGCACATCTGCCAGTGACGTCTTATTCTGTAGCCGTGTCATGGAAAAATTAATGGTTTTCCTAATGACGTCAAAAGCTCTGCTTGTTTTTTTATCTTCTTTAAGGAGGGAGACAAAATGACTTCTTGAATATTATTTTGTAGAAGAGTTGTGGAGATGTAGGCAGCAGGGATTAAATCCACTGAAGAGCATTAGTGCAGTAGAGATCATAACCTTGTCAAAATACTAGTCACAGAAGTATCACTGCTTAACTGTAAATTAACCACGTCACAAAAAGAAAAATCACATTTCCTTTCTATATCTACATACATAAAGGAATTTTACATACTGAAATATATATAAAGGAATTGTTTATACATATAAGCCTTTGATTCCCACAAAAAAACCACCGAATGAATGATATCCTTTGACAATACTTTTAAATATGTAATTCCATTCTGTGTGCCTTGCTAATGATACCTTAACGTGGGCTGCAAACGACTTATGTAATCCTGATTGAGGTTTTAAGATACCATTGGCCTTTTGGAAGCTGACTGGCTTATACTCAAATATGCACCACGTCCTCTGTGCCAAGCAGATGAAGAAACAAGAGCTCACACTCCAAACAGCGATTAAATCCAACTTCAGGCACATGGAAAGCTACCCTGACGGACTGGGTTATGATTTTTATTTCTTTACTGTTTGTATGTGATTAATAGTAATTTAAAAATCTTTTGATGCTTTCACTATCATGAATGTCTTTGAGCTGCTCATGTAGCCCTTTTCCTGTTCATTGGAAGCTTCCAGACTGAATATCTCGTTATCCTTAAGTGGCGGGAGCGGTATGTAACCAAGACCCTGAAGAAATACCCAAAATTGCAGACTACGCCACCCCGGGCCTTGCACCCGGGGACACACTCACAGGAATATAGATACAGGTTCGTGTAACCGAAGGAGGACAGAGACGCAGCTCCGAGCAGCAGTTTATTTGGCCCAGCACAGGACTGCTATACCCCTGGGGCAGTTAACACCGGTTCCTGGGCTCACAACATTGCATTCCCCAATCAAAGGACAGATGACACTCGCTCAGACTGGACCTCTGGATGGTTCACAGGGCCCTACCCCCCCACAAACACATACACAGTGGATACCTAGGCCGAGAGTGAGGGAGATGGGACCCGACTCAGGCCGCTACCCCTGAAATTTAAATACAGAGAATTGGGATCACAGTCACACTCCAAGGCCAGTTATACAATGTGAGACCTGTACAAATAAAATTACTCAAAACGTACGATGAAAAGAAACACACTGCAAATCAAATAAACATCCCCAATACAGGGCAAATCATTCAAAAACACACAAAGCAAAACCAAAAGCCAACAGGCATTTAAATAAAAAAAAAACTTATCCAAACAAACATTAAATAAACGGAAATACAAATAATCCCAAAAGACTTCAGGCAGGGCTATGCCGGCGAAGGAAAGAAAACCAAATCCCTGATAAATCCAGCCCCACGACAGCGCACATGCAGCCCGTCCGCATGGGACTGCTCCACACCGACCCCACCGGGCGCCGGATGACCCAACACACGCCGAGCAGCGCTGAGGCTACAACGTCGCAAAAGCTGTATCAGAGGGATAAAACAACACAGCAGCAAAGTCCAGCGTCCCAGGATAACCCTAGAACGCGTTATCACAATCAGCCATAGACACTATACATTGACCAACCGATGGTCCAAATGAGTATGTTACCTGTCACAGGCAGATGACAGCGCGGACTGCTCCTACAGCTCCCAAAGAACGTCAGTTTAGATATCGAATAATGTCCCAATTGGGACTGCAGCAAATCCTGCCTGCAACAGGCTTACCGGGAGAATGACTTTCGCATACACCAGGATCCCGCAGTACGAGCCATTTTAATCCATGGAAAAGTAGGGGAAGCGCAAATTAACCATGCAGCCCCGCTGTCCCTCTATAGCTGGCTTGCCGAATCGCCTCAGTTCAGACGCCATTCCCATCCGGACGCCACCTGATTTACAATTAGGTACTGGGGGGGGGGG
>JAODKF010000042.1:14486000-14496270 GCA_026779585.1 Mormyrus proboscirostris | reverse complement strand
CCCTCAGTCTCCTTTGCTTGAGGCTGAACAGATTTAGCTCAACTAACCTTTCCTCGTATGACGTTCCTCTAAGACCATATTATATATGGGTTATTTAAAAACATGATTCTGAGGTTTGTATACATTAAAGGCGGGCAAATTTCTTTAACATCCCTGGATATGTATGTTTCTCATGGTTTCTCTGTTTTATGGAAAGACCACATCTCAGTGCCTTAGGTATAGTGGCAAGCATGAAAATGCCCCAATGTACAACCACTACACAAATGCTGTTTGAAAATGACCAAACCAACAGGTAAAATGATTTCACAAAATTCATCAATCCACTCAAAAGAGGAAAGAAGGTGACAATCAACTTTCAGTTCTGAGACAGAGGGATTTCTTGATGAACAGAACTGAGCACAAAAGGCGAAACCACAAAATAACACTGCAAGGGAGCAACACTAGGAGCAGCACAAAGTAACGGACACACAGTAACATGGGCACAATGACTAACTGGAGGAAAGTGAGGTGCAAGTACTTAAATGCAAACAACAGATTGAGGTAACGAGAGGAGGGGTGTGACATGACCAAAACAACCAGTGAACAGGAGCAGAAGGCAACAAGGGACAGGTCAGGAAACTGACACTAATGAACACAGAACTAAGGGACCTACAAGACCTGAAACTGAGGAAACACAAGGAAATACTATACTAGGAATATGAACAGGAAAACAATGTACAAAATAAAACCAAAACAGAACACAAGAAGGGCAAACCTAGAACAGGAAACTCAAAACGAATTATAAACTACTGGGGAACAGAATTTCCGATATAAAGACAGGTTCATTAATTAGCTTCAAACCCATGGCAGGGTGAATGCAATCTTAAAAACCACACACTATACCTACTGAGCCACGCAGCAGTCAGGGGAACAAAGTAAACACACATGGGTTAGACAGGGAGTGTAACGGCGGGATGGCCAGTGACACCTGCTGGTCAAATGGGGTGAAGATCAGGGGTGAATGGGTGCTAACCCTGACAACCATTAATCCATATATCTGTTCCCACCCCGACTGATTTTGAATAGTAAACAGAAACTACATAGATGATTTGTTCATAATCATGTTGATGCCGTTTTCACTCATAAACATTAAGGTTGATAATGGTGAAGTCAGATCCAGAGGGGAAACATGTCTTTAGCAACTGGAATAATGTAATGTCCTTGCATTTTCAGAAATGTCTTCATCAGTAGGCGATGAAGACCAACTCGCTCTGAAAGACAAGTGATCATGCATGCTTTGTTTTCTCCCAGTTATCTGCGCTGTGTGCATTATGAATGATTCTAGAGCTGTGCATCGTCCCTGAATTTGGGGCCCGCATTAGGCATTAGGTTGGAGTCTGTCTTTTATGGAAATGGTCGGTGGAAACGGAGGTTTTTACAGGAGTGCCAGATGGAAACCCTAACCCGAAAAGCAGCTTCCAGCCACTGCGTAATAACTGCTGTGGTGCTGTCACAGCAGACGATGACTCCTCTCTCTGAACATTATATCACCACTGTCATCATCATCATCATGAGAGAAGGACGGATGTTTTTAAAGGAACATTAATCGGATTTTCCATCCTGCTTCATGGGAACACACTGTCCGATGCTTTATTGTTCTGGAGATGTTTATTATAGCTCTGGAGGTTTGGAATAAGTTGTATAATACATCTTTCTCCAAAACCAAGAAGAAGATCACAGCTATGGAACCAGGATGCTATTGAGGAATCTGCAACCTGATTAATTGAGGTGAATAATTGGGATGTGGTCCACTGAGCTCTGGACCCTGATGTCCACTGGAGAGGATTGGATCAGTGAGACGGCCACTCAACACCCCTGAAAGCTTTCTGGAGTTGGACCAGGAAGTTGCAATGACATTAGACTACATTTTATGGGGTAATTTAGCTCCAAGACTGATGGGAGCCCCAGTGTTGTATTTATCAAACAAAATATGTATTTATTTTTTAATGTATTATTTAATTAAAGTATTAAATATCGCATCCAAGGTGTACTCCACAAGTGTTGTATGTTGTCTAACATCATAACCCTAAGGTTGATAAGTGGTTTAGAGACGTCTTACGGTTCCGTATGCATACGTGCCGAATGAATGTGGCAAATGCGGAACCTTTGTTTGTTTGTGTGTTTCCCCCGAGCAACATCTGGAATGGGGCGGATGAAGTTGCGCCACTGCACATGCGGGCACATGTCCGATTGTGAAGCAGGAAGTTGTTCATGTGAATGGCAGTACAGCGCAAGTATTTTCTAAAAGCTGCACCATAAGGGATATTTTATGCTTTGTATTTTTTGAGGCAATATTTGTATTGCACAGTTCTAATTTGGAGCTGAAAGCTGCTAATGTGAATATAGTACAGCTCAGGTACAGTTAATTTTCTAAATGTGCACCTTAATGGATATTTATTTTATTTTTATTTATATGACATAATATTTTATTTGATTTACTTTTAAATAAATTTTAGTTTTTCACTAGTAGGTTGCTGCAGTATTGACAGAGACTTTTGTTTACAGTAAGACAGTCATACTTTGTTCAGCAAACCACTGTTTAATAAAGAAAAAAAGACACAATTTATGTTTTTTTTACTTCCGCTGTACCTAAAACATACCAAACCGCTACTTCACGATATTTCTGTACCGTTGGACTGCTAATAAGCAGGTATACTTGTGTTCCTAATACAGCGCTCAGTGAGTGTATGTTCTCATTAGCTGCTTTATACTGTAGTTTCACTATTATTTATGCACTTATCTGTACTTGATGACAGTTGACATGATGACATGATGATATCTTTTTAGCATTTTACACTGAAGTACATCTGTGAGAGATTTCCTTTTATTGGCTCATCTGTGAGAGATTTCCTATGATTGGCTCATCTGTGAGAGATTGATTATGATTGGCTCGTATAGACCTCCTGCAATGTTTACTGCTGTACCTTGGTGTTAATTGGCCAAAATGGCAAAAATAACTATTATAGTCTGTTGAGAGGCCTCATTAACCAGTTGTTGGACATGCACAGACTTGTAAGGGAGGCTTATACCTAAATTCTGCCATTTTTAATCCAAAGTTAGCCACCCGACACAGGCAGACGTTATCTGCAGTGTCATATGTCATTCAGCCTGCAAAGCAGGATTACATGAAGTCGTAAGATGACCCAGAATCTTTACTATGTATAGCTGAACACAAATGTTTAGAACTTCCCCACAAATGGTCATTAATGACTGTGATATAGTGCTTTTGTTCCAAATGATTTCCATGTAAGCAGTTATTTTTTTAAACCAGTGGTTTGCATGTTATTATTATGTCACCTATTAGATTGACAGGGCCGGTCAATCCAATAGGTGACATTGGTGGCCTCTTGCCTAGGATAGTTCATGGGCTTTGACCAGTACTGACCGGTTCATACCAATCATGTGCAGGCTGGCAGGAACCTTCATTAGCAATTAGCTTCTCTCTGACCGACACAAAAATGTACAGCTGGCAGAATCGTGCTGGTTTCCAAACTTGTTGAAATTGGTCATTTACCATAATTTACACAAATGTGCTCTGGCTTCCAAAGGAAAATTACTGTTATATTTACAAGTGCATTAACAAGCTTTGGTTCTGCCTTTTACAGTCTGTAAAAAGGTTTACTGTTACCCTCCACAGAAGTCTAAGCTCTGTCGTTTTTTCTCCTGCAGTCTAGACCTTATGATAATATAATGCAATCCAGTGTATAAGGTTACATACTACACCTAAAATATACAGACCTGGCAACACAGTAGTAAGTTACTTCATTTTGCTATGCTTGGTATATTTAACAAACGGAAGCAGAAAAGCGCACTTGTACGTAGTACAGCGCCCCCAATGCCCTGAGCATACAGTAGTAACGACACATATGTGGTACTGTAAACAGTAAAAAGTTGTGTAAATGCTGACTGATAGAAATCCATTAAACTCATTTCACCCCTGCAGCCTCACTCTCCCACAGACTGAGGAAGTGGTTCCACATTCCTCAGCATGCACGTCTGAAGTGAAAGAAGCCAGGCCTACAGGAGACGGTGGTGGAGGAGGACATCCTGCACCCCATGGCGCTGGTCACATGACCAAGACCAAGCACTGCACTGGAGATTGGCCATTAGCTGGCAATATCAAAACAAAACTTCTGTGTCTGTTCACTGGTTGTGGGAAGTAACTCTCATGAGATTTGCTCATCAGTCTACTGCAAAATGCTCACTGCAATGTTCACTGTCACGCAGGGGTATTCATGGAGATATCTTGACAGCAATTTCAGGGAGTGTATTCAAAAATGTCCTAACAGACCCCTGTTTTGTACATAGTATGAGTCCAAAAGGTCTTAAACATAATGATATAAAATAACTTCACAAAATTTGTCCGTCATGGCAGACTACTGGGAGACGTTGTCCATATGGTGCGAAACCAAAAAAACTGATAAATCATATAAATAAATTAAACTATGAAGGGGTTTTAAGTGCATTTGATATGTAGAAGAATAGTGCTGAAGAGGCAATCCAATCCTGTTAAGAATCCCTAGGCAGTGTTTGCAGATTCCTGGGTTGGTAGCATCGTGTTTGTTGAATAGTGTTCATGCTGTTCTGACCTTCAGTAACAAAAGTCTGATACATTCCCAGGTGCTCATTTCTTCATTGTCTCTTTGTTTTCTAGTGCAAAAGCTCCAACCCTGATCATCGCTGTTTGAACACCTCCTGGAGGTATGCAGGAAAGTTCATACTCTGGCCCTGTATTTGTGCTGGCAGGTGTGCACACGCCTTCTACGATAAGACGTTTTGGAGAAAATGCTTCAGGGCTGGTTGTCCTTCAAGACTCTTTCCTGTACTTTCACCCAAGGGTGGTTCAAAGCTTTAGGTGCTGCTGCTGGTTCGGAGTTACCACTCTGTATGTTCTGGCATGCAGATTCACCAGGAACTGACACAAAAATTGCCAACATTCCATGAAATGTGGTTGCATTATGGTGCGTTGTCATTGGCATTCATGTGTATTCTTAAATGTCCTGCCCTGCGCGGTTGGTCCATCTACTCTTGGATCTGACCACGGTGAAGTGCAGTGCATTAAGATTTTTAAAATCATTTAACATTTATAATGACATCAGTCAATCAGAATAATTTGCTATAAATCTTAGACCACCAGGGCACAATTCACTATCAGTGAAAAAGCATAGATGTGTAAATAGTATTGGTGGGACCTGATAAAAAAAAAAAATCCAATTAATTAAAAGCTTTGTAATTAATTAATCAAAATTAATCACATTTTAATCACATTTCAATATTGGACAAAAGAAATAACAAATTTAAGTTTGGTTGATGGATGAATCAATATACATAAGCTTAAACTTCAAAATCTTGTTTATTTTCCCATCAGTCTACTACACATACTGTAGCAATAAATGAGTGCAGAAAACATAGAGCAAACTGTTTTAAGAACACTGGAAATTCTGACCAAAAATGCCAAAGTACTCATTGCCAACTGCTCCCATTTTTCAAACATTGTGTATGAAGAACCAGAAAAACCAAACAATCCCATTTCAGTCAAAAACTCCCTCAAGTATCCTTGGCCAAAAATAAACAGACCAACAGTTCAAGATAAAGTGCTATGTCTACCATCTAAAATGGTATAATTACTTATCTTAAATACTTACTGTACCTGATCAGCTGTTATGTGGTTCACGATTTGTGAAAAAGGTAATATAAACACTGAAGTGCTAATCGCGCTAGCGCGCCAATGGGATTTACAATGTTATATTAGCATCCTGCTAGTCCCTAGTTAATTTAACTGCCTGTAAGTGCAAAGTATTTATTGTGTATTATTTGAGTTGTAATATACGTATTATGTGTTCAGTTTCAGAGTGCCTCTTTAGTAAACATCTCAAACTGCAAGATTTGCTTCCTGGATGTTTATTGGAGGAGCCTGTTCGCTATCTGTCAAGATAAAAACTGCGCGCTCACATTAGCGAGGACAGAGTAGTGCGATTGTAATTATTATCTGCCTACTGGTTATTGATAATTATGATTCTAATGAACCAATAAGTAGGTTTGCTCAAGTTAAAAAGAGACATGGGAACTAGCCAGTCATTATCTATTAGTTCAATTAAATAATGTTATTAATTATCGATCTCATACTCATTCATCATTAATGAATTTCAACAGATCTTTTATTTAAAGCAGATGTTATATTTGGTACAATGTTTGTTAATTCTATAATCCTATGTGAAGTAAAGGAACAAATAACGAATAACACAAAAATACTTGTGCTTGTTCATTAATGAATCGCGATTCATTTTTTTTATCTCAAGTAGTGACTATACAGTATTTGTTCACGATTTGTACAGTACTTGAGTAGTAACTGAGTTACTATTAAGTTACTTAGGAACCATACTGTACCAAGTGCTACTAAAACATATAATATGATGATTGAAAAGTCAAAATAAATTTATTAAAATTTCCGTTTGGCATCTAGATAATCTTTGTACCTGCCTTGCGATTGTTGCCTCCGGGAAATGGTCCAGACCCCCATTGAACCTGAATAGGACAAGTGGTTGCAGAAGATGAATGGATGGATGGATGGATAATCTTTCTAATATGACATTCTGCGATAAAATGGTTTGATTTAGAAATTGTTTCAACAAGGGTTTAAATTTTTTTTGGTCTCTTTCCTGTAACAGATTCATCATTATTATAAATGTCAGAAGCTCAAATGCAGATAATCCCTAGACACGATTCAACCATATCTACCGTAGCTGGAATGTGTGGATGGCTTCAGGGTCTATCCTCAAAACAAACACAGTGATTAAGGTTGTTTATTTTTCGCTACCTTGGTGAACTCTAAATGAAGACAAATATATGTTGTAGCTTTCAGAGCAGGCAGGCTTTAGAGCTGTCACTGTCACCCTCTGTTTATTCTGTATTTAGTGACGTCTGGAAAATATTCTCCGCTAAGAAACCACATCTGTAGTGTGTATTTCTACCTGAAGGTCATAATTCCTTATACAAGTTGCGCTAGTCTCAGGCATAGTATCTTATTTAATGTCTTTTAAATATTATGAGCCCATTTAGACACAGTTGATGTAGTTTATTAAAGAAGAGACGTGAAATGTGTTGAGTGAAAAGAGAACAAAAGAGAACAATGAACAATCTAAACAACGTTTAGTCTCTCAGTTTCAGAAGCCTTTTCACCTTGCAAAGACGCTTCTGCACATCCATTATGTCGTCTAGCAAGACTAGCTAGGAAAAATCCACAAGCTTGCCAGAAATAAAGGCTGCGCTTATTCCAATTAAGGAGGGAGACGGCGAGTCCCTTCTCTTGTAGCCGTGTAAGGAGAGCTGCGCGGGGGCCGGCATGCGGGACTCAGACGGAAAGGATGCATGGAACAGCATGTCTGCCCGCCATCTGCCTGTGAGGAAACATCCCGAGTAAAGGAAAGATTCGGATCGGGTTCAGTACGTGCACTTGGAAAAGGAAGGGATCGCAAGCCAGCCAGAGAAAAACATTAACCCCCTGTGTTCTCTCGATACGTGGAATTTTAAACTCCTTACTGACTTTAAAAGGAGTTTAATGTCTAAATCCGGAACAGTGCGAATCGTATAAATTACTGGGTAATTAAATGGGATCCTATTCGCAATATTTCACAAAGTTTTACAATATGTCCTTAAGGAGAGCTGGAAAAATAAATAAAATACAGTGTTTCCATTTACGTGGCCCAAGTCTTGGCAGACACTTACTTATAAAAACAAGTTGGTCTGCAGTGACGGCCATTTATTTTGACTACATGCCATTGAGCTGGAGATGAAGGCTGGCAAAGCATTAATGAATGACATATCGTACAACCGAGTAAGGCCTTTCTAAACATGCTGGCTCACAGCGAAATTACGACTGTAGGAGTTACCCCCAGAAGGAGTCCCTGTTTGTGAACTGACCCGTGACACTGACACTGCTCACTACTATCAGGTCACCATATTTCTGACATGGGGGCGATTATTTTCACACCTTATTATTCTTGCAGCTTACATTTATGTTGGAGAACATGGAAATCCTCAGCTTCAGATCTTTCAATGTTGAATCTCAAGGATATTCAGATGTAGTGTCACGGGGCATTGAGTATATCTGTTTATCAATGCACCGGAGAGCTAGAGTTTTGTACAAATACACTGTATACTAAACAATTTAGCAAATATTTTTCAATAAAACAACTTGCAGGTTTTGAACTTCAGTGCAGTCACAGAAATTATAATGACCAATAACTGTCACCCACTCTAACTGGGTATTTGCCTGTATAAATCCCCATACTGTACATATGTTTTTACTTTTTAGGCTGCTTTAAAATGGGGTTAAAATTGCCACCCTTGTGTTTTGACTGCATCGTTTTTAGCATTCAAACATCCAGAAACACATTGTTCCCTGCAAAACAGAACTTAATTTCCCTTAGATTTTTTTTTTCTTTGCATTTGCGTTTCAGCATTTACACGACTGGGACTGCTTCTTGGGACAGCAGATACGATTTAGCACCTACTTGTAGATATTCAGCTTTTATTTGTCTAAATCCATGTAGGGTTTGCAAGTTGAAAAGAGCAACACTGCTGCATCAAACACAGAACTACTGTGTATTTGACCTGTTACCATCGGTCCATGGACAACAGATGTTAAATAGCCACTTTGGCTAATTCTGGCACATTTACATTTTATGTTTATTAATGTGCACTGTCCATGTCAAATAAACCATAAATAAAATAAATAAAATGAAGCAGACTCATCTGTAGCCGTGAAGTACAGTACAGATTGTAAAAAAAAAAACAAAAGACACAAGGCAAGGGGGATTCTGGGTAGGATGCCAGTTTATTGTAAGGCAAATGCACACTCACACAACAGCATGCTATGGGCAAAATAAGCAGTAAAGAATATGCAAAGCACAAACGCAGCCAGGGGGGAGGGGAGGGGGTTAATCGCACCCCTTTGGAAGTGAGAGGTCACAGTGCTACCCACTGACCTACTTGTGTCCCCCTGTCTATGACATCATATGCGTTCATTAGCCTGAGTTTAATTTCCTGTCACTATACATCACAAGTATATGGATGCTTGACTGCAGTATTGGGGCTGTTCTCCAATTTCACGCTCTGCTGTAAATACATCTGTGTTGGTTTCGGAAAATCGGGGCATTGTGGACAGAGGCTGGAAGCTGGCCGTAGATAATGGAGGTTTTGTATTCAGCTTCACTCAAGTGCCTTTGTGACATCAGCACTTTTCAAAACTTCAATTTACACGATCACTCAACCATAGAATTGCACATTATAACTATAAAAATCATTTAAAAAATGTAGTTCAGCTAAACATTAATGGTAATAAACATTAATGGTAATAAATGCATTGGACCACAGTTTTCACCATAAAACACACCATAAAGCCATAAAACACATTCTACTTTTGGAATAATTTCATATTCCAGATACTGAAATGCAATTGGGTGACACTAGTTTAAAGTCTAATCCTTAACTATTCATAAACTGTTGCTAATCATTTGATAATATATTTACCATAATTTTTCAAAATGTTTTATGAAGATTTATTAACAGTTAAGGAGCAGGACTTACACTGACGTGTTAAACTGAACTGAAATTCTGCAGGCCGTGAGTGGTTGGCGGCTGGAGTGATTCATTTTTCATTCGCCCGTAGAGTTCCGAAAGGTGAGGCCTTATGTATGAAGCAGGAAAAAGCAACGCATCATTCAAGGAAGAGAACAAACTGCGACGCAAAACAAGCACTCAAAAAAACACAATGGAAACCATCCTTTCCCATCTAGCGAGTGCAGACCACGGCTCAGAGACTCAGCGTCTGTCGGCAGGCCCCTCTCATCCGGGCAGAATCTGCTCCTAATGTCTTTGTAAATTGTTTGCACCTGAGTCTAGTTTTCTTAATAATGCCTGAGCCTTAGGCCATCTAATGTCTACCAAGCCCTATTTTAGGTGTCTCTCTTAATAATGTTACGGTTACAGTGATGCAGACTGGGTGGGACACGATGCGCCCAACCCCCCCCGGAATGCAGTCCTGAGTTTTCCCACCCTTATTCCCTGTGCTTCCTGGGAGAGGCTGCTGGCTCACTATGGCCGACCTAAGGATATCAGGGGGGCCGCTATAGAGTTTGGGTTCCCAACCTAGACCAATCCAATTATTTAAAAACTTTAAGGTTCCCCTTTAAATGTGAAAAAGTTGAGTACGTGTAGAGAGAATTTGCTG
>JAODKF010000042.1:14466034-14476385 GCA_026779585.1 Mormyrus proboscirostris | reverse complement strand
CCTGCAGCAAATTGTACTTAATGCTGTGTTTAAATTATAGAATGTTCATTTTGTGACAGTGGCTACTAGCAATGGAGAGATTCCAGAGTCGATGCGCTAAAATAAAACAAAGAAAAAGTTTCCCAGAGGTTATGGATAAAAGTTCATGTATCCATCCCATACGTCCAATAATATTTCACTCTTGTCAAGCATTCAATCCTGTAAAAAACACAAGCTTACATCATTCGTCTGGAAGCTGTGTGCCGATATGCTCTGTTACAACACAGGAAAAATTTTCCAAGTGTGATACATTAAATAAACTCTATTCATATGCTGGTGAATTTTCCAAAATCTCTATTTTGCTTAGCATAGTAAAACAGTCACAAACCAAAACATTGAATTTGATGGGGTTTTTTTCAGCAAACCAACTACAGTATTTGTTGATTGTGTTGTTATGAAAAAATAAGGCATTTTTTTTCTCTAATCTTATATTTAGGTTTTTGTAAAAGTAGCATTTAATTTTATATTTTACCTAATTTTGGATCATCGGAACATACCTGGACCCATGTGACCAGGCTGGGAATGCAGAATCACAATACAGGGATGGTAATTTTGAGTTCCCGTGGCAATCGAGTATTAATGCTGCCGTTAATGAAGACTAGCTCAGCCTATACAGACAAACTGCATTGTTGGAATATATCAAGTCCGTTGGGAATATGAGAAACATGACAATCTGTGGAAAGCAGCAAGTTTTATACTTTTATTAACTTAGGAAATCCTAGGTTTGCTTAACATCATTTGCAAGGCATACGCCTTACTGCACTTTTTTGCCTTTCCACATACTTCTCAGAATACCCGTTCTATGTATCTTTCGAATAATTCACCATCCTTCTCTCATTACCTTTCTTTGATGTCCATGAGGCGTTCAGGAGCACTAATTGCTGAGGGTTCTGAATGCACGTCAGTTCCTGTACCTGCTGGCCAACATGTCAGCACCTGATAGAACCTGAAGTATTTTATGTGTCCCCTTGGGCGGCCCAGGTTCCCACATAGCAGAACATGACCGAGAGCGACTAATTTGACCCGATCTGGATCCTTTCTATAAATTCAGATGTTGGATTGTAACATTCATCTTTTAGCAAGTTTCTTTCAGTTCTTGTATGCTTATAATATAATTAGAAATGAATCTTTGTAGTGTTTTCTAAATTCATTAGCCATTTCTACAGACAGAAACAGACTTTCATACAACATCTCCTAGAAATGTTTTGTAATTTAGTTTATGTAACACACCTTGGTTTGAAAATGAAATTAGGCCAAGTGCATCTGCTCTAAGTTCACCTTCTGGAACTTTCACTGGTCTCTCTTCTCTTATAAAACTTGTAGTCAGTATAACCAGAGCATCATGGTGTCCAGTTAGCTTGTAGGTGAGATGTAACGTCCCCGAGACACTTTTAGAAAAAGGGACTAATCAATCCATTTTCAGAAAAAGATTTATTGTAATTATTGGAACATGTTTATGAATAGTTAAGCAGTGACAGGATAAAAATCCGAAAGACAATTACTGCGAAACACTAGCTTCCAAAAATATCGTAAAATGTTTCAAGCCAAAATAGCAGCACTCGTGCTGCTTCATTCGGAAACTTGATTTGGCAGTAAAAGAACAAGCGTAATTACGACAAGAATGAAATTCTGATTAAGCACAAGACATATAACTCAGGATACTTTGCAAATCATTTACTTTCGAAAAAGGCGACTAGCTTGGTGTCTGAGAGGAGCTAAGCGTTGTCAAAAGGAAAGGCTTGAAAATCGATGAAGAGGAAAAGAGGCATTCAAGGTTCTGAACGCAAGCACCCCAAAATCACAATTACAGAGGTAAACAGTCCTGTTGGCCCTCATCTTTGCGCTTACCGATGTTTTGCTAAAATGTCTGTGAAAGACACTGAAGTCTAGATCTGTTCCAGGATACTTTATCTCTCCAGTTCAACATTACATGTCTATTTGTGTTAGCCTGCCATTTATAAAACGCTTTCTATCTATAGAGTACTGCCTGCAATAATAATAATAATAATAATAATAATAATAAAAACAAAGCCATTTGTAATATTTGTCGACCACACACAATCAGGCAAATCTAAGGCAATTTTTAAAAAGTGTATTCATATTTATATTGAAATACATATGAAATGCATTTTCAGAAAGGCTAACACAAAGTTCTAACATTTACATGGATTCAAGTGGAATTTCAAGATCTCAGTAATAAAATGTTGGATGTAATGACCAATTTAGAAAAATGTAAAACTGATCAAACTGGTATCACGTCTTACACAGGCTCTGTCGTCATGTATTGTACATTATGCTGTTCTAGCACCATGTTCCGGGTCATTCTTTGTTTCATTTCATAACGCTTGTATACGTTGGATTTCTGAGCTGAAGCTGAGTTCCTGATCGATCACAACCATTCCCACAGCTTGGGGCTTTGAGGTCAGGGTCCGTTTGGTGAAATAATTCCTGGCTTCTTATCTCTTTTAGCTGGAGGGTGTCCTCGTATGGTCCTGCTCAATGTGTGCGCTCCCGGTAAGGCGGGGCCAGCCTCGTTCTCCTCCTGTTTCCTCCTATATAAAAGAAGACATTTTAATTGAATGCATTCCATTTGAGGATGGCTAATTTGGATCAATCAGTCTGTCACAGGCTGTAGTTGTGCATGACACTGTCCACACCTCAGGCTAAGGCCGCAAGGCCCTGGCTCCGGTCTGACAATAAATAAGCCAGAGGTCCTCTGTGGTTCAAAGTGGTCCACCTCTAATCTGCAATTGGATTGGATTTCCAATGGAGGTCATAACTTTAAATTTCACTTGCTCCTATGTTTTCAAAATTCTATTTTGTACCCTAATGCAAGGGTGAAATATGAGGGGAAGGGGGGGACCCTGCTCTCAGTTGCCCAAGTTGAAATTGCAATTTATTGGCAATGTGGACGTCTATGCCAGTCAGAAAAAGAGATGACTTCTCCTGCTTTAGCTGAGTAGCGTTTTAAGTGTTTCACCTGGCTAGCTATCAGAAGGTATTATGCACGGATTTTTCAGTTTTTTGTTTTAGTTAGTTGTCTGAATGCAGTCGTTTACCATCAGGGCTTGGTTACTCAATGGTGCTGTGAGGTTATAATTCTGTTCTACGCACTTTGCACTTTTGCACAAGTGCTTGTTGGTAGCCTATAGGCAGACAAAATAATAGGTTATGTGTGCACCAGATACGTGCACTAACAGATAGAGTAAGCAAGGTGCATTACTGCACACTGTATTAAATTAAGTGCAAACATCAAACCCCACCTGTGCTCCGATGTGTGTTATACTTTAAATCACTGTGTCCTGATGTAGTTAACCTTGATATAGAGGTGGTGGACAAAATAAGGCATACATCCAACCCATATACTTATATCAATTACCTAATGAAGAGTAGAGACACAATCTATTCTAAGAAGGAGCTTCAGTCCTTCTTGGAATGCTGCCATAAATATTCATGGTTCCAGCCACTCATCCAGTAGAGAGTTGCTGCACAGTGAATGGAGTGTATCTGAGGCAGGAGAGGGGACACGGCTGGGGAATACCCCAGACAGGATGCCTGTCCATCACAACGCTGGAAATATGATGTAACATAGCTGCCCAATGAGCCACTTTGCCATCCTCAGAAATGAATAATGTCACATGCCACTTAAGCGGCACCATTCTTCAGGAGCTTGGCAATCGGCAAGAAGGTTCCTGAATTATTTAATTATTTCCAATAGTGATACTATAAAGAAAGAGACATTTTTGACTTTATTACGAAATTGAGTGCGTCAGTTTTGCCTATGGCTGAATGGTCTTTGGGTGTCCAGATCCTAATTAAAAAAAAATAATCTTGGTATCAAATCATTCCACCTAAGAAAGTTAGTTGGTACCAAAACCCAGTAAGTTTCATCCTGAGATTTGGCAGGACAGCCCTAGGTTTGGTAGAGCAGAGAATAATCCCCCTTCATGTTAAATACTTTTAGGTAAACATTTTCACAAGAATTATATGTTTTCATAAGTAAGATATACTTTTCCTGGAGTTGTACCTTCACACTTTTATTTCAGGGTGTACCTTGGATGACTCTGGTAACTTTTGTGATTGCGGGGTCCCCTTCAATGACTCTTGTGACCTTGGTTAAGGTCGGTTCCCCTTCAATGACTCTTGTGACCTTGGTTAAGGTCGGTTCCCCTTCAATGACTCTTGTGACCTTGGTGATGGTCGGTTCCCCTTCAATGACTCTTGTGACCTTGGTGATGGTCGGTTCCCCTTCAATGACTCTGGTCACCTTGGTGATGGAAGGTTCCCCTTCAATGATAAACCGTTAAAACTTAAACGGCATCATAAAATATAGCGCAATTACTTATTCAATTTAAAAAGCATGTAATATATGTATGAGATATTCAGTGATTCCTAAATGTTTAAACTTTTATTATTGCATTAGCTAGATGTACTCCTTTAAATTATCCTTCTCTGCTGTCCCTCGTCTTTGTTATATAACCAGTCTTGGCTGTACATCGATCACCAGCCTATCCTTTCACTGTGATGCATGCACATGCAGCAGTGGGCTTCAGCCAGAGCTAAGAAACGGTGGCAGTGTTTTTTCTCCCCAGCATGGCCAGTGCGTGTCCTCCAGAAACCGCTCAGCTCTGCAGGGCGTGAGGGTGCAGCTAGAACCGAAGCAGGGTCTGCAAGCGGGTAGCTCACAGACTGGCGCATGGGTCCTTGGTAAGCAGTGGGCATCGGAGCTGGGTTCCTGGGAACGGATGACGAGGGAAGCGTCCAGCCGAGGTTCAGCCGACTAGACATTTATGGGCACTGTAACAGCATTAGCTTTATTGCCCTTTTCGATGGCTTGGTGCCGTGGCCATTTCTCATTTCTTCGGCTTTGCATGAGAGCCTGCAGCCTTTCCCAGGAAGATGGGGAACGACGGCGGACATGGCAGGGCTACACACCAGCACACGCTGCCAGCAACTTAGAGACACCAAGCATTGTTGAGAGAACGTAAGTTAAGCGACGTCAACCCACGTTGCTATGGTTACAGTTGCCAATGAAGGCCATCGATGATTTTGCTTTGTATTGTCGAGTCTTTGAGCCAAAGCAGTGAGCATAGATCTCATTCACGACAAGCCTGTGGAAGTATGACTGTCCGCCTCATTCATGGATACCTGAAACGTCACGGAAAGAGCGGTTCCGCGTCCTGTCACGGTATCTGGGTCTCTGATCTGGACACATAAAGTCACACAAACTGTGGGGTTTCCTCCATAATAATTAGGCATTTACCAAATTTCCACAGCACGTGAAATCATACCCTACCATAGATCCATGTGTGAGATGGGCTGGTATATCCCACACAACCACAAACATAAAGTTAGCCAAACCAAAAATACCCAACTTTACTAAAATAAATGCCAGTAAAAAGGACCTGCACATTTTTACTGAGGGATTTAAGAAACTCTTAAACCTTCTGCAGAAACTCTTAAAACGCATGCTTTTAGTAATCATAAGGATGATTAATAGCTAAGAATAGCACTATATCTCCCCAAAAGGAAAAGTCCACCTGAAACTGTTATTTTCTCATTAAGTGCTTCCATGACACCTGAGGAACTTTGCTAGAAGTTTAACTAGAGGTTTTGCTTTTTCCAAATACTGGGAATTGATACACTTACCTTGGATCACACGGGTAACAGTCCTCTCTGGAAAACAAAGATGTGAAAGCTGTTACCAGCCTATATAGAGGAGGCTTGTAAACATTTGAATAGTCGAAGCAGGATAATTATATGAATCTTAAAAATAATGCAATGTCAAGAAAAGGCAGTAACAAAATAGAATGGACTTACTCAGGAAAGTCAGAGGAATCTCTCTGTATCTGTACCCAGGAACATACTGGGAAAAAATAAACATTTTGAGGTGCTTATTTGTACTAAGTATAATTTTCATCCCACACTGGAGAACCAATAAAATTGACTATTTATTCTTCCTCAGCAGGCAGCAAATGAATACATAAGAAAGTGTGAATTTGATATTTGTAAAATCATCATTTATGTATATTTATATACAGTGTCCAGTAAATTATTACATATTTCTGATTTGCTTTCATTATTCATGCAGCATTCCAGAATAGCTTAAAGCCAAGTTTTGCACCTTGTAATGCTGCCAATAAAACTTTGCTTTTTCAGTCTGAGCGACTGCTTTAGGGCGAGCTGTCTGTCTGACACGGTGATCGCATCGGGTTGTAAAGTGCGTGACAACGGCGGCTCGACGTGAAGTGTCACGCTGGGAGACACATTAACTCAAAGTTCATGATGGAGCTCATCCCGGTGCTGTACCTTGATCTGGATGTGCCTGACGACTCTCCTTAAAAGGGTCTGCAGCTCTTGGCTTCCCACTGGCACATCTGTTAGCAAAAACAACACTGCCAGTCAGACACGGATGATGAACGGCGTGTCCTGTCAGGTAAAGGGTCTGACTGAGGCTCCCTTTGGGGAGCATGCATCTGTAGCTCTGCTTCCCATATCCATTCAGGCGTTTCTTAATCAAAACCCCGTTTAACGTCACACTTTAACTTCTTAAAGTGCTTTGAGGAGAGTACAGTAAACACGAAACCTACCTTCAGGATAAATGAGAGTTTTCACGTAGTGAATTGCTCCGTTTGAAGCCATGACGTCCGGATCAGAGACCTCGATAGAATTCACTTGTATGGTATTGTTCTACATAAAATAAAAAGGTCAAATAAGTGAATCCTCTCATCACTACTCCAGTACCACTGAGGGAGGTGAGGAATTGAGTCATACCCACAGGGTGTAAGTCATTTCCAGATGTCAGTTCACATACCTGCAGGCTTCTGGACTGTGTAGGGAAGCTCATGCAACAGTAGGAGCTAATGCTTGTCTCCACACTGAGAGCAAGACCAGACTCAAAGGCATAAGGCAGCAATGCTGAGCACTGACCCACTGTATCATCCAGGGACTAAATAGCGATTAAGGTTTACAGAAAATATTTCCTGTCCCCTGTAATTTTTGTGCTCAGTTTGAAGTGTTTACTTGTGTGTAAAATTTCCATGATGAAGAGACTTTCTTTTTGGAAATATAATTAATATGTCTGCAAATATTTTTTTCCCAACTAAAGTATGCTTAGTTACTAGGAAATTTCTTTTAATAATAGCTATTAATTATTATAAATAGTAGTCATTACTGGGAATGTCCTCCACTGATGTACTGTGGTTTGAGAGAAATCAATCCCACATTTTATGCAAATAATAATTTTAAGATTGAAAGATTTAGTATGGAGTCTTAGGACTTCATGGAGCTCATCACGGCAAAGCGGGCCACTTACAAGCAGCACTCGCAGAAAATTTCCCTGCAGGGACTTGAGCAGGTTGGTGACTCCGCCCTCTAAGCCTCCACCAATGAAGATGCCGTTACTGATGTGGTACAGAAGGATGGTCCTCAGGGCGTTGACGTCACCTGATCGTGAGTGAGGACGCGGTAAAGCTGTTATATCTCAGATGATCTCAGTGAAAAGCAAGCTTGTCAGAGATATTATAAGTCATCCCATTGACTGAAATTAATTACAGGATGAAATATAAGAAAAACAACATTTTACGTTTTAACAGCGCAATGTCTTGTTGGCTCAGCCCCTTGAAGGCATCATCAGTAGGGGCAAATAGTGTATAGTCGCCCTCCTGCTGCAACAATTCAGTCAGGCCCGCGGCTTCCATCAAGGACAGGAATATCCTGCAATCAGGCAATTAGGAACAACGACAGACACTTAACAATGGCACACCAACAGCAGGTAAGGGTAAGGATGAAGCATCTCAAAGGAGGAAGAATGCTTCAGTACAGCTTACTTGAATTTCCCGCTGGATCTCAACACCTGGAACATGTTGCTGTCAGCCGGCTTGATGAAGGTTCTCAGGAGGTGCAGGGCGCCGTTGATTCCTTCTTTGCTGCCCCTCACCATGCAGGCATTCTCGATGCAGACAGCCTATCGAAGAGTGAGACCCCTACTGGCACCAAAACAGTACCTCTATGTTTGTAGCTAACTGTATTTTCTACAAACCTGGGCACACCTGATTCTTAACTACTCAGTACATTATCAACATTTGTGATTCCTCGCGTTTCTTTGTTCGGTAGAGCACGAGGTGTTAGGACTCACTGTGCGATAGATGAAAACTCTCAACCATTTGCCACTAATGGTCTCCAGGCGTTGGCCATTGTACAACTGGCTCAGGACTAGCTTCTTCTTCAGGATGTGGTTCTCCAGGATGACCCGTAGTTCATCTTGGTCCATGGCCATCACCTCATCTGGGAGAGTCAGGGACACAGGGAGACAAGGTAGCTATACATAGCAGCATCCTCAGCTACCACCCTAAGGGCAAAACAGCCACTCAACAATATCTCATACTCAGACAAGAGGAGCAGGCAGTAAAATTTTGAGGTTTGTTACTATTTGCATGCTAAAGCCAACCATATAACTTTAAAAAATCTTCGGAAAAATCATAAAAACAGGGAAAATTGTATAAATATATGAGGAATAACCATCCATCCATTTTCCATAACTGCTTATTCAGTACAAGGTTGTGGTGAAGCCCGCTGTCTGTTCCAGGGTGGGATAATAAAGAATAAATTCACATTAAAGAGGCTTTATAAGCTTCACAATACACTATAAATAATCTCTTCTGGCTCCATCAGGTATTTAACATGTGCCCCACTGAGCACAATCTGGAAATATCAACTGCTGGGGCTGTTGACATCTATAGAGTAAAGGTTTCTTCTGAACAGTTTGCCAGTTCAGAGAGACACACTCATAGATATTTAGAAATAGCACAAAAATAAGCTGAGAGTACAATCTCAGTTATTAAAAACCAGAAGTGTTTTGCAATAGTTCCTATTGCAAACCAGAATAAGTAGTTAGAAGATAGATGGATGGATGAGTGTTTTGCAATAAGTGGCAAAGTCATTCTGGTACGTAATGAGGGTTGCATGAAAAAAACTCAGATTAATAGATGAGACAGCCAGCATAGCAAATCACTGAAGAGCATAACTCATATTTAAGATTGTCGTTGCAGATGTAGTAATCATGAGCTGTACTGGGGATGTTATCATATGGGCAATTCACTTTCCGGGCTAAAACACAGTATCGAGGCACTCAGAAGTGGGCTGAGGAGTGTGACTCACCACTGAAGGCCGCGTTGAAGGGGGCCAGGAGTGTGTATTCCATGTTGGGTCTCATCAGGGACACCAGACCAAGTTCAGACACCATGTCACCATACATAGACTGAGAGGCACCGACCAACTCCATCACCTGTTTGGCTTAAAGGTAAAAAAAACAGGAATATATTATATCAGGAATATAATACCACCCCTGGTCCAAACTCACAATGCAATATATGAGCATTCATCCATTTATCCAATATAGAGTCACAGTGACCTTAAATCTATCGTGAATACTTTATTTAAAGCTGTCTTCTATAATGGTAATAGGTACCTTCATGATGCATTATAATGGTCAGTATGAGAATTAATAAAGCATTACACCATCTTCTATTGACAGTTAAGGTATTATAGTGTTGACTATAAAAATTCATAGGCTCCTATGAAGCTCTCATCTATAATGCACTATACATACCTTCATAATGCATTATAACGTTCGATATAAGAATTAAGGATGCTTTGTATGGCATTATGATGGTATCTATAGTGAATTACAGATGAGACTTTCATAAAGCAATCATAATGAATGTAAGTACGAGATATGTGTGGCTTTTTAGTAATGCCTTACAAATGCATTATGCTGCATTATGAATGTGTTCATAGAGTCTTATAGACATGGCATTCATGGAAAGTGTCACGAATCTATCCTAGGAAGCATACCCTTAACAAAAAGTAGTATACTTGAAGTTCATGTTATTAAGTACACTTGAGTATAAGTATAGCAAGTATACTACGAACCATGTACTTGTAATGTACTAGAAAGTATACCAATTTAATACTTCTTCAGACTAAATTGGAACATCTTTAAGTTTATAAAAGCATACTTTAAGTATACTTTATAAGGTCATTTTAATTTTACAAAAGTATACTTTCAAGTATACTGCCTCAGTTTTAGTATAAAATAAGTATACATGTAGTAAATAAACTACTTTTTGGTAAGGGTAGAAATGTCTTATGAGGAGAAGTTAGTTGAGCTGAATCTGTTTAGCCTCGAGCAAAGGAGACTATGGGGGAACATGATCCAGGTGTATAAGATTTTTACAGGTCTGGATGCTGTTCAGCCAAATGGCTATTTCAGTATTAGTTTAAATACTAGAACTCGTGGCCATAAGTGGAA
>JAODKF010000042.1:14453164-14465934 GCA_026779585.1 Mormyrus proboscirostris | reverse complement strand
ATCAGAGCTAGATAAGATTTTAACAACTCTGAGCTATTAGTTAAGTTCTCCCCAAATGAGCTTGATGGGCCAAATGGACTCCTTTCGTTTGTAAATTTCTTACAGGGAACAATGTACACCCCAGGCAAGATGCCAATCGATGTTAGGGCAGACGCTCACACACGATTGCACAATATGGGCAATTTTCAGTCAATAATATCTGCAGCCGTGTGTTTTTGAACTGCAGCAAGAGATCAGAGCACCCAAGGGAAAACTAGTGCACACATATGGAGAACACGCAAACTTTACACACAGAGAACATGCAAACTCCACGTGCAGAACATGCAAACTCCACATACAGCGAACATGCAAACTCCACAAACAGAGAACATGCAAACTCCACACACAGAACATGCAAACTCCACACACAGAGAACATGCAAACTCCACACACAGAGAACATGCAAACTCCACATACAGCGAACATGCAAACTCCACACAGAGAACTGGGAGGTCACATATGCAGACAGTTGTTAGAACTTTTATACGTTTCAGTGGATTGTTGGCCTCTACTCCTGATACTTATCCATAAAGCATTTGTGCTGTAAGACGGGATCTCACCTGAATCAGGCATGAGGACCTGGTCAATGAGGTGGATGACGCCATTACTGGTGACGATGTCCTTCTTCAGCACCATCTTGACACCGTTAACGGTTAGGCTCTCGCCATCACAGCCGATCTCAATGTTGTGACCCTCCAGCGTCTCGTAGGAGGCGCCAGCCATAATGGCTTCAGAGCACAGCACTGAATCCAGGAGATGGAAATTCAGCAGAGCTGCAAAGCGACAGAAGGCCGAGTCAGACACACATGGATGAGAAGCCGATGGCTGTAAATCCACTGGTATGAATGGGTGACACTAGTCTGTTTGTTGGTGTCACCATGACAGCATTTAAACAACAGAAATAGAAATACAAAAAAAATTAGAAGAGAATGTTTTGGTAAGCTGGTTTTTGTTTTTTTTTCATGATTATTATTATTGTTTAACGGTGCAAAATACAGTGTTAAAATACTGTATGGCTTACAATGCACGCAATTTCTGGAGGGGTATAGGGTTATAAAATTTAAGGAACATGAAACAATGTTTCATTTTCACAGTAACTGCAACCGGTCTATTGAGATTAATTCTACAGGACCCCCGTCCCCAATCTGCAAAATGGGGGCTGTGAGTCTGTGGCTCAGTTATTTTTGGGTGGTGGACTCCTGTGCCATACTCTGGAATCTTGGCCTGGTGGCACCTGACTATTGCACTTCGCTGTACCAACCTTGCCAAACATACCACAGATCCTGCCAGTCTTGCATACTTTGAAATGAATGGAAGAGAGGAAACATCCGCTTCTTGCCCCAGAACCTGGCGCTCTGCTCTGTACGGTGCTTTACAGTGCTGTGCTCAGCTGTGGTCTGCTGTACTATGCTAAGCTGTACTGTACTACGCTGAGCTGTACAGTATAGTATTGTGCTGGGCAGAGCTATACTCACCGTACTGTACTATACTCACTGTACTGTGCTGTACTGAGGAGTATTGCTCTGTACCGTGCAGTACTATGCTGTCACTTCTCAGAAACAGCAAACTACAGTATGTAATTTTTTAAAATGCACGGTTATTACATTAATACTACAGTACATCTGTACTAAGCATAAAGTTGACTAAAATGAAAAATTAAAATAGGTATAAAACAAAAATGATGATGAGGTATGTGATAATAGTCCATAATTTAGGTCTGGTTTCTAAAGAATTAAAAATCATCCACTAACATAAAGGAATACTTCCCTGAGGAGTCATTCAGAAGATGCTATCAAACGATCACTAACGTGGTTGTCCAGTAGCTGTGGTTGGGACGTGATATTTGCTCACTGTCTGAGAATTCAGAAGTGGATAATGTGCTCTTGAGAAGCCCTGTTTGCATGGGACAGGTAGCTTGCTTGCATTTGCTAATGATTAGTCAGCGTGTCTCACTGCTGTGCCTTGAAAGTCAGCCAGCAAGCCGTAGCCCTGGAATCACCCTGTTACTGAAAGTGAGTAGAGGCTCGTTAGAATAGGCATGTGTATGATTCTCCAGAAGTGAGACCAGCGCGACCCGAAACCAAACTCTTTTGGCCAAAGCTAGATGAAGCTCCCCCCCGCGTGGGGTTTACCTTGGAGGGCACCTTTGTTTCCCATGATCCTCTCCAGCACCTCCCGGTCCAGCTTCCTGAAGGCCTCGTCAGTGGGAGCGAACAGGGTGAAGTGGCCTGGCTCGCCCAGTTTATCCAGCAGGCCAGACGCCGTGGCTGCTGTCTTTAATTAAAAAAAAAAAAAAAACACCAAACTTTTGTCCAGATGCCGTTTTATATGGTTTGCTTGAAGTTCACCAGGTACTTCAATGTGACATTTAATTAATATCACCATATGTAATTCATCACTTGTTTTAACTAACATCACTTATGATATGATCCCTAAGTGGAATCTGTTCCCTGTACACTGATGCTTACGCTTAAAGAGCTGAGATCAGGGTCAACTTCGATGATGTCCTGGATGGTGTTGCCCACGCTCGTGATGACACGATCGATGACATGCACTACTCCATTGGTGGACACCTGGTTTCCATGTATAATCCTGGCGCAGTTTACCGTGACGACCTGTGGTTGTAACACACATTGTCTTAAAACATTGTCTCAAAAGGATTGATTCTCAACATTCTGCTCTGATCTGACCACTCATTGAATTTTAAAACGCACCCCATTGGGGTAGTGGTTGATGAAAAGCTCAAGATCATTGTACATGGAGGTGATCTTCATGCCATTCCGCAAGTCTTTGGTCAGAAAACGCTTGTTGGCCATGTGATAATGGAGAGCGTTATAGAGTTCAATATTCACGTTGTCCTCCAGGGCACTCCTTACATTCTGTTAACAAAAGAAAGGGGACAAAGTTCTTGTATTTAAAATGAAGTCACACGAACATTTGGGTAAAGAGCTATTTCAATCCTTCTGAGAGTCGTGCAGCAACATGTCGGCTGACTTACAGGGTCTAAGAGATCCCAAGCTTCATTGCTGGGAGCAAACATGGTATATGATCCAGGTCCCTCAATCTCCTCCCTCAACTTGGAGCTATCGGAATACCTCTGGGTGGTGCGGGCTCCGACGAGGTCCAGTGTGCCGTACACGTGGTCAATGGGGGCCACTGGAAGAGACGTAACCACCACAATGTCCACAGGGATACAGTACAAAAGTCTGTAGGGATCCAAACATTGCTTCTGACAGTCAGATGGAAAAGTCCTGAGAGACTTTCTTCTATTCCGAATATTTAAAAGAATACCTTAATATTTTTGGCATAGATGTTAAGAAAACATACGTGTGCACATCTCACGCAGTGTGACAGCAGCACCCACCTGCAGGGCATCCGCGCATCCCATCCAGCTTCATGTACCCAGGGCAGCATTCGTACAGCACCGGCCTGCACCAAGAAATCATGGTTGGTGACAGCATTAGCTGAAGGAAAAATCTGCTAGACATTAAGACTTATTTTGTTTAAAGCTAAGCAGAAAGTTTTCATCCAGAACGACTGCATATTAATCACCACTCCTGCCTTACTCTTGTGCTTGGATACTTATCTTGGGGGTCTTATCTTTCCAGCCTACTGGTTAAAAAATACAGTACCCTCGGGCAGATCTAAGGGGCGGTAAATGTGTGGCCAGCGCTGTTGTCACCCCACATCAAAGTAATAAAAATGAAATTTAGATTATTTATTTACTAAGCAGAACCTGGGGAAACTGTAGATTAGTTAGGTACCTGTATGTTAGACCCGGCTCTTAGGAGCTTATGAAGCACATAGGAGGTTCCTCATCTCCTTTTTGTTCCAGCCCCCCCCCCCATAATTATGTCTGGCCCCTGATGGCCACCCCAGTCCACCTGTCACTGCTAACACCAACAAATGAAAGGGTCCTTTTTATTAGTGCAGTGACTTTTAACTATGATTATAAGTTGGCTACGGTGTGGCATAGGGTAAGGTGAGGTCACGGCACTGCTCCATGCCCGCCCACCCCTGGGTCCACTGCAATACACTGTAATGTGTGCTTTGGAGCGGGGGGGGGGTAATATTGTATTTCACTCATTAGGGACCAGCCAGATTTGGAGCTATGAATTATCTCAGATGTTTTAACAACCATGATTTCAGTTTGATGGCCCTCTAATGTCTTAAGATCCTGTTTGGGACCCCTGACTTAGTGATCGTATGAAACTGTATGAAAGTACAGGAGAATTCACATCTCGCGCTGGTTCAATATGGGATCCCATAATACAGTATACGGGATGGATGGGAAATCTAAGTACAGCAAAAGAGGTTGACTGCACAACATTAGTGTAACAGAAAGTAGGAAAAAAAAATCACCAGGGAAAACGCTATTTAAATAAACATGAAAGAAAAGTTTCAAATCAATGTAAATGAGCTGTTTTTTTCACATCTCTGTCCCAAAAACAAAATTAACTGGATTAACTGCAACACTGGGTATAATACGTTATCAAGGCACGTTACAATATCCTGTTTATCCCAGAATTTATTTTTATAAGATTTTTTTTAGCTAAGTCAGCAGCTTTTTTTTCTTTTACAGGCTTGTCTTTAGTTGCAAGCATACAATATTGATAGAGCATTTTGAATTAATTAAGCCCATTAGGCAGACATGTGGTCTAAGCGTTATACCCAAAGCAATGGCAGAAATGCTGGACATTTAGGACTGTTTTGACATTGACATAATAAAATTATGAAATACTCAACCCTCTTTCTTTGAAACACATTTATCTTAGCCCAAGACTAGTTTCTGTTTAATGTCCAAGGCGTTCTTTGTAGGTTATGAAAAAAACACATTGCAATCAAATGGTTTACTCTGTCGGAAACCATCATGAAGCAATGTGGAACTTTGCAATTGCTCTGCCAGGAAGACCTAAACTGTTTTTGTACACAACTGTAGGGAATTACAAGATCAGCTAGAGGAGAGAGTAGGAATTTACCAGCCTCCATTTTTATTTGGAGAAATGTTGACTGCATGATTGGTGTTTACACTAAACAAGGGGTTTTGAAGACATGATAGTGATTTGTCCTGGTGGTTCTTTCCCTCTCTGTTCACCTTCATGTTTGCAATGAAAAATTCTCCATCCTTTCCATTTCTAGCCTGGCTGGTGCCTGAGACGATAACCCTGAGCGGAAATCCTCCCAACTGAGCCCCATGATGTGAAGAAAAACAAAGGCATCCATTCCCTGGAGTCTGTCTGGTTATCAGGTGAAACAGCTGCAGTTTTCAGTCACAGTCAGACAGAAGTTTGAAAATATCTTCATGCTCTCTGGTTTGTATTTGGTGCTACAGCTGTGAGATGGTTTTACGGTGAAAAAAATAACTTTTAACAGAAACGTAGCTCAAATTCACCACGGCAGATTTCTTTTTACAATAAAAAGCGATATTTGTTTCTGCTAAGGGATAAAATACACAATAAAAAATTTATGCAAATTACTTCAGATAACAGAATCTGCTAAGCTAATCAACACAAACACAAAAAACGGAGGGTCTAAGGTCCAGCATCTGCCTTTAACAGCCGACATCTTTACGTCGCTTGTCATGGGAGCTACGAGGAATCAGCCGCTGAGTGCACTTCCAAGGCCGCAACTAACAGCACCTCAGGAAAATATGATGAGAGAGTCCAGAGGGAAGCAGTGGGTCACCATCAATCAAACCGTCTTGATGGCTGCAGCAGATGAGGTCTCGCGCTCAGGACCAGCCTGGGAACCTTCCGTTCCCCAAAAGCAGTTCCACATGTTGCTCTACACTGGGCAGAAGTGCATCCAGATGGCACCGCAGTCAGAGCTCGACTCTGGAGGGAGACCCCCCGTGAAAGAGACCGGGCCAACATCCAGCGTGACGAGAAAGGCATCACAAGGCAGAGCTGTTTACGCCTGAACACTGGGGTGCAGTGATGACCCCCCCTACATCTATTGGACTCTCAGGAAAATGGCGGTTGATGTGGTTGGAGACATACTGCCGTGATAAAGTAAGACCTTTACCAAGACACCCCCTTCCTGGGGGGAAACTCTTATTTGGAAAAGTTTCTTAGGTCAGTAGTTCAGTAATGAAAGCCAACACTGAAAGTCTTCCATACGCTTCCTGAGTGACTTTCAACCCAATATTACCATCACACTGTGACTCATGCACGTTGCTAAGTAAGAAAAACACTTTTTTAAGATGGTCTTCTCATAAATCTTATTTATGAAATAAGTCTCTTTACTGACTCGACTTGATTTAAATACTGCAGTGTTACAGACCAAACACAGTTCGCGGCAATAAAAAATGCATCTTAGTTGGAAGACTATTCAGAATTCTCTGCAACTCAGAGCGGGAAAAGTCATTAGAAGGTGAGTAGATGGGCTATACAAACCTAATAAACCGGTAGCTGTAGATTATTTTAAAATATTGCTGTTTCGATAACATATAACATTAACAATTCATTCCAAATATTTAATTTCAGGAAAATATAATCATTTTTACAATTTACAGATAACTTTCATTTAATAAAAATCATGATAAATGTATTTATCCTTTTTATTAGTATTAAGAACCATTAATTTCCCATGACCACCTATCAGGCACAGGGTCAGGATGAGTATTTCTACAGTAATATATTAAGTCATTTTAGTACCAGGCACCCCTTCAGTAATAGCTGGATGGCAGTTTAACTGCCAGGAAATGACTATACTGGAGATGATAATCAGATAAAGTATTAATTATGGTTTTATTACTACATCTTACTCAATTAAACTGGATATATTACTTGTGGATGCATTATTTCTAGACCTCCCCAAGATCCTAAGCAGTTTAAATTGTTGTAAATTATGATCAATTCACTAATTTCACAGAGAAGAAAAATAAACACTAATGGGTTAAATTGTTTAGGAAATATGTTAAATTTTATCAAAGATTTAGAAAAAAATTTCTTTCTCTGATCGGACGGTAGAGCTCAGAGGATGGAAAGAATCTGTGGAAACGACTCCATAGTGTAGACTAAGATAAACATGAAGCAGCAACGCCTCACAGTGCCATAGGATACCGTCCACGCAGAATGTGCCACGGCGAGCGCTAATCCCTCGCCTAAGAGAGGGGAAAGTGCAGCGACAGCATAAACCAGGCACAGCAGCCAGCAAGCTGCAGGGCTGGCGGTCGCAAGAAAATCCTTGCTGGGCTTCGTCTCTGAGCTGCCAGGCCAATCTGGGAGCGGAGGCAACAAAAGACAGACGTGCTGAGGTTCAGAGGCACGCCAGCCTAGCTCAGCAAAAGGTCCCACACGCTACTGTATTCTAAGAACAAGAGACCGCGACTAAAACCATGAAAAATGCACTGAGACCCTGAGGTAATACAGCCACTAACTAGCGGTCAACCTTGGTGGCCTTTCAAACTGCTTAATGCAAACCAGATACCATCACACTACACTAGCCAGTCGGGAGTCTCAACACATCTAATTAGAGTCTTACTTCATGATTCTGAATTCTGTTTACGTCTTTGTTTGTCTTTTTTCTTTGAATCATCAGGATTCCCATCCCAGCCCTGGGTTGCCTTTGGATCCTTTCATTGGTTTGTACCATGTTCTGCAAGATGATTGGGGCCATCAATTGTGTCCAGGTTTGTTATCGCATTTATTCATTTACAAGCCGGTATACTGTATGTTACTATGCTAGTGAGACTCCCAATGACTTGCATGTTCACCTACTGCTCTGGCACAGAGGAATACTCAATGCGATGGCTAATACTAGCCTGGTTGTGCAGGTCAGTTCTTACACTTTGTCGCTGAAGATCAGACTGTGTTTTTTTATGGTAATGGAAGCATGACTCTCCATAGCTACCTTATTCGTAAGGGAACTTTTTTGAGCGCAGGGTCAGAGGTGGAAACTGTACCTAACATCTAAACGGAACCATATGGAGAGTGAAGCAGAAGGAGATGGGATTTTTCCACAAAAGCCCTACACTAGCAGTTTCCTCCATAGGGAGAGGAGGTCGGAAAGGGGGGAAGGAATGGGGGCAACCAGTCATGCTGGAGATGCTGTTCTCCTTCCTGTCTCCTGGTTCTCCGCATTAGCTCCTCCGCATCCCGATCCACCAGTTGGCGTTCCCCCCGCCACACCATGGGCACCAAGTCACACTTACGCCTTCCTTCCACAGATGGTCCCCTGGTACCAGTTCCTGCAGGTGCTGAAGTACTTCTTCTTGGTCCCTGAGACCTGCTGGAGGGCGCAGACGTTGGGCCTGGGGAGGGCAGGGGGAACGGGGGGGTGGGGGAGAGGTTTCACGGTGAGCCGTGTGAATTGCACTGGTATCACCACATTTCAGCCTTCACAGAACTCAGATCACGGCAGGTATAGACAGCGAATGTGTTCCTGCCAACATAGACTCCAGACTTATTAATATGCACATTATTTCAGCTATAAGACTTTCAAAATTGAAAAAACACACATGCAATCAGACTCGAGAGGAGATCCAGGCACTAATTATGTATTAGCTATTATTTACATATTATATTGTTACTTAACCAGAGTCTAGAAGCTTCTAAAAAATAATTATATTTGGGGGGTATATTTTGATAACAACTCAGGATTATTTTTCTGCTCTCCTGCCAGGCATCAAAGCTGGATTTTAAAAATAATTCTGTTATTCAGAAGCATATATATAAGTAACAATATTTTGGCAATATAATTAAAACTTGGAAGATCAGATTATTAGGTCAAATATCTCACTTTGTAGTCGTAATTTTTCTGAAGACAATAACAATAACCTTTCAAAGGCCTTCTTAGTTTGTCCATTGAAGCAAACATATTAAACACTTTAATGTTTAATAAATAGCTTTAAACCAATGAAAGACTAAAAAAATCATTTCAGGATGGCAAAATACGTGCAGGCTCCGCTGCATCAATTAAGCGAGGACGCTGGGATCAACGCAGTGACACTCACCCCTCCTTCTTCGCCCTGATCCGGCTGTGGGACACTATCTTGTCATAGGCTGAGGAATCCACCTTGTCTAGGACAGACAGCACCACCACCAGTGCAGATACAACCAGCAGCTTCATCCTTCCCTTTCCTGTTGGCTGGACTAAGGGGAACGATATGAGAGCGGCCCATGGAGCACAGCCTTATATACCACAGGAGCCCCGTGGTGGGAGGGGGGTGACATTCCCAGCCTCTCCCAGTAGCACCCTCCCCTGCCTCTAGGACCCCAGCAAGCCTGTACCTCCACCTCCCTCAGCTGAAAAGCCCGAATGTGGAGCCCTTTTCATTTCATGTCGGACATCTAGGGAAAATGGGTACAGTTACTGTCATGTCTCAAGGTCAGTTTTATGTCTGTGCGACTGTGTGGAGCTCAGGCAATGAAAAAACCATATTGGGGGAAGATCCCCGGTGTGAGACTGATATGGGTCTAGTTTCCCTTCCTTCCACACCCGCTGACACCCGCTGACGGGTCCTGTTGCTTTACCCAGCTACAGAGGTAAGTCATCCAGAAACACCATGACTGGCCTCTCCTATTTACCAAAAGCCGGACCAACCCAAACTTCATCAGCGATGAAATGAAACATTTTGCTTATAAGGATCTTTCAGGGATGAAAGTTAAGGAGGTAAAACCCCCCGATATATGATCCCTGTGAAGAGTGCACCCCCTTTTGATGAAAAGAAATCAGTACACTCTGACAAGTCAGTCCTGGGAGGTGGACAGAGAATCTACTGGTATTTAAAAATAGCCACATATATCCAAATGTATATTTCTCCATTAAGTTATAAGTCATAATAACAACAAATCTTACAGTCACACTGTTTTATTTATTTTTCAGTGTGAAATAACATTGTTTAAAAGATGGGATATTTGAAATATGTGTGTTTCCAGAACGTGACCCTCAGAAAGCGCCTTCAGTATTTATTTAAGCTGGTACTTTGTTACCCCTTTACTGTAAATATGTGACGCATCGCTGGCATGGCTGCTGAAGGATGGAAATTGAAGCACGGTGTCTGAAATCTGCATTTTGCGGTTATATGTCTCGAGGCATGTTTTCCTTGCACTTATGAAATGGATGAGCATTTCTAGCAGCACATTCTATATGCAGTATACTGCAGCGTGCATGCCTTACTGTTAACTGCTAAAATTGCTACGAGGCAAAAAGCGGTGAGCAGAGCATGCGGCAGGGACTAGTGAGCCAGAAAGCCACATACATCCGATGGCCACTTTATTAGCTACGCCGTTTTAGCTTTAGCGGTCTTCCGCTGCGGTAGTCCATCCGTTTCGAGGTTCCGTACGTGTTGCGCGTCCGTTCTGCGTACCTTGGTTGTAATGAGTGGTTATCTGAGTTTCTGTTTGCTCATTCTTCTCTGACCTCTGCCACAATTTCTGAAATACTCATACGGGCCTGCAGTGTTATACCTGTACACCAAAAAAAAACCCAACACCCGTGTCACATTCAAAATCACTAAACTCACCTTTCATCCCAAGTCTGGTGTTTGATGTGCGCTTTACCTGAAACCCCTGACCTGTTTCTGCATGATCGTATACATTGTGCTGCTGACATATGACTGGCTGATTAGATATGTGCTTCAATGAGCATTAGAGCAGGCGTATCAAATAAAGTGGCCAGTGAGCGTATAAGTCACATATAAGCAGGTCAGACTGGGATTAAAAGTCGGCCCTTGGCATGTTTGCCTATGCAGGCCCCCAAACGTTCATGCCCATGATAAAAGTTGCCATGGGGTGGGGGGCGTGATAGGGGCATGCCAGATGGGCAGTCCACATCGAATACATAAGTGGCATATAAGTTGCATTATATGAATCTTAATGCATAATACTGTAATAGAGCCTAATCATATAACACACCAACTTGTGGGGGTAGTTCTGGGCCTCCTCAAGTGACTTTGCTTTGTTTAGCAACAGTACGACGTATCCAAGATGAATTATATGTCAGTTAACCAGCATATTAAGGTTCCTCAGAGAAGACTGGGCTGACACTCCTGAACGAACCAGGGGAACAAGCAAAGACACATAGCTGCACAGGCATGGAGGACAGAGAACTGATGTCAGATGGGGTTTTCCTGACTGTGTTGGACTGACTTGTTCATTTAAATACTTAGAGGCAGTAATAGCAAATACCACTGTAGAAATGTATGTAAAATCCCAATATACTCAAGCTATGAGTAAATCTTTCACCTGTATAGCAGCATTCATGGAAACTCAGGACACATTCATATTATTTTTGACAGAATCTTTCAATAGTGTTTAATAAGCAATTTTAATCATGCTGAAACTTTTTATACATTTTCTCCATTTTATACACAAACACACACACACACGTGACACGGCCTCTCTGCCTGTGATCAGAAAGTAGCCCGGATAGTCACATGTCCCAAACAGTCACATGTCCCAAATAGCAAGGCCCAACTCCCCGTGACCCCAAGCATGCTGTCACTTATATGGAGAGCAGGATGGGGCAAAGTGACGCCCCGGTGGATTAATAAAGTACCACTTTTCTATTCTATTGTTGTCTCTGAACAGCATATCGGTGTTTTGAAAAGGCTACAACACTGCTAGAGAAACTTGAATTTACAAAAAAAAACTGACTATCGGAGGAGTTACACTTTGGGCATTTCCCATATCAGCATTCAGTCATCCCCAATGAAAAACATCTGACAGACTCCCACAGGCTCCTTTCTACATGCATTACTATCTTAGCATCTGAGTATTACAGGCAGTTATTCAATTTTACAATTAAAAGCAAATGTACGTGACTTATGCGAATTGCTATGATGTAACTGATCAGTCCCTCTGTTTAACATTATTTGCATTAATTTTTAAGGTACATGCTCCATAATGATGACATTTTTGGCACAATCCCCTGTTTAAATTTTGGAGCGATTTTATACCGGAAAACCATTATAAACGAAGTACATAAAAATAAAACTACAAAAATCATATGTTTGTCATTAAGCTGTTTTGTCTCTGGCCAGCAGAAAAATATTTATGTTCAAGTTTTGCACGACATGTTTAAATACAGTTAATGCATGCAATTGATTTAAACGATTATAACGGGCTACAGATTCAGCCCTTGTTTACTGAACACCTCCCATCTATGCCTTTACTCTTTGGGGGTTATCATAATAGTCTTTAATCCAATCCATGACTCAGCCTTTTATCTGATCCCAGAAATCACCCTGCAAATGAAACCACATAGGCCTACTTTACAGAACATAAGCTGCGGTGGTCCTTAATTTCTGTGTCAATTTTCACATTGTTAACATCCCGTCTAGTTATGAAATATTATCAGTTTATGTTCTGCTTAAAATAACTCAACCTGTTTGATCATAATACTCTCCTGATTTATTTGTGAAATAAGCGTGTTCCTAATCCTGGGGGGTGTTCCACAAAGCAGGATTTCTTGATTGGCCGTATAACTAGGATATAATGCAATCTGGGCTAAATATAATTCAAGCCCAGACTACATTAAGTCCAAGAAGACTCTCCCCTCTGGCAGAAGGTTGCAGTCCATTGGGACCAGACCATCAAGCCATAGGAACAGTTTCTTCCCCACTGCGACCTGCCTCATCAATAAGGCCAGGAACACTCACTCAAATCCCATTTCCCCATCCTAGCACAAGCATGCACTCTCTTACATATGTATATATTTCCACTGTCTGTATCATATTCCACATTCACTGACTATTTATAGTAGTACCTGTACATACTCTATGTATA
>JAODKF010000042.1:14417869-14453064 GCA_026779585.1 Mormyrus proboscirostris | reverse complement strand
CCCGATTCTCGCGCTGTCATTGTTCCACCCAAACTGACCTCGACTGAGCTACAATGTAATGGGCATGGCCCTGTTAATAGCTGTAATATATGGTGCAAACTAACAAGAAATTTCTAGCTAGAAACAGAACATTTCAGTCTGTACGAATTTACCGCAAATAACCCAATGCAACGGAAACCACCGGTTTATCGGCATCTTGATCGCAGACAGCAGAGCTGGCGTCATTCCCAGGTAGTTCCAGTTTAATGTGTTTGTCTTTTAGCATTTTAGTAAATGTGGTTCAGTTGGACAAAGAACGAAAGGAGCAAAAATGTACTGTGTACTGTGCAAGAAATCCTGCCAGGGGGTTAAAACAGGAACCTGCCAACGTCTGTTAGTAATTCTCTCAATGCATTACAAAATGTTTCTGTCTCTGAAGAGCAAGCAATGCATCTCCCCTCCAAGCAGCACGAAATGAGCATTCACCTTCGATGGGATAGTTTGTGGTTCCCTTAATATTATTTTTAGAAAAACGGCAAAAAACATTCCAGTGTTATAAGCATTTTATTGCATACATGAAGATCACAGAAACAAGCTTCTTCACTGGAGTCTCTTGCTGTCATTCCTCGTTGCGGCATACAGTATGTTTCCTCACTCACACTCACAAACTTCACAATAACAAGATGATAACAAAAAATGAGGGAAAAAAAACCTCAAGAGGGTGGTTCAGTATCCTTTGTGTGCATTTCCTCTCCATGTTTTGCATTATTTAGTTTTATTATCATTTTTATTAATGTTTGCGTAGTGGCCAATGCTTAGAAGTTACAAAATGGGTGTTTTGATTAGGCTGTGTTTGTGTGAGGAAATTCACGGGGGGTCAGTACCCTCAGAAGTATTCGAATCGCTCCCATGTGCTTTGCATCATATTTTGCACGCATAGAAACTTGCCTGCCTTTGGCTTAACTACATGCCAAGGCGTGTATATCAGGGGGTGCATTTATACATTGCTGTTTTTTTTTTCCCCCAAGTCCAGGCTGTAGAAATACTATAAGCAACACTCTCTCCCTCAACTTATTTTCCAAGGAAGCAACTCTGAAACACGGCTCCCTCATGCATCATAACTTCACACGTATAACGCACGTTGTGCAGAGATCGTCAGAGGTGCAGATCACATGTGGCCCTGATCTTCTGTTTCTGTAAGCTTCCCATAGCAGATTCCTGCCACACTTTGCAAACTGAAAACACATCAAAGGCACATTTTCAAAGGGAAGGTCTGATTTCCACGTGTTAGATGCTTACAGTCTTTTATCTGCAACATTAAGAGTCAGCAAGACGACGCATCAGCCTGGTCCTTCCCGGCCTTTCCCTACCTCTCTTCCAGCTGGGACTTGACATCCAGTGAGCCCTCATTGTTTCCATTTTCCCGCCTCTGTAGGTCCTCTTCAATGGAGCCACAGGAGGGCAGCACTTGGTGAACATCTGGAAGTCTGCGGGGATTAGAGTTCTCATGCACGAGGGCACCGTTGTGCAGGTTAAGTTTTCTCCTCTCTTGACCAGCAGGGGACGCTGGAGCGTTGTTGGGTCCACGGTGAGTCGGCCCCCACTTAGAGCAACCACCCCTAAATATTTCTCCTGGAAGAACTGAATCATTCCCTTTCATCAAACCCAGAACATCATATCGGAAACTGGAGATGTCTTGTTTCAGTTCCTAAAAAAAGGGAATAAGATGGGCATTATTTAATAAATAAAGCCAAACATGCCCTAAAGCACTGGTCATCAACTGGTCCATTGTAACTGACTGAAACACCCTAATGCCGTCCCCTCTCCCGGACTGGAAAGTCTGGCTCAGGGCACAGCAAATCTATCACTGAGTAACTTCCCAGATTATTTCCTTTGTTAAAGTAGTTCTTAAGGAATCTAGTTAAAAAGAGGAAACATGCAGTATTCATCCCTATATGTATCTGCAGCACCAAATACAATTAGAATTTAGAATTAAAATTTGGTGATCGGTGGTCATTGTTGACACAGCACAGCACACAGTGCACAACAACGAAATGTGTCCTGTGCATTTAACCCATATGTGACATCTTGACATAGCAGGGGGCAGCTAATTCAGCACCCGGGGAGCTGTGCTTGGGGGTGGTGCCTTGCTCAGGGTACCTCAGTGGTGCCTTGCCGGTCGGGGAATATAAAAATATGGAGACAGAGTGAGTTTATCCCAGGGTGCCAAGGGCAAAGGAACACCCTGGACACAGCAAAGGACCAAGGGGGGAACTCACGCAAGTGATGGCCATTTCCTAATAAATAAAACCAAAACGTGCCCTAAAGCAGTCGATGCCGTGCAGAAGATTCAGACCCTAAGCCCAAAAAATATACTGCAATACTGATGCCATTCACCAAATATGAGGTCATTCCCTGGCGACAAAGCAGATTACTGGCATGCGATAAAGCAGACGTACCTTGAAGTTCTCCTCCGTCAGACCCTCCTCCTTTTTGCCGTCTCTGATCATAGCGGCCACATACCTTTTGATCAGATGTCTCATCAGATCCTTATATTGTGAATAAAACGGTTCAATTAGCAGCAGTGTGTAGCTGGAGCGCGCGCTGTATTACGCACTGCTCGCTTAATTTCTTATATGCGAGACTATTACACTCATCATGAAGCTTCAGTCTTTCCCAAAATGGCATTTGTCATTAATATGAAAAACATGCTGGTCACATCATAAAAGTAAAATATGTAGTCAGTAGTAAGAAAAACATACAGTATTACCTGATACTGATTATTTGTTCTCAGGATTTCCGATCTTTGTCGCTGAGGAAAAAGCATGACATCCGTCATTCGAATGCACATAATCTATGGATTAGCAGTTATTAATGAGGGTGGTTAAGGAATCACACTGCTGATGACAATACTTATGGGGCTAAAAAAGGTCATGATCTGATAATGCATCGGCAGAAAGATATTCCAACTACTAATAGCAAAAAAGTAATGTTACATAGTTCAGGACAGGTAATCTGTGCTGATGGCACAGGAATATGTACATTTTTATTAAACCACTATATATATATATATATATTATACACATATATTGTACAATATATTGTATATATTGTACTGAAGTAAAGAAAGACATGACTGGAGGATCTCACCTCTGCGGCTGCATCGTTCTCTCTTCTTTTTGATACTGTCCTTTTGCACAAGTGCTTCCTAATCCATCTGATGATGTAGCAGATAGATTTGGGGCTGGGAATTATATTAAAAGGGGAGGGCAGTGTTCCCCCTTCCTCAAAGTAGCTCATCCACAGCTTAGTGCGTGCAAATTTCCATTCGATATCTGCATGGTCCTGCGTGGTTATGGAGTGAAAACTATACGTGATTATGATCAATATCAGACTTTCCGGAACAAACAGTAAAGCATGCAAACTGACATGATCCTGGATAATACATTTCCTTATGTATGGACTGGTTGGCCAATCGCAACCTAAGTTAGAACTAGTTATAATAGGGCTATTCAAATCAAAGTCCCCAAGGTCTAAACCAGGGGTCACCAACCTTTTTGAAAGTGAGAGCTACTTCACGAGTAATGAGCCATACGAAGAGCTGCCAGTTTGAAACGCCCTCCTAAACTAAATGTCCATGTACAATAAACATGTTTTAAATGCTTTTTTTTAGATATTGTCATTTCCTTGTTGGTGACCCCTGGTCTCAACACTGCTGATTTCACAGTCTTCCTTTACTTGTGAATCAGGTAGCCTCCGACCAATCAGAATCAGTATTTATTAAAATAATCACTTGGGAGAACTGAAAACAAGGCTTGGATTTGGAATCGAGGTCCAGATTTGAAGATTTGAGCCCTGTCATATGATCAAAATTCAGTCACTCTGTCCATGGAAGTGTGACATTTTTGAATATAATTCATACTGTATTTTCCCCCCCAAATCACATAACATACATCAATATCCATATACATCCACTGCTCATATTTTAATTAAGCAAGATAGCCAGGAAGTTGAAAATTTAACACTTACAAAAATTTGCTGGTAAGAGTTGTTCATCATCGCTATTAGCATGTTGAGGAGCACCACCAGAGAGATGACATTGTAGGTGCCAAACATTGTGGCACCCACAAACTCGGTGAACTTGTGTGTCGGGGTGACAGCAGTCCCGTTAAGACTAACCAACCCAAACACGGACCAGAAAAGAGACTGCAAGGTCTTGAAGAATCTAAGGAAAGGAAAGCGAACACAATTATGGTTCACCTCACACTGGTGCCTACTGAAGATTTCAAGGTATAATTGTTTAGAGATGGAGTGCACCCTTTTGACATTGTGATTGTTCTGTGAACAGCGAGCAGGAAGGAGCAGGTGAGCACACTCACGTTGAGAAGACAAAATTTGTGCTCTTATAGTAGAAGTAGAGCTGGTTAAGGCCATTGGCAAACGCAAATAGGACCAGGCAGAAGATGAAAAGGAACTTGACGATGTCGAGCAACATGCGGCCCAGCGAGATCTGCAGCGGGCCCAAGTGGGCGTTGGACGTGAAGAGAGCAATGAGCCGCAGTGAGCTGAAGATGTTGGCGATGGCGAAGAGGGCCTCGGCCATCAGGGTGGGGTGCAACATGTCCCATGTGTCCCTCTGCTGTTCTTCACAGTACTGGAGGGTGACAGTGGCAACTACTAGTCAGATTAAATATAAAGCTTTAAATATTATTCACATGTTAATTTCCTAGCCATTAGCATTAGTGCTGTTATTCTAAGATACAGCATATTCTACACTTAAACTCTTAATTTTACATGCTTAACAAATCACTATAGTCTAAAATAACAATTTTTAATTTAATTTTTAGTATAAAGTACATAGATAATTATGTGTTTGTCCACAGCCCTGCATCAGTGCGTTTTAATACTTAAAAATTTTATCGTTGTTGATTTCTTTTCGTTATTATTTAAAATTTCGTTTAAATTTATCTTATTATGCATTATCACTTTTAAGTCATATCTTAAAACTCTCATTTTGTCAAATAGCAGTTGGGTTGCTTTGATGTTTTAATATGTCTTGTTAGTTTTAACTCTTTGTTTTGTACAGCACTTTGGATTAACTATTGTTTTGAAATGTGCTATATAAAATAAGTTGACTCAGCTTGATAAATGGCACAATACCTTGGCGTAGGCCACAATCTTGAGGGAAATGGTGGCCAGGTACAGACAATTCATGACAAAGTCCATAAAATTCCACCAGTCGTTGATGTAGTCTTGTAGTCCATCAGTCCATATTTGCTTGATCTCGGTCCATACAAAACCTAGAAGTGCAGATTACTGACAGTTAGCTGCATGTTTCTAGTACTAATCATGACGACAGAGTTAGGTTATGAGATTCCCTTTCTTCGTTTTACATCACCTAAGACCCAAGGGAGGATCATCCACTCCACAACGGTGGGCCAGGGTCCCATGATGTTAGGGTCTGAGGAGACCATGTGCTGGGACGTGAGCAGGAGCAGGAAGAGGAACGTTAGGTAGGAAGTGGTGTGGCAGATGAACTTGATAAAGGGCTTGCGGATGAAGAGACCCAAGCGGCTCCGGGGGGCCACCAGGTAACAGAGGGAGAAGAAGGGAAAGAGGAGGCCGATGAAGATGCAGGTGAGGAGCTTCATGAACCAGTGGTGCTTCCTCCAGCTGGGAAACTCACCGTACCAGCGTGATGCCAACAGCTGCTGGCAGTTGGGCTGAGCGACAAACTGGCACAAAATGATGGAGACAGAAAGAGAACAAAATGAAACATGTCTTTGTTTCAGCAAAGTCCATTTAATAATCAGGTCAGGTTGGGGAGCATGGACTGGTGTAGCGCGTTGCCGCACGCACCATACAACTAAACACCTCAGGATCCCGGTTGGCAGCCTCCCTAAAAAGAGTCACTAGAGACATGAATGTCACTGCCGAGGAAAGTGAACCTCTTGATGAATTTGGCATTCTCTCCGCAAACAGACACGCTGCCAATGGCTGTGCCCAAGAGGTCATTAAAGGCCTTCATCTTGGTAAGCAAGCAAGGACCTTATCTGGTACTGAGAGCAGTATTATCCCCCTGTAGTTGCCACAATCCAAGCAATCACCGTTCCCTTTACAAATAAGGACATGTCCCATTTTCAAGTCAGTTAGACTGACGCCTGTCTCCCAGACAGAAACAAAGATTGCTTGCAATGCCAGGAGGACATCCTTACCACCAGGCTGCAGAAATTCACCCCAAATACCACAGATCCCTTCAGCCTCCCCTCCTCTCAGCTGATTCTCTGCCTGTGCATAGATTGGGTGGTTCACAGTTATTCAGAGGATCAGTTTCAAGAACTGTGGACCCAGAGATGTCCAACATCCTAGCCGGAGGATCAGCTTTAAACAGCTGGACAAAATAGCAGCAGGTTATAACTGCAGTGTCATCTGCATGGGTTACATTACAGGTATGCTCCCTGTCTGCAACTCTCCGAGGAACAGATTCGAAATGCATAATGCTTCGATGCCTTTGTAAGCAGGACGTGGGTCATTAGATCACAAATGGTGCGTCACTTGCTCACTAATTCCTCTAACAAATCTCTCCTTACCTGCCCTCAGACACCTCGCAGCCATCCTACTTAGTTCCCAGGACAGATTGGAGTTGCCATCAAGCCATGTGACTCCTCTCGATAATATATAGGGTGCCTTCTGAGATGATGCACCTTCTTCTGGGTACACCGGCAACACCAACACAACCCTCAGCAATCTTCAGAGTCTTGTCACAGAAAGTCTCCCACATCAGTAGTTGTACAAAAATCTGCAAGATCCTCACACAAACTGTGTGCAAGCTCATTAGAAATAGTCTGATCTTGGAGTCCAGCCTCATTCTCCTAGTAGGTGGTAGCCTACTGGACCTACAGTATGCTGGATCTTCAGAGTAGCAAAAACAAGCCTGTGGTCAGAATTCATAAACTGGGCACTTCTGTAGACCCTGCAGTTCTGTAGGAGCCATCAGTGTCTGCCCACAAGGATGTAGTCGATCTAGTTTGTTGCACTACCGGTATTGGAGTACCAAATGATGTGGCTCAGGGCTCTAGAACCAGAATCCAGCGACCTGCAGCCCCTCACCTTTTGCAAAGTCAAGGAACATAGAGCAACTTTCACTATGGTCATCAGACCTATGGGGACTGATACAGTCCTCATAGCCAACCCTGTCAGTGCCTGTGGTTACATTGAAGACACCCATGACCAGAGGAGTGTCAGCTTTTGGGGACCCATCAACCACAGAGTAAAGTTGCGAAAATGTTTCCCTCATGGAGACATCACTCAACGTACCTGGACCATACACTGATACATCAGGTATGAATTCACATTGCAAAGCTCACCTCCTTTTGGTAGTACTTAATGGCCAGCTTCAGTCGTGCTAAATCGTTGCTGCTCTCATTATTCAGTGGTGTGATGTTGTCCTTGAAGTTCAGCACTATCTCCAGTTCGCGTGAGCTGCGTGTCTGGTCCAACAGGTCCTTAGCGAACTTCTTACACTGCTGCGACAGCTCCTCATACTCTGACTTGAACTCGATCTCCATCTTGCTCAGTTCCTTGAGCTCCCAGCTGAGGTGGAAGGCAGCGATGAAGGGATCCTCGCTGGAGAGGGCGATGAGCGAGGGGCTGGCCAGCGCCCGGTACAGGTTCAGGCGGGAGCGGGAGTGGCGCAGGCTGTCCACGTCGGAGTTGGACGAGCACTCTGGGCAGTTACAGCGCACCCCGTGTGGCTGGGGTACCGACACCCCCTTGTGCAGCAGCATCTTGATGATCTCGTAATTGTTGGTGTGGGCTGCCAGGATGATGGGTGTGATGTCCGGTGTAAAGTAGGAAAGCTGCTTGTCCAGCAAAATTGGAGGCACCTGTTTGCAGAGGTAGGAAAATTGAACTTTGCATTGCTCTGTGCCAATTCATCTAATCCAGTGTTTCCCAATCTGATCCTTGGGGACCCACAGGCAGTCCAAGTTTTTTGTGGCAGCTGGGAGAGAACAGAAATGTGGACTGTCTGGTGTGGAGCTTGGAGGAAGTGAAAGCATGGACCACTGAGGGGTCCCTGAGGACTGGGCTGGGAAACACTGACCTAATCTCATGACACTCTCATGAAACCCATCCATTTTCTGATACTGCTTGTCCCATTCAGGGTTGTGGGGGTCTGGAGCCTATCCCAGAGGCTATGAGTGCAAGGAAGGCAACACTAACCTACTGCAGGGCACATTCACACACACCTACAGTATGGGCAATTTGTTAACTCCAGTTAGTTTCAGCATGTTTTTGGACTGGGGGTGGGGACACAACACACACGGAACCCTGGTGGAGACTTGAACCCGGGTCCCAGAGGGGTGAGGTGACAGTGCTAAATCCTGCACCACCATGCTGCTGCCCCCATAAATCCCTTTGTTCGGCCATTTTTAGGGAGGCTCATTTGTGCATAGTCGTCAGCAAGGATTGGTTATATTTGTCAGTAGTCGTGGGAATTAAACCTAAAACTTGACCATTTTTCGGTCCAGTCTGCCTTAAACCTCCAAAACAACAGGTCTTATAGGGTGTTTCCTGTATGCAGTGGTCAGTACCTACCAAAAGGATGGCCGACTAGCGAAACTATGTGTCCTGACATTTATGCAGATGTCACTTTGACATTTATCACCTACATAAACATTGTTGCAGACCAAATACTGCTCTACATGGCAGCAGTGTTTCCCAATGGAAGCGGTCTCTTTCACACTGCAAAAAAATCATTCAGGAATGTTTTGAGAAACATTGATTTGGCCTCAGATTTCCCCAGATCTCAATCCAATTGAGAATCTGTGGGATGTGCTGGACAAACAAGTCAGATACATGGAGGCTCCACCTTACAACTCAAAGGACTTAAAGCATCTGCTGCTAACGCCTTGGTGCCAGATACCACAGTACACCTTCTGAGGTCTTGAGGAGTCCCTGCCTCTATATGTCAGACCTGTTTAGGCAGCACAAGGGGGACTGACACAATATTAGGCAGGTGGTTTTATTGTTATAGCTGATCGGTGTATAAGCATATATACAAATCCAATCCAAACTGCACCCTGGCACCCTGGGACAGGTTCCAGGATAAACGGTTAGAAGACGGATGGACTTTACAACACCTGAAACACCAGCAAATAAATAAACTACTGTAAATGCTTCAAATACACAAAAAACCTAAGCCATTTATTGTGAAGTTCATCGTTACGCTGTCTATATTCACCTTTTAGTCAATATTATCATCAGCATTTATAATGTGAAATTAGAACCATTAAATGACATAAAATAGACCAGCTGCAAAATACTGATTTGTTAACAAGCACTTTCCGAAACATGCTTCGTCATTTCTGTTCGCCAACCTGCTTCTCTTTGCTGGTCTTCTTGTGGTTAAGTAGCAGGTCCACGGCACCCACCACCTCCTTGCGGATGGCGTGCAGCAGGGCGTCCCCCACGTACACGTTGGAGCTGAGCAGCAGCTCGATTATCTCAAGGTTCTCATTTTCGATGGCAATGAGCAGCGCCGTGCGGCCCAGTGAGTCCACGCAGTTGATGTTGATCTTGAAGTAGATCTCTGCCTCCTTCAGAGCCTGCCGGACGCTGGCGTAGTCACCCCTCTCCACGGCCCGCAGGTACGCTTTCTCCAAGGGTGACAGCTCCGCTTCCGCCCGCACAAGGCGCAGAGGGATCCGATCGTGGTGGGACCCATTGTCCTTCCTCCGGTAGTATAGCTGTTGCATTGCTGCTAATGCATCACTGCAGAGGGTCAGAGGGAACAGGAACAGCACCGGCAAGGAACCGACGCTGAACTGAGAAGAGTGATGTAAGAAAACAAGAAGATGAAGGCGCAGAAAAAAAAACAAACCACCGTTATTTGACTGATGCACTTATGCTGAGATGCAGAATGAATCTAACCCCATTATCTCACAACCACTTCTGGTGAAACATGAGAAGAGGCTCTTATCTGTAAACCAAAATTGCAAATTCCCTTGTGCATAGGCTGCCCACGTAATTATCTGCTTACTGGTGAGACTGAGGTGTGGCTCCATAGTTGGCATTACTGAGCGCTAAACATCTTAAGGGACACAACTGATCCGGAAGCTACTCTGACTGAATCACCGCGGGTATGAGGAAAGGCCTTTCGGAATACGCTTCGACGGCCCTAAACTGATGTAAAGAGTGGACAAATGCACAGAACATTGGAAAGTCATAGGGCGAGTGCAGCCAATAGGATATGATTCAGTGAGCACCATAATGCTGCTAGGACACACCAAGCACAGTCAACTTTAGCATGGAGAGCAAAGTGAATGCAGGTCACCCACCAGAAGAGGAAGTTATGTACTCAAAATTGAATCCAATATATACAAAAAAGAAATACTTGGAACATTATTAGTGAAGGAGAAAGTCTAAAGCACATGGAATAACTGGTGTCAGTGGTTCTGCATAGCTCAGCTGGGACAAGTATATATATATATATATATCTTAGTCTATTTAAGAGACGTTGGAAAACATTGTTGAAATCTTTTTTGATACTTAAATAGCAACAAATTATAATTACATGGAGGGAATCATGGTGGGATATCTCCCAAATCAAATTTATCTATTAAATCAAATTTTTAAGCATTATCCAGAGCTTGGTATAAAACTTGCCCTAGATATCATCAATAAAGAAGAAGAAGAAGATGATGATGATGATGAAGAAAAAGAACCATTGTAGTAGACTATTTGTGTTGAAATATATTATGCACAGAATATACTCAATATATATATGGTGTTTAAACACAAAAGATAAAGATGAACCAAGAGTACTCAAAGCATGCAAATCCAAATATTCTGACCCTCATACATCATATAGGCATATTGACTAAAGACAATTATTGCTACTTTTTAACATATAACATCTGTGTATGTCTATGATTACTGAAATAATGCATAACAAAGCGACAATAGGTCAAGTGCATCTTGGTTCTGAATATTTATTCCGTTTCATTAATTTTTAAATTGTATGCATTTATTTTGACTAACATACACATATCGCAGAGATTCTAGCTGATTGTCTCTCCTCTCTGTTTAGATGAATCCCTGAGGCGGGGTGATTAACCTGCACACCCATTTAGGTTTATAATACTCTGCAGCATGTTTAAGAGTCCTGTGCCAATGAAAACTGTAGACGACATGTACTGTATACAGGAAAATACTGGTGGATACATGGTGGTTGATAAAGTGATGAAACAGACTTACTTTTTTGTACAATAGAAGACTATTGCCACATACCTCATTCCTGCCTCCTTGTTCTCTCCCCACACCTCTTCCTCATTTGTCTTACCCCTTGTTACAACTCTTGTGTGGATCGCTTCAGCTGCCTCTTGTCTGCTCCCTCATTAGTCGTGTATAAGAGTGCCTCCCAGTCCTGTGCTTTACAGTCTGGTCGTTAATGTTACCCCAGTTCGTTTCCCTATGCCTTTCTCTGTTGTTAGCCCTGTTCAGTTTCTTTAATAAACCCCTCATTGTCTGCCCTTACGCCTGCTCCTGCCTCTGTTGTGTTTTGAATCATGACAGAATGACTGGACTCCCTAACAATCCCAGCAATCCGCTCCCCGATTTTGGCTTGCACAGATCTATTCATCTGGCAGACCGGATATCCAGAGTGCGCTAGAAACTGAGGGGGTTGTGAAGTCCCTGGGAGACGCCCTCTCTTCAGGAGAAGGATTTCTCCTTGACCTCACCCTGAAGCTGAGGGAGAACCCAGTGGTGTGGAGAATCCCTGAAGCAACAGAAATTGCCAGTGAGCGACAGGCTTTCCATGCTCATCCCTGGTTCGGACCCCTAAGAGGTGGTGGAGAGCCATCTGCTGATTGAACGTCGAGGTGTCCAATTCTCACCCATCTCTAGAAGTGTCTGAGGATGTGCCTGCTGATCATCACACAGCTAATTGCTGAGGTTTTTGTTGGGGGCATACAACCGACCGTAGATGTTCCTAATGTAGCTGGGCACTGGAAGAAAAGCAATGGAGGCAAGCAGATTCCCTAGTGCCCTGCGCAGAAGATGCCGCCGGTCCTTCACCTGTACCCATTGAGATCCCTGCTGAACCCATTCAATCCCAACTTAGCCCCACCTGTTTTCTACAGTTCCCAGCCTGTGTCCAGAGGTGACTGAGCTCTGCCTGACTCCAGATATTCCTGTAGTCCATCACCTAAGGTGCGCCGCCAAGCCAGGTCCACTGTCAGTAGCATTTGTCCTGCCAGCCCAGCACCCGTCCCCGGTGAGGTCGCTGCCTTCCTGCAAGTACCTTGCACTGCTTGTTCCCAGCAGCCCTAGTTCCACACCACCTACTTCTAGAAGTGCACATCGGGCTCCACTCACCTGCAGAGGTCCCTGCTGTACACTGCTTGAGCTGCTGCTGCTCGCTGGTCGCCACCTGCCCTGTCGGCTCGTGCCTGACCCTCTACTGATGTCCAGCCCCAAGCTTGACTTTCTGGTTGCCGCCTACCACAAGATCTTACAGTAAACCCAGAGGATCCTCCAAATGACCTGGAGTGTGACCCCTATGGTTTGGCACTGAGTCCTGCACCATGGACCCTGGTTCCCATCTTGAGCTTGAACCACCCATGTCCCCTGTCCTGAGGTGGCCTCTAGTATCAATTGGGGTCCAAGAAGGGGCTGGCCATGTCTTGGTCACTCGGTTCAGGGGCCGGGTGCTCCCCATTTCAGTTTTTGCTCCAGTGCCCTGTCCCACCTTTCCCCGGTTTGTGGCTCAACCGTGGCTCATTGTTTCTAATCCTGGTGACATTTGTTCTGGTCCATGTTGTGCTTCATAATGTCCATGCTATGCTTGGTCCCTTATCTTGTCTCATATCTTCCCTGTTAGTTGCTGGTTGTTCAATGCTCTATCATGTCTTGCCCTGTTCTTTTCTTCCCCTTGCCCTGTTTAGTTCCTGTGAGTCCCCATCCCAGTCTGCTTTGCGTGCCCAGACTGAGGGGGACCTGTCACACCCCTCATTCCTGTCCTTGTTCTCTCCCTAGTGTTGTTCTTATGAGCCACACCTGTTGCTCATTTGTCTTGGATCTATTTTCAGCCCTCATGTGAATCACTCTAGCTGCCTCATCTGCTCCCTCGTTTAGTCGTGTGTAAGAGTGCATCTCAGTCATGTGCACCTCAGTCCGGTCATTAACATCGCCCCAGTATGTGTCCCTATGTCTTTCTCTGTTGGCTCTGTTCCTTTAATAAACCCCCATTGTCTGTCCTTATGCCTGCTCCTGCCACTATGGTCAAGTTATTTTGGAACAAGTTATTTTGAGATACTATAAGCATAGTGTAAAATTTTAGAGTTGCATTTAATTTTTATGTTAACAAAATATATTATTAAAGATAACAAAAATGCTAATATTCTCAGTTTTGTTTTTTAGATATCTCACAGGGTTCAAACAATGGTCAAAGTGTTTCTCTTTAGTTTTTCTGCCTTTACATATCAACCAAAGGAGCCACTTTTAGGACATGAATGGCCATTAGTCCATTTCCTCATGGCTAGATGAGTCTGGAGTCCAAAGAAGGTAAACACAAACTTCCTGTTTTGAGCAATCAGAAGCTGCCTGCTTGCTTGGAAATGTTTGTATATGACTTTCACAGGCAACAAATAAATCTAGGAGAATGCATTGATAATGCAATGTAAAATTCACAAAGCCCATTAAACTAGAAAAGGAGGCTGTCAGAATGACAGCATTGAATTCCCTAGATATAGTCTCACATACACACATACTTGAGAGCAAAGCTGTGATGCAGAAAAGCTGTGAATGCCTGTGATTTAGACAAGGTTACTTTGAAATCTTTAAAAATATACAAGCAATAAGAAGCATTAAATACATAAACCCCGGATTTCATCCATCTGGCAAATGGTTCTTTGATGGAATTGCCACAATCAGTTTCGCACTAATCAATAGTCATTAAACTCATTGATAAATGAATTTAGAATGTTTCAGTAATGGGCTTAGAAAGTAACCAAAAGACCTGTGAGGACTTTGCTGTAAATGCACCCTGTATTTTTATATTTGATGGTACATTACAGGCAATCCCACAGCAAATTAATTTTATAAATCATGAAATTACTTGTGGGAGGTGGATGGCCATAGATTGGGTGTTTCATGAGGAGAAAAAGAATCTCCATCATGAGCTTCTTATACCATTATGGTGAAGAGCCACGATTCAGCACGGGTGCTTGACATTACCAATAGGCTTATCGAATGGGAAAATACAACAGAAATGAATGTTCTAAAACTGATTGTTTGAATCCTACAGTATGTGTGTGCACATGGAAACAATTTCACAAAGAAAAGTGATGCAGTATTTCAGCTTTTTGATTGGAAATTCAATATGTGAAATTGAAAGATGTGCCTCAGGACTAGTACAATAGTAACAAATAAACATTTCTAATTCTTATAAGATGGAAATCTTGTTATTTCTTGGATGGTACTGCTTTCTCCAGCAGGTTCACTTTAGTTACAGTACGCACTATATTTGCCAAGTTTTATTTCAATGGGGGAAATGTGAGAACGGTGATGAACTCCCTCTCCTGCCCAGACCATGTTGGAACCTGATCACCACTAAGGCTTGGTGGGACAAGTCAACAGGAGCGAGTCCGAGATCCATGGAAGGTCACTTTGTCCCCACCCTGCCCCAAAATGGAAAAATCGGAACTATTAAAATGCCATTTAGGGTTCACACATGCACACATTTCTATTCCTATCTTTGTGGGGACTGTCCATTCATTTCTATGGGGAAAAACCTTAATCCTAACTATGACAACCTTAACTGCGCTCTGCCATAACCTTAACTATAAGTATACAAATAAAATACAAGTCTTTGGGCATAGCAGTCACAGACCTTTATGAAATTGAAAAAAAATTGGTTCCCACAACATCAACATAACATGTTTGTAATCCTATTGGGGGACTACATACATACATACATACACATATATACATACATACATACATACACATATATACATACATACATACACATACATACATACATACATACACATATACAGTATACATACACATACATACATACATACATACACACACACACATATACATGCATACATACACACACGGCAGTACAGTGCAGCACTGCACTTTGGTTGCCCTTCCCAGTTCCTTGTACTCAGTTCCAGTTCCTCCTTGCAGTTTTCTTGTTAAGACCACATTGTCTTCTCCTCTCTCATACACAAACGCAGCTTTAAATTGTCAATTCAGGCGGAGCGTGACGTTGGTTTATCATCAATCAATTAACCTTAATAAGCAAATCAGTCAGAAGTCATTTCAGTCAGGTGCTGCGGTATCAATTTCCCAAGCTCATTCCGGCTAATTAAAATAAGACGAAGCAGCATGCAAAAAGTTCCCCCTGTGACAGGAATTCATCAAGAAATAACTGGAGCAATTAAGAATTAAGGAAACTTGTGACCAAAGAGACTGTGATTGGACTATAGAGTTGGCTCATTCAGTATTCCACCCACTCATAAATAGACCTCAAATTTCTGATTACCCATTGTCATTATAAAAATGGGACTGTAACATCAACTGGTAGAAACTGAGAGACTAGAAAACTTCTGCTGTTATTATCAGTGTGTGTATGTGCAGACATGATCGCCAATTAGCAAATAGCATTTCCAGTGCAGTATGGTCAGATTTTATGGTCTAAAGACATCATAACGCTTTCACCAGAACCGCTTTCTGCACTCAGATTACCACAGAAACACTAAGAAGGTAAAATAATCAATTTTGTTTGTTGCAAGGAGCCGCAATCTTAGTTATTATGATAGGGCAGGTCCAACACGAGGCTTTCAACATAATTGCTGTCTACTTCGGTGCTGTATAGTCATTGATCAAAAGCCCCATAAGTCATCTCTCTGCCTACATTAATATTGAAAGCGTTAATACACATTTTCTAATGCCGCCACAGCAACATTCAACAAGAAGTCAGGAATTTAAATGATGCAATCACTGAATGTAAACCAGATTGAACTGTGCAGTTAGTAAGTGCCAATTTTCCATTTAGCATCTCATTATCTTTATTTGTTATTATTTCTGAAGAATAAAAGCCAAAAACAAACAAAAAATAAAAGAAAATTGCCATGTTTAATGAGAATGTCCAGTTAGTGTCTCTGGACACTGAAGAGCTTTGTAACACTAAAGAAGAAGGTTTATTAGCAAAACTTCACTGAAATCTGACACTTCTGTTGTTTGTATGACATGTTAGGCATCAACTCCAATTATCACATTTTCATCAGAAGAGAGATGGTTATTTGTATGAAGAACATCAAGTAGATCTTTAATGTTATAATTGTCATCACCTCATCACCCAAACTGGGACCATAAATACAGTAAGGTGAATGCATGGTTTGTTTCTTGATAACCAAGGAACAGTTCCCTAATCAAGTTGTATTTAATACAATACAAATAAAATGAACTTTCTTAGACATGATTTCCCTTTAAGAAATAATGGAAATATACCAGAATAGATGGACACTGGTGATTTTACCAGTGGTGCGAGGGATGCAATTGCACCCCCTACTGGTTAGAAGAAAATGCTATATTAAGTACGATAAAAATAAATCATATTGTAAAGTTATATTTGAAAACATGGCTTGTATTAATCATATCAATGTGCAATAATAATTCATTGTAAATGAATGTTTTTACAAGACGTGGACCCCATGAATGAAACTATTTCAAAATCAATTTTTTTTAAAAAAAGAAATTCACCTGAATACCTGAAAACACCCATTAATTAGATGATCCAATCAGAATATGAGAGCTGCTGTAGATTGCCTATCCCACATGACAGGAACCACATTGGGAGTGCATCACAAAGCGCTGACACAAAATCACAGTCACTCAATTAGAGCAATCACAGCACTCTGCTAGACAGGACATTACAGTGCACTGACAAACTCACAGTCACTCACTTAGAGCAGTCATAGCACTCTGTTACACAGGACATCATAGTGCGCTGACAAACTGACAGTCACTCAGTTAGAGCAATCATAGCACTCTGTTAGTCAGGACATCACAGTGCGCTGACAAACTGACAGTCACTCAGTTAGAGCAATCATAGCACTCTGTTAGTCAGGACATCACAGTGCGCTGACAAACTCACAGTCACTCAGTTAGAGGAATCACAGCAGCTCAGAATGTTTGGCTCCTAATGATATCATCACCATATTAAATGCAACATAGTAGCACATGGGAAAAAATGGCATGGAATGCCAGCTGTGCTTTCCAGCTAGAATAAAATTGTCTACATCAAAAGAAACTTAATAGAATCCTGACAGATTTGCCAACTTTGTTCAGCTGGTTGGCGTGAGAATTTCAATTTGAGACACGTCTACACACACATTTACACGTTTGTAAGTGTTTGATTACAGTACCTTGTATCTTTTATTACCTTAAATAGTCTGTAGGGTTTGCAAACTACCCCAGGGCTTTTGAAATGCTGTTAATTATAAGTTCATAATGGAATAATATAGGTTTGCTGTAAGATTTCTTGCATGAGCATGAGAGTTGGCACCCTTGCCTTAGTTAAGCATAAATTTGCTTCGCTGAATTAACTGTGGCTAAAAACTTTGTGTAATTTTTAAAGAAACTTTTTCCCCATAAAAATCCTCTCACTAGTTTGCTTGTGTGTTCATATATTTAAAATCAAGTTGTAGTATACTCCAGCAGCAGTATAGCCTGAAGTTGTAGTATACTCCAGCAGCAGTATAGACTGAATGTTCCCCACAATGTAATATAAACCTGCTATTTTGATGTTGTGGGAATAATCTTTCAGGTCCCCACAAAGATCTGTGAAAAAACAGCTAAAAATGCCAAAAGTCTTATATTTTGTTTGGTTACTTATGGCTATGGTTAGGGTTAGGGCTGGGTAGGGGTTAAGGTCATCATGTTGGGATTAGTGTTTTCCCAATAGAAATGAATGGAGAGTTCCCATAAAGATATAATTACAAACCTGTGTGTGTGTGTGTGTGTGTCTGTGTGCTTTTTATGTTAAGATTTGATATTTGTTTTAATAAAATGTGCATTAGAAATAAAATGTATTGTTATTATTATGGTTAATGAAAGTTTCCCTCAGGTACTTCAGGTTCCTCACAAAGCCCAGGGTCCTGCAGCTAGGTGTACTAGGGTCTCTAAATGCTCATAATGCAGAACCACGTGTCCTGTGATGGACTAGCATCCAGTCCAGAGCTTTTCCAGCTTTTTGACTTGTGTTTTCTGAAATTATTCTGGCCCAGCACTGGATCAGTGCTTAAGGAAGATGGATAGATATGCACATGGGAGAATTTGGCTTGCATTACATTTAAAAACAATTACGAGCAACGACATGAAAAATCCCAGTGAAATCGGACACCATGTTGTTGCTCCTCAAGGGCATGACATCGAACTCCTCAACGGAAAAGCCCAGGTTCTTAAGTGTTTCCTGGATGAAACTCTCTCTGAGGGGGAGGCAGGAGAACCTCTTACCCCCTACCATGTAGAAGGTTTCATTGAGGACCCCCACCATCGCCAGAACTGCCCCAGGCTTCAGCAGCATCTTCAGGTTCCCCAGCACACGCTGATAGGTCTCCAGATCCCGGCAGGCAGCTTCCAGGCAGAGACAGCTCAGCAAACAGTCAGCGGGCCCCACGACCAGGGGCCCGAAAGGGTTCTCCAAGCGAACATCACATTTCAGCACCTGCTTCACAGTCTGTTTGAGCCTCGCTTTCTTCTCCCCAGGTGTCCTCCTACAGGATGCACCAGAGAGAGCATGCAATAAGCAACTCGCAAAGAATGGGCAGCTCAAGTCAAGATGGCTTAGTGAATGGAAATAAAGACTAATCGAAATCTGTACCATCAGCCAAGATTCAGCAAAATAAAAGGTCTCTGCATAACTTAAGATAGGTCACATAATTAGTATACAACAAGACTATCATAAGTACCAAATTCTGTCATTTGGCTCAGTCTTATCAATAAGTGTATCAGTAACCTGAACCCTGACCATTATGCGAGAGAAGGTTTTCACATACTAAATCAGGCACCCTAATACCACTCATGAAGGACAATACACTTCACCTGTTTCCCTCCACCTCACAGACAAACTGGATGACAGGATCCCAGTCAAAACAGTCCGCATCTGCTCTCAGCCATCTCTCAATCTCTTGGCGGTTGCAATCAGCGAAGTCGGACATAATGATCTCTTCAAAGTGCTCGCAAGCACTTATCAGACCATGTATTGATGGACCACTTCCTATCTCAATTAGTCTTTGGCCCTTGTATTTCCCTGGAGTGCAGCAAAATTACATCAGAGACCTGAAAAAAGTGAAATGTATACAAGTCAACCATCATAAGTTTTGATTTTCAACGCACCTGCTCCAAACGTCCTGCTCAATTGTCGCAATTCATACTCCAGGCAGTTTTCATCAGAATTGCCATGGGGGCAAGAGTAAAAGCTGTTTAAATATGCCCTGGGGTCAAAGTGGTCCTGGTAGGATTCACCCTCTGTGAACGTTGTTTGGCCTGAGCTCTCCATGGCTGCCATCTGCTCGCTTGTACGAAAGACCAAGGTGTCTGTTTCTGTGACTCTAATGGCAGGCAGTGTCACATGTCAGTTCCTGTACTTTTTATGGTGTCGAAATGCCTTCCCTAGATTTCCGGGGTTACGCAATCCAGCGTGCCAAAGTACACAACAATGGAAAAAAACACAGCGCAGTCATTTGTCGTTTTATGCAGCTAGATTCACTGATGAGTGCAATCGCTGTGGATGATCTGCTTATACTGAAGAAAGACTACAGATTGCAGAATATCACACACACACACACACACATACAGGTTGTGCGCCAGCATAGTAAGTAAATCGCACTGGTAGGTCTACATTATACTGTAAGAACCCCTTATACATAATGCCCCGCGGGTGCCTCCAGCTAACGCTGTGTTATTCTTATCAGGTTCAGGGATTATAACACAATTCCCGTAAAATGAAGGGTGAGTCGAGACTATTGCAACGTACACCGGCTTTTCAAAACAGCGCATCAGAACATGCATTAAACATTGAAACTTGAATTTGTCTGATTCACATTCAGTTAGTCCAGGTTTCATGTAAATCACTAAATATATATTACCATTCTTTGTACCAGAAAGTACAAAAGCAGGCGAGAGAGCCGTAGGTATGGGCGAAACAGAGTTTAATTTGGGTAAAACAAAAGGGGAGGACATGGCAAAACGCATCAATGACACACCTAGGGAGACATACTTGAACGCGGACTAATATACACAAGACAAGCAGAGAATAACAGACAACAGGTGATCACAATCAGGAATGAGGTAACGAGGGGAGCATGGCACACCGGAGGATTGGACGAGCAGGTCATGACTCTTTCTTTCCCTCCTGTATCCCACTGGGATTTTTAATTTCTCCTGAAAAGATGACAGGGCAATTCTCATTCATGTGTAGGTGCTCACAGCTGTTATGTGGAGCTAAATATGGTCAAGAGGGACAAGGCTACTTTCATCAGGCCAGGGAAAGTGGTATGTGAGACCATGTGAAATCAAAAATTGGTACAGTGGGACATAATAAAGGATGACAATCCAAGTAGCGGCTGTCAACATACAGGGTTTCATTAAACCAAATAGAACACAATGGAACCGACCAACAAGAACTAAGAGAAAACTAATACTATAACACATATGGATGGAGCAAAACAAACACACAAACACAATGACCAACTGAAGAACATGACACATGCAGGCGACTATACTGTAAGTACAACTAATGAGGCAAGACCAGGAACAGGTGCGGTTCATACGCAATTAACCAAATATTGTGAATTTAGGTAACAAGGGACAGGTGAGGGTAATTACAATCCAGCGATACAAATTCAAACACTAAGGTACAGGTAAAACAGAACATAGCTAAACTAGAAACAGGAGGTAAATTGTAAACAAGGGCACAAATGCAAAAACAAAATACAGAACAGTTAACAAGGGACAAAGCCTAACTCAAAATGTCTAGTAAAATTGGAACTGGGCTCTGGCCAGCCACAAACTCACAGTTCATAGCCACGCGCTCAGCCCATACAGGTATAGCCACGTTGCAGCCTGCGGAGTAGGGAAACAAATTATGGTAACACCAATTGGGATGGCTAGTGAGAACTGCTGGCCAAACAGGGAGATAGGGCTGGACAGGTACCAATCCTGAACAAATGCTGGGTCAGTTCCTCCAAAATGCTCTTTCAGTGCCATATCTGCTTAGTGATCAACCAGTTGCATCTATTGAGGCCCAGCATTTGTCCACTTGATGGTCTGACTTATGTATTTGCTTAATTTTTTCACAAACTTTTCATTTTGTTTTCCCTCTAGTAAGGTTTCGGCCACCACACCCTTGCACTCCGTCGCTAAGTGGTTTTTTTATGTTGCTGCAAAATCAGAGAAACTTTTGTTAGCACTTTTTTGGCAGGGAATGATTGTGTTTGGTTATTTTCTGTATCCTGAGTTCAGCTTTGAGTAGGTATTTTTGCTCAGAAGAGTTGTGCATTGTCTTATAGTGGCACTTGAGGTTTCCATTTTTAATAATCGCCATGATCTCAGAACATATGAGGCATACTCTGCCTTGCACCTGTGGCCTCTGGAATAGGCTCCAGACCTCCCACAGCCCTAAATAGGATAAGCAGTTGCAGAAAACGGATGGATGCATGGATAGATGGATGGATGGTTGTTACTGAACTGCCAGGGGGAGGAATCAAGAGGGTGAAATACGTCCATTCTAGATTAAAAGCTCTGTTTTCACTGTCTGCTTTTCTCTTTTTAGAGTATTGAATGTGAAATTACTTTTCTTTGACTCATTTATCTGGTTGTTGTCACTCGTCTTGTCTTTCCCGTCTCATCACTCACTGACTCAAGTCGATCAGAATGCACAGATTTGATTGGCTGAGCAGCAACACGTGATGATTTACAACGCATGCAATTGGTCTGTGAGTTTCCTGGGCCAGTAAACAAGTGCAGTAAAGCTGTGCTGGTTAAAATAGAAATTATGCATCAAAATGTAATAATTCTCAGTGATTTCAGTTGTATTTCCGGTCGGAGCCGGATCACTGTCTGCCTATTAGTGACCTCAGTACAACACCATCTTCCCTCATTTGTTCCATTTGGCAAAGAAATCTCTGTGTATCCTGGCAACCTTTGTGCCCTCAGAGTATTCTCCAAAGCTCTTAGTAAAAAGGAAATGTTTGGAGTGCCAAGACAGATAAGTACGTTGTTTTCTTTGATAAAACTTCATGTTCGCATCCGTTCTCATCCAGCCCAGTCACACAAGCATTCCCGATCTCTGCTCACATTACATACACAACTGTCATAGTCATGTTAAATTTGCACAAGTAATTCAAAAATATCGCATATAAACAATCTTCACGTTTCATTTTGTAATGAAACATTATGACATAATGGACATTAATAAAATATACATGCGTCATGGGCCAGTTAAATGGACTAAATGAAAACCAGCCTATTCATACAATAAAACTGTAAAATAAAACCGCTGTACAATAACTCTGTATGCTGCGTTTTGGTTCCAGAAAGGCTCTCATTTTAGTTCTTTAGTCCTGAAGTAATATATTTTTCTTTCAGATACAGCTGCATATTTTTGCTGCCTTTCTGTTTTATATTTTGGTTTCAATATCTAGGACATTTGGAAATATGTGCATTTGGAAGGGGATGGGGTTGTTATCTTATATTGACATGCTCTATTAATAATAATCAGGTTGTAATTTTTGTATCTTTTTTCCTCATTTCAGGTCTTAAGTCAGCCTGTGCATATGAGTTTTGTCGTGTCACCTGTCATGCGCCACCACCAGCATTTAAAATGGCAGTGACAGATCTCCCCAGGCAAATTAAACCCCTGCATGTGTCACAGATTTTCACTGAACTGTTTGCTTGACATTTCATGCATTTCAGCCATTCTTTTCTGAGGAAGAAAACCAGGGGTGTCACACTCTGCTCTGAGCCCCACCCTGAGGCGGGATCCTGGCAGCAAAGCTGTAAAAACTGCTTGTCCTGGAGGCTGCCTTTGTAAATGCTGCCCCCTGCAGGACAATAGGAGGTACAATCTGCACCCGGGTACCAAAGTCCCAGTTGTCTGTTTTTGTGAGTTGCACTAAAAAAAAAAAATTTAAAAAAAAAAAAAAGGATGTTGAATGACAGACCAAGTTTGTCCTGGCGATAAGCCAATAAACAGCTCAAGACGAGTCTGAACCATACTACTGCAGGCCTTGTTTCCCTCCCTTGGCTCGTTAAACCCCCCCCCCCCCCCGACACCTCGAGGGGGTGCATGGGGGCCTCTGCAGGCCTGACGGACGGCATTGCACCAGCGTACCTGTCAGGGTGGCCTGCGCTGCTGATGCTGGGCGATGGCCTGCTCTAGCACGCTTAGTATGCACCTGCCAAAACACACCATTAAGAAGAGACCCCCCATCATCAAAAGCTTTTACGCCCTCAATAAAACTTTTATTACAGCTGTTAGATGAAGAGCACAGGAATCTGCTGAAGGGATCAGGGTCAGCCATAGCACAGAACGGGGCACCGAAACATTGGGAAAATATATCAACACCCGTCCGTTCACCCTGCCAAAGAAACAGCCATTATCCATGAATATATACGAGAAGTATCGTTAGCTGTGGATTATGCCGGAAACTGATCCTTGCTGACAGTGCATCACAACTCCCAGTCCACAAATTGCCAATTAATAAGTGGTCGAAGGCTAGCAGGACACCGTGAGGAGATGGCAGTCCATCACTGGGCACACACACCACCGCTATGGGCAATTTAGAGATGCCAGTTACCCTAATCTGCGTTCGCGTTACGGAAGGAACACTAAGCCACCTGCGGAGAACATGCAGACTCCACACATACAGGAAATGATTTCAGTTCCCAAAGCTCAAGCTATTATCCATTCACCTACCATATGGAATCAATAAGGCATCTATCTATACTGAGTATCAATTTACATGGATTTACATATCTAATGTTAAGGGTTTGAACATCTGTGTGTGTGGAGGTTGCATGTTTTTTTCCCAGGTGGCTGGGTTTCTTCTTGCAGTACAAGGTTAGGCACATAGACAATTTGCCCACGTGTGCAAGTGTGCGGCAGACCAACAAGCCATACTGGATGTTCTCTAGTGCTTTATGCTGCAAATCACTGATGCAAATGAAATGGAGAAAGAGGTACACTGGTTCTCCCAGCTGCCTGCATGACCACTGATCAGCTCTGTTCCACAGACGATTAATAGGGATTGCTGACTGATTTCAGAATGGACCCCAATGGTGCTTATAAAAGCTGCTGGACTCAGTGTTAGCCAGACGAGCTCATCCAGGAGCCAAAATGGCTACAGAAAGGCTTTAGATAAAATGCAATAAATATTCATTAAACAGCAGTGTTTTCAGGAGATTCATAATCCAGGGCAAGTTCAGAGCATTCAAATCTCTTTTATCTTTTTTCGAGCACAAATTCATAATGTTGCTTCCACATAGTATAACTTCCAGAAAGCCAGAAATGTGTGCATAAAGTCAAAGGCACTAGTTGGTGTCACACGGCACGAGCGAGAGCAGCCAGGTTGACGGAGGAATGGCATTTATTGGGAGAACAGACAGGTTGGACAGATACTCACACCAGGCATTGACAGGCATTGAACTAACCGAGACGGGGACTAAATACACCAGACAAGCTGAACTCAACGAGCAACAGGTGAGAACAATCAGGCATAAACATGAGGTAACGAGGTGGGCGTGACACACAAGAGGATCATACGGAGCTGGGCGTGACAGTTGACGTGATGAGGTTGAAATAACAGATGGACAATCTAAATATTGCTATGGCTAAAGATTAACTGGTTCCTGATATCTAAATATAATTCTACTAACAAATCAAATTATTATATTTAATCATATTGAGCAGAATTGGCAATAATAAAGGGTGGTGAATGTATGATCTTAAATAAAAAACATTAAATCTGGAGGCATTTTCTAGATAATTTTGTGCACCTCAATGTGAACCATCAGTATCTTAGGACTCCTCACATTTGGCTTGGCTGCCTTGTACCGTGCCTAAGCGTGACTGACCCCCTCCCCACTCCTCTGCTGGTCTGCGTTCACGTTGCACTTCTGGGCCCAAGCACTTCTGACCACTTACGTCATCACCATAAGACTTTTTCTTTGAAGAAAACATAGGAAGAAAAGTACTATTCCTTGGCAGCAATGTTTGTTAAATGTCCGTCTCTACTCTATCTGTACAGCCAACCAGATCGGTTCTTTCCAAGTCCGCTTCATTAAAGCATAATTAGACCTAGATAAATTAATTAAAATGGATGTAGCACCCAGTCTTGCAGGCTATGACTAGAGGGCAGTATTTGGGATGAAATCCTATTTGTGTATCTGACAATAAAACAACCTGCGCCTTGCCTACAGGAAATGTAACAGGTAAATGTTAACAAAATGAAAATAATAGCAATAAAAATGAAAACTGAAGTTTCGACCAGGTATTTTTATTCTGAGGCTGAGCTCTCCCTAGTGGGCGTCAGGTTCGCCACTTTTTCCAAGTTAAACTGTTAAAAGGAGACTGGGACATTCTTCCGCGTTTCATTGTGGAATGCAGTATGCGTGGTAGACTGGTCTTGTGCATAATGGTAATATTTTGGGTGCTTCTCAATATGCGTACTTCACCGTACTTGTGTTCAGGTGTACGTCATCTTCTGTTGCCAAAGAACAGTTCCAATATTAAGAATAGAAGTACAGAGGATGGTAGAAATACCCAGATGATATTCTTGCCATGCCCTAAATATCAAGGATACATTGGTTGTGTCCTTGTAAAATGAGACCAATCCCACGATTCGTTGCACCCCAAGTTCATTCTTGGGAGGCAAGTTAGCAAGACCAATACTCTCTGCTAACTTGGTATATTGGTAATGAGAAACACCCTTTCAAATTCAGTACAACACCCGGGTATCTATTTCATATCTTTTGAGTACTGCATACAACATACTATTTTTTTGGTCCTAATCTATATATACTAGTATTATAGTTTCGAAAACAGTACATGGCTCCGAAACTCACGTGACAAACCACAATGCACAATTGTCTAAGTCGACTAAGGTAGAGTACGGCTTCTGTACACTACATTTTGGTGTACCGCATGCTGTACATGCAGTATGTAGTGAATGAAATTTCCAAGTTGATACAGCACTACAAAATGGCTGACTGACTATAGTGAACTACATAGTGGATGAGTGGACATTTCAAACACAATTTAGATGAGTAACGTGCCCGAGTCCACCCATGTAAAGCCCAGTGCCCCCCCTCCCGGCCCCCCGTTACCAGGTAGGCACTCACTGCAAACAGCAGAAATAAATACTAACTGCACACCACAGAGAAAGACCAAACAAAAAAAAAAATCACAGATGAATGGATGGAATGTGTTTCGGGGAAATTTAACTCAATGCAGTCTTGACGTCTTCAGCTGTACTGTACTCATGGTAGGTTTTAGTTGTTTTTTAAATCTGCACCTGCTGTCAGCTTTAGCCTGCTCCCCCAATTTGAAAATATCACTAGCAATCTGACCTTCCCGAAATAAAACGCTTAAGACACCCAAATAGCTTGTACCATCATGCCTAAACATGTTCTACTTTAAATTCTGACAGTCACAAGACGCTAACCAAACACAAACCAACTTATAAAAGTTTTACTTATAAACAAACTCCAATTCAAACTCGTTTTTAGAAATTTCTGACCCTTCGGTAGAATCTTGTCTTGATTAGTTCAGTGATCGCCTCGTCTGGTTAGCGTTTTCCACAGTACGTCCAGTTTACCTAGTCTTGATATATGCAAATGAACCTATAAAAAAGTGAATTTCCTCTGTTTACTGTAGCTGTAGTTTCTGAACTACTTTGTATCCTAAGTTTTAAAAGTCATTCTTGGTGCCCGATTTTTCTGGGATATTCCTTTCTTCCAATTTCAAGGAGTTGTATGTTATTGGCTGGCTGAGAGGTCTGTCAAAATGGAGGGTCAGTAGTTCCCCTGTTCGGAGATGGTTGTATGGACCCCTGGCCATTGAAAGTAGACCGAATGGATAGGCCTGTATGTGGGCTCATTTTGTTCAGTAGGCCAAGACGATCTCAATTTTTTATCAATAAAAAATGAGGATGGTCATGATGATACACTCAGACTATAAAACTTGAGCAACCAAGGTTGTTCAGTTTTGGAGAAGCGCTGAGACAGACAACTCGATGGCCTATCGCCTATCGAGCAGAGGTTTACTGAACGCAAGCACAACAGCCAATCACAGACGACGTTGTAATTTTGCCCATCCTCCCTTAAAGAAGCAATGGGTGAGTTCGACTTGGGCTTAGGTCTGTCTGTAGCTGATGTGATGTGGAGCGAGATCTGCCGGTGGCTGCGGGGGTGGAGTATAAACTGACTGCAGCCAAGTCGGACAACTTCTACTCCTCGTAGTGTGTGAGACCTGATTGAAATGGTAGCACTGCCAGAAGGGTGTAGATCAGGGGTGCCCAATACATTCATCGCGATCTACTGGTCAGTCGTAAAGGTAGTGTGATAAAAAGAAATAGAGGATAGATGACGCGTTCAACCGCATCAGCTGCTGAAAAACTCCAGCAAGTGACCGAGTCACCTAGTTAGCCTCCAATGGGGGAGCTGGACCAAGTAAGAAGCTAAAAACCTACCACTTCCATACGGAATGGAAGGAGGACTTTCTTTTCTCCATGTCATATTCAAAGTGCGTTTGCCTCATCTGTCAGTCTGCCACTGCTATTCCGAAGAAGGGAAATGTGGAGCAGCATTTTTGGACTGTTCATGAAAACTACGATGTTAACTTGCCTTGCCTTGAAAGGCGAAGGAACGAAAATTACAGTTCAATTCAAAAATACTTTATTTATCCCAAAGAAAAATTATTATTATTATTAATAATAATAATAATAATAATAATAATAATTCATCCAACCATCCATTCTCTCCTGCTTGATCCGAAGTTGGGTCGCGGGGGGCAGCAGTCTTAGCAGGGAAACCCAGACCTCTCCCCAGCCACTTCATCCAGTTCCTCTGGGGGAATCCCGAGGCGTTGCCCGGCCAGCCGAGAGACATAGTCCCTCCAGCGTGTCCTGGGTCTTCCCCGGGGCCTCCTCCCAGTGGGACATGCCCGGAATACCTCACCAGATAGGCGTCCAGGAGGCATCCTGACCAGATGCCCGAGCCGCCTCATCTGGCTCCTCTCAATGCAGAAGAGCAGCGGCTCTACTCTGAGTCCCTCCCGAATGACCGAGCTCCTCATCCTATCTCTAAGGGAGAGCGCAGACACCCTACGGAGGAAACTCATTTTGGCCGCTTGCACTCGCTGCTTGTACTCGCAATCTCGTTCTTTTGGTCACTACTCATGACACAGCTCATGACCATTGGTGAGGGTAGGAACATAGATCGACTGGTAAATCGGAAGCTTTGCCTTTTGGCTCAGCTCCTTCTTCACCATGACATAGCGATGCAGCGCCCGCATCACTGCTGACGCCGCACCGATCCGCCTGTCGATCTCCCGCTCCATCATTCCCTCATTTGTGAACAAGACTCCGAGACGCTTAAACTCCTCCACTTAGGGGAGGACCCCCTCCCCGACCCGGAGAGAGCACTCCACCCTTTTCCGGCTGAGGACCATAGTCTCAGATTTGAAGGTGCTGATTCTCATCCCAGCCACTTCACACTCGGCTGCAAACTGTCCCAGTGAGAGCCGAAGGTCACGGTCCGATGAAGCTAACAGAACAACATCATTCACAAAAAGCAGAGACCTAATCCTGAGGTCACCAAACCGGACACCCTCAACGCCCTGGCTGCGCCTAGAAATTCTGTCCATAAAAACTATGAACAGAATCTGTGACAAAGGGCAGCCCGACGGAGTCCAACCCTCCCAGGGAATGAGTCCGACTTATTGCTGCGGACCAAGCTCTGGTACTGGTCATACAGGGACCAAACAGCCCTTAAAAGGAAGCCCGGCACCCCATTCTCCCAGAGTACCCCCCACAGGACTCCCCGAGGGACACGGTCGAATGCCTTCTCCAAGTCCACAAAACACATGTAGACTGGTTGGACAAACTCCCATGAACCCTCCAAAACCCTGTGGAGAGTATAGAGCTGGTCCACTGTTCCACAGCCAGGGCAAAAACCACACTGCTCCTCCTGAATCTGAGGTTCTACAATCCGGCGGACCCTCCTCTCCAGAACCCCCGAATAGACCTTTCCAGGGAGGCTGAGGAGTGTGATCCCCCTATAGTTGGGGCACACCCTCCGGTCCCCCTTCTTAAACCAATTCAGGTTCCTTCCCCATCAGAAAGGTGACATTCCATGTCCATAGAGCTAGCTTCTGCAGCTGAGGATCGAGCTGCTAAGGTCCCCGCCTTCGGCCACTGCCCAACTCACATCGCACCCGACCCCTATGGCCCCTCCTACAGGTGGTGAGCACGTTGGAGGGGGGACCCACGTGCCCCACAAGTACAGGTCTGGCCACCAGGTGCTCACCATCAAACCCCACCCCCAGGCCTGGCTCCCGGGGGGGGGAACGGTGACCGGGCAAGGGAAACCATGGTTCCGATATTTTTCTTTTCATTACGGGTCTTCTGAGCCGCACTTCATCTTGTTCCTCACCCAGGACCTGTTTGTCTTGGGTGACCCTACCAAGGGCATAATGCCCCGGGCAACTTAGCTCCTGGGATCATTGGAAAACGCAACTGATAATTTGTCGGCTCCAGGAGAGGTAATAATAATAATAATAATAATAATCGATATATTTATAAATATTTGTTTCACATTTTTATACTAGATATATCATTTTGACTTGGTCATTTATAAGTAGCTCACACGCTGAAAAAGTATGGGCACCCCTGGTGTAGATAAACTTATACAAATATCACCTGCATGCACATTACTTCTTATACAATGACCGACTCCTGATCCAAACTGTTAGCAGTGAAAAAAAAATAAACTAATGTGTATAGTGGCCCTGTGTAAAAAGATAGCTGCCAGGAAAAAAGATTATGTTCAGAGAATTCTGCAATTTTTACTTGAATGCCTTCTTCACAGACTGGACGATTAAACAAATAAAGCAGCGCAACATTACAGTAACTAACAATAAATAAACCACTAACTTACGTGTACTATCAGAGCATTTATGTCATTTATTTAAACTTTACCAGTTTACCAGGTAAATTAACTGGAAACCAGTTCTCACTGCTTTACGTGCTTTTCGGGATAAATAGCAGATAACGCATCGGAACTTCCTGGGATACAAACGTCATGAGTGTAACTAAACTCTTCAGCCAATAAGGGCAAAGTTCTGTCGTCACGGAGGCGGTTCCAGTTTGTGCAGCCGGCTGAGAGGTGCTGCACCATCTGTCATCTTGCTCTCATGAGGATTTTATAGCATGTGACATACTGGCGATTGGTGACATTTTGCAGCACCGGACGAAAAAATCTAACCATGATTTGGCATGTTTTTGAATAAGGGTTTTTTGTTTGGTTTAGAAACTTTTCTACCTCAGAATTTTAAAAAGTTTTTAAGAGACCAAGAATAGAGGCAGATACTTGTTGCAGTCAGTTCTTTCCTGCTTTATTTTATGTTTGCTCTTTAACATATTTGTAATATTATACTGTTTGGCTTTGTTGAGCTAAGTTTCTGTGAATACTTGAAAATCAATAACCATTTATAATTTTAAGGGAATTTTGTATGTAAACAGTAAAATTTGTTGGAAAATAAATATTTGTTTACTAATATTGTTTATTTTAATGTATTCATTCTATTTGTCAGAATATGGTTATTTTTATTATTATTTTGATTATTACATTGGACAGCATTGTGAAACTATAATAATGATAATTATCGGTATCGGTCAATACAGGAAAAACTATCATGATATTTGTCATATCGCCCAGCTCTACCAAGAGGTATGTATTGAATGCTGTGAATTGTGTGTATACGCAGTGCATGTGCTGAAACCCAAAGGTGAAAACTGGTGGTATCATGGACGGCATATTTACAGGGGTAGATTTTTCTGTTTTTGAGCATTTTAGTTTTGAGACTAAAAATGTATGACAAATATCGATCCCTGGGCTCTTACGGACAAAAGAATGCGGAGATCAGCATACGTCGTGTGGTGCGTGTTACAGTGGTATTGCAGCTCACACACTTCACAACTCCACAACTGATCAATCTTTCCCGTTCAAAATAATGTAAATACAAATAATTCATTCACACGTCAGAAACACTGAATTTTTTTTATTGTTTTGTTTTCCTGTGACCGAGAATATAGACTTAAATTAAAATAACCTTAAAATGCGAAAAAGGGAAAGAGAGAACATATGTTTACCGAAGGTGGACCAATACACAACTGAGCATGCGCTTGTTGGCGGGCTGGTCGCACGAAAGACGCTGAAACACGGAAAAGAACCACAAAACATCTTCCCCAAAAAACAACAATAAACAACATTAAAATACTGAGTAACAGTCAAAAACAACATAGTAATTTTGAAAATGAGATTTTTTTTTTATTATACTGTACATTATTTTCATATGCCTAAAATTTCTATCTACATTTCGTGATGCCACGTGTTGTATGGCGATGAACTTCTTTGTTTGTACTGTAAACAAACAATACGCAGTTGCCACTATGCGAGAACGGAGAATACAACACTTAAATGGGAGTTACTTAATAATTTATATTATTAATGAAGTACTTTTATGTATAGATATGTGACTGTTAACCATCACAAACATGTTTATCAATCCCTGAAAGGTACCGCTATAACAGAATGTTCTCTCTCTCTATTTTTCTTTTTCTTTTTTCAGATATTCGACCAAGTTTTTTATGCATTCGACAACCGTTCTTGGAAATAATGTACACTTCTCCATGCTTCAGGTGGTTCTTTGGGGCGCTTTCAATAGACCCTTTTGGGGGATGTTTCTGTGTTTGCAGCCTAAAACTTTTTTTCAAAAAACAAAAAGATTTGTTTGTGAACAGGACTGTTCGTGGGTCGAGGTACCACTGTATATTATTCTTATAAATGTAGGATCACACATGCACATATGACAGGGCTGAGATTCCAGGTTACCTCAGACAAGGGCTAGCCTGGTACGAGAGGTACTCCTTAGCCTAAGCACCAAAGGGGGGTTAGTGACCCCAAACACACAAACACACACACACAGACACACACACACATATAACAAGGGAGGCCAGTATTCCAACTTTATGGCCCAAAGATTTAGGGACCTACAGACAGCAGAGTGGACCTCAAGATTATGGGTTCCTGGACTTGGCACGCAACCCCCTCCCAGACATCCTGCCTTACATACCACGGACTCACCCGACAGGCCAACACTCTAAAGAAAGTTTCTTCTAAGACGGCTTTTGTATACCCTGTATATTTCTTTGCTTATAATTGCTAGTCTCAATATATAGGTTGTGTTTGTGTGTCTCCTTAGACAATATTAGTGTTTTGTGTGCCACCCTTATAACCATGTTCACGGAGTATCACCTATTTTACCCCTCACACTTAAACACTTATATTAATTTGAATAAATTAATATGTATAACTACGACTGCATATATGTTCTCATGGTTATACCAGAAGAATCTTGATTAAATTAAATAGTGTAACCAGGTATCTCAGTGTGTCCTAACTTGAATATGAATATGTAATGTAATGTCTGTACAAAGATTAACATCTGTTGAGGTGCAACCCAAAACACCTATACTGTATACTGATGTGAATCAGTAACATACATGATATAAGTAATTGTTAATTGTCAAAAGGTACACCAGCTTAATGAAAATCATCAGTAAAGGGGGAATCAGTCAGGTCATAAATCCCAAAACGACACCCCTCTGAAAGCCCGCCAAATGGATTGGTTCAGGAGTCGAGAAGTTTTCCCTTTGTATAAAACAGCAAAAAAGTTGTAGCATGGCATTTGAATCTCATTTGCCCTACTTGACATCACAATGACAATGCTGAAATGATATATAGTGCAGTTTTAATGTCACTTGTGAATTGACAGGTAATGTGAAGTTGCAGCCCTACAAGTGTTGATCTGCAGTCAGCCCTGACCCAGGCCCACCTGTCCTGACCCAGGCCTGATTCAATGTGCAGGGCCAGTGCAGGATGCTTTGCCCAATGTGTTCTGTGCCTGGGTGAGGTACGGAGATGGAGGGCTACTCCTCTGTAGCCGGTCAGGGACAGGTTTCACCAACCGGAGGGGTTAGGTGGTTGGTGTCCATGATTTTGACTCATCAGTATTGTCCTTCAATTTTTACTGCCAGTGATCAGTGATCACAGAGCGAATCTCATTTCCTTCCTAGAGTTTCGTGCCCCCACAGAAGACAGCATTGTTATTTTACATGCCACCTGCACCCCAAGGCAACACCAAGAAAAACTCTTCTTGTTTTTTGATCTGGTTCTGCACCTCTGACAGATATGTGTTCTTCAGATGCACTCTGAGAAATCGCTGTCCAACAGGTGGAACAGTGAGGCTTCACCCCCTTCATACCATCGCTGTACTAATTAGTCCCAACCCATGCAGTGTGTGCATTAGGTCAACCTCTCCATGTATAAGAGTCATCAAAAGAGTCATACCCTGCAGGCCTCCCATGCAGATGCTGGATGAAAATGGTTCAGCCTTTCGGCCTAAAGTTTATAGAGCTACTGCATAGGGCCACCAAAGCTTCCTCAGTAACCAAAGCAGACCCTGCTTGCTGGACTGTTTCCTGTGCACATAGGTGCAAATAAACCAAAGTGGTTTTCCAGTGCAATCCTTCTGCTCTCCGTAGCAGTCCACGAGATTCCCACGCATAGCCCATAATTATCTGGAAAGCACTCGTGCAACCTGTGGATTCCTGATGTGTTTCAGTTGCTTGGAAGAACTGCCAAACTCTTTGGAAAGTTTCACTTTCGCCCATAGCGTGTGTGGAGATGGCAGGCACATCCCACAGTGGCGGCGGATCTCCCCTGTGCTCAATTCACAGCTTCTCCAATCTGTCTTCCACCAAACTGCCGATGTTCAAAGACCACGCGCCTCTCCTCCCCTCCGTTGTCTGTGTTCATACACTGCAGCATTCTCTATGCCATCTTCAAACTCCCTTCATGCCCTCTGTCATTTCACAGAGAGTACTCTTCACTGCAGGAGACACAGGAGATGCGTCCGTTGATATCAATAGAAAAAAAAAAGACGACGCCTGTTGAAGACATCTTATTTTTCAGGATCATCATTCCAAAAAAAAGTAAGGAAGGGAGAATCCAGGGGCTGCTGTTAGAGGCCGGTCAACGGCGACTTCTTACTGATCCAAAATGCAGCATAACTGTCACCAATATACAGTATCCACAGTCATGGGCACCACATAACTCATATAGCTGCAGTCAGATGTCCTTGTCATATGTAGGATAATATAGGAAACTATACTGTCATGTTAATGTTACTTCCTTACCTGACATTCAGGTCAGGTGCAAGTTCCTCGTTTATGCAGAGCCAGTCAAAAGTTTGGACACCTCAAACTGCCCATGGATGAGAGCGTGCTGCATCACATGACCTGGCCACCTGACCTAAACAGTGTCAGGGTCGGCCCCTGTCCTACCTCCTTGTTATATCTGTTCCCTGTTTGGCCAGCAGGTGCCGCTGGTCATCTTGTGTCCTTCACTCCTAGTGTTTCCTTATTCATCCGGCTGCCATGTGGCTTAATTGGCTAAGCAGTCTGTCTTTGTACAGTTTCGTTGTGAGTTCGAGGCCAGCCTCAGCTAGATGTTATTTTGTGTTGTTAGAGATCCTTGTTTTTTGCTCCCTGTTTTATGTTTGTTCGGTTTTCTTTGTTTTAGTTCCCCTTTGTGTTTGGTCCTTTTCAGTAACTGCAGATTGATTACCCCACCTGTTCCTTGTTGCCTCGAATCTTTAGTAATTTCTTTTATTCTTTTAAGGTTCTTACCTGTCCCTAGTCTTGCTTTTAGTGTATTTAAGTGCCTGCCTTTGTTCTGTTCCTCAGCTGGTGATTGTAGTTATTACTGTGTGTTTGTACCTGTGGTGGTTTCCTGTGTTTGCTATTGTTGTTCCTGTGATGCTCTCTGCCTTAGTTATTGTTTACCCACAG
>JAODKF010000042.1:14405520-14417769 GCA_026779585.1 Mormyrus proboscirostris | reverse complement strand
CCCCCCCCCCCCCAACAAATTAATGTTTTTGTTTAATACTTCGGTCATTGCATAATTCCACACAAATTATTTTATAGTCCAGATGTTTTCATAATGATTCTAAAATGTAGATAATAGTACAAATAAAAATTTCTATTGGTAAGTGTGTCCAAATTTTTGACCGGTACTGTACGTCAAGCTATTTATTGCACCGGTAATCCAGGAGGGGTAGTGCAGTTCCTCACACCTCCAGCATTGAAACCTGCCTGTGGACCTTGCATGTCTGACCCATGCTTTGCCTGCTTCTGCAGTATTTTGGTTCTGATTACACTGAGTTCTGAGGACTTGGCGAACCCCCCTGATCTGCTAGTAGGGGGAAAAGCTTTGGAGTGAGTATAAATGTCTTTTTCCTACAATTCCCTGGTTCATCTGGAACATAAGCTGATTACTTAATGTCCCAAATGAGCATAGCTCAAAGACCTTGTTCAGTGATGGCCTCTGTGTTTGGAAAAGTTCACGTCTGTGTAACAAGTGTGCAAAACGTGAAATCAATAGCATTTCGAAGAGTTTTCGATAAGAAATAAAACAAACTGGAAGGTTTCTTTGTTTGTATTGGGATCTCCACGATCTGTGGGCACTGTTCACTGATACTGATGGTGGCCATGTCATTCCAGTGCACTGCAGACATGTGCCATGACGCAGAAATGAACAAAACAGTCACAGCTACTGCCTTTCCAGGAGTCTTCTTTCAGTGAAAAACTGACTTGGGAAATATGAGCTAATGGGACCTTAAGAGGTTCAACTGGGTTGTCTGACATGTTATACTGAAAGTTCAAGGAAAGATCATTTTTTTTACAAAATAGTTTTTCATTTTTTTTAACAAAATGTATACTATTCATGTACGACAATCATGGACAAATTGTAAAAATATACAGTATTGCTTCAAAATAAAAAATGTCCATAAGTACTAGAAGACTTTCTCACAGTGGTTAGCACTGTTACCTCACAGCAAGAAGGTCCTGGGCTCGATTCCCGGGGTCACCCAGTGTGCCTTTCTGTGTGGACTTTGCATGTTCTCCCCGCGCATGTGTGGGTTTCCTCTAGGTGCTCCGGTTTCCTCCCACAGTCCAAAGACATGCAGATTAGGTTAACAGGCTACTCTAAATTGTCCATAGATGTGAGTGTGTTTGTCTGCGTTGGCCCTGTGGTGGACTGGCGATCTGCCCAGGGTGTACCCTGCCTCTTGCCCGAAGATGCTGGGATTGGCTCCAGCTTCTCCGTGACCCAAAACGGATAAGCGGTATAGATAATGCATGGATGGATGGATTTCTTAAGTGACTAAAGCTAGTTAAAATTCAGGACTTCCCCAATCACTTGTTTGCTTCTTAGACTGTCGCTGGTCTGAGAAACAAAGACAATTCCGCTACTGAACAAAATTAACCCCCAGCTGAAGATCATCTACAAGAGTGACAACATTGTTGAGGTGACACATTCAGACCGATACAATTACTGTAACAAGATCCTTCACTGTCATGCAGCCTAGCCCTGTGTTTCGTATACTTTAACAATCCTGTCATGGTGTCCTGTTAACAAGAAAAACACAGAGCAGTACCTGATATTCGGAATGGTGCTTTGATTGACAGCCTCATTATATAGTATGACACACGCCGCAAGATCTGCGCTGCTTCAGGAGAACACGCTGTATTCTCAGTGTGTGTAACCCTTTTAGCAGGTCTTTGGCTTCTCTGTGCTTGCAGAGTCTGTTCATAAAGCTACAAGCACAAGCCATAAAACTTAAGGAGAAAAACATCTGGCAAAAAATATAGCAATAAATACATTGCTAAAACATACTCATTAGGCATTCTCAGGCTTCAGGTTTTATTTGTCACATACACAATCGTAAACTGTACCACTGTTACTGTGACAGACTCAGATACATTGTTTTCCAATTCCAGTGCATGTTTTTGCTCCTGCCCTGTAGGGAGCTGGGAGGGAACAAAAATGTGCACTGTCTGTGGGTTCCCCACCACTGCGTTGAGAAACACTATTCTAGAAGTATGACGAAAGCTTGTGTCTTCTCCAGTCCTGTCGCCAGCATCTTCTCTGGCTGCTCACACAAGTCTTAATGCTTCATGTCCAAAGTGTCATCTGAATGGAATCTTTAATAATCTTTAATAGTGTCTGCTATAGTTTTAAGCTGGGCTGCTTTTATGGCCTGTTCGCAGTGATGTGGCAGGATAAGGGTATACGTTCTCATGCAGTCTGTTCACAGTGATGTGACAGGATAAGGGTATATGTTCTGATGCAGCCTGTTCGCAATGATGTGGCAGCATAAGGGTATACATTCTCAGGCGGCCTGTTCGCAGTGATGTGGCAGGATAAGGCTACTGTATACATTCTCATGCAGCCTGTTCTCCACTGATTTCACTTTATCTTTATATCATGTCCTTCCCAGCACAGCTGCAGGTTGCACCCAGTGCTTCTTTAACTTGTTCCACTTGAAATAGTATTTTATGGTGATAGAAACGGTCAGATCCTATAGGGTTTACAGCAGATTTCTATAGCTGGATGGGTATCGTAAAAAGTCAGTGGCACCCTGAGATGCTGCTGAATATGGCTGGCAGAGCTAGCTGCAATGCATTCTGCTTCAATGCAAAAAAGTCATTCCAGAAATGTATTTATTGTTATTTATCATTATTATTTATTATTATTTGTTTTTTTAACATGTTTTAAACAAAAGTGTCTTTAGTGAACTACTTACTGGCTAACTTTGTAGATTGCAAAAATGTCCCATATTTGTGATTTACATATCGATGAGTAATAATTTCTCCCTGTTTAAGCCCTCATGCCATGTAATGTGTGTGTGTGTATTATTCTGGACTCCTGTCTCTTTTGTTACTTATGATGATACTACACATCATACTTCCTGGAACTATGCTTTTTTTCTGTTTTGCAGATTCAGGCAGTTTCATCCAGGGTGTCCTGCATAAGTCCAGCACCTCCTGGGATTGGCTCCAGGCTCTCCATTACCATTTACTCGATAAGTAGGGATGGATGGATTAATGGATGGATGGATGGAAGGATGGATGTCCTGATTAAGAAAGCTGTTGGCACTGTTGCCAGCCTCCACAGGTCACCTCAACCTCAGGACAATGTTGATATTTTTGCTGTGCTTGAAGTGGGAAAAACCATTTTATAGTGAAATGGAACCACAGCAAAAATATCTGTCGTGTCATTGTTTTTGAAGAAAGTCCACAGTAATTCAAAAAAATAGCAGCCTCTGAAGGTTATTTTCGATAACGTGTGGTGGGCCACTTTCAGGTCAAACGGAAAATAAAGTGCAATTACCCCGGGACACCACGAGAGCCCTTTAAGACACCCTACAGCATATCGTACAGTGGTAGCTTCCAAAAAGGAGTGATCTCCTCACGTGGTACAAGCCATCCTGACAGCTTCTCCGAGCCCCTCTCCGTTTCTGCCACTTCTGCTCATATTTCTCTTTTTAATTATCTATATTCATTCCTCCAATATACACAGCTCTGCTCTTGCTCAGCCCCTTCCTTGCACTGTCTGCTTCTCTGGATTTGCCTTTTTCATCCTTCACTCCACCTCTCCTCCGTTCCCACTCTCACCCATCCTCTTGTGTCCTGTCTGTATATCCCTGCTGACGGATAATGCATTGCTCTGTTCGCTGGCGCAATGTGCGCGCATACAGCACTACCCTACCAGGCATTGTGTTATTTTAGAATTGGGGCATTTTAAGACGATTTGAATGCACTTTTGGCCATTAACAGACAAACACGTATTTGCTATACCGTCTTGTTGCTGTCCATTGCCAATCAACAGAGTTAAAAATATTTGCAATGGCAAAAAAATATCATTGTTTGCCCTGTATTACATAGACGGTTAAATATTCCACATCTATATATATACCTACATCTCTGATTAAAATATAGACAGGAATGACAAAAATTCCAGCTGCCATCTAATTTTCGTGTTGTACTTTGCAAGCCTTCTTAAAGCAGAACTAATGAATTGTAAGTAATAAAGAATTAACAGTAAAAGAATTATTTTTTTATCGTTTAACCATCGAAGTATCACATAGGCTACAATCGTAACTGCCAAGAGAAAACAAAACGCAGGCTTGGTACAAGTAAAGAGCTGGTGATATATTTGAAAAGACCATGCAAAACTTTATAAATATTAGTTCACCCTGAGAGAACATAAATGAGACACAACCAGAGGCACTTCGTATATTGCTATTAAGAAAACCCGAATAGCAATGCAACCGCATGCATACCAGCAACAGAGGGAGCCAAAACACGTGTCTGACAAGTTCACACTGTACTCGATCAACAGCGGTCAAGGTAATTAATAGCTATAAATATACGTGCCTGCTAACGCACTTAAATACATTATTGTAAATTCTTTGATTGTAAATAAATCTTATGTTAAAGGCTATCCGAGTATAGACATTTGCTAAATGAATTACCTGGGAAATGTAAAAAAGATTCAATCCACATTAAATTCCCGAACACTGTTCGAATCTTAATTTCAAATGTTTCTGTGATGAACAGACAAACAAGTATAGTAACTGATTATTCTGGGAACTAAGACAGCAACCTCAGTGAACATTTTTTTATTATTATTAAAAATGGGAATCAATTAATTTAATATGGGACTTAAATGATATATGTCACTTGCATTTTTACTATGGAGCCAGTACATTTGATTTTACAAACTTCTGTCGAATGTTACTCAATTAAGTTACTCACGTTTGCGAGTTAAATCCCCGACTCAGTTCATAAAAGCTGACCAAGGTTCCCTGCGTGTGCCGGGTTTTCCCGACCCTCGCTCAAGCACAGAGTGACATCGGTCACATCCATTTACAAGGCGAAAAATAGCATTCCACTATAAACACCGTCCAATCGCGTCTATAAGAGGGCGTGATTTCCTCACCATGGGCTCCCAAGTGCCTCAACTTTATAACTCAATGTAGCACTTGCTCAGACAGAATGGTGCGACTCTGTGCGGGTGTGTGTATGGGCTCTGTAACATTGTAATGCATGCGCCTTGGAATATTTTTTATTTATTGTTTGATTTGATTTAGATCGTGGTGGCCGTAGTAACACTGAACTGCAGATCATCGCCAACATGTTCCGACTGCAGCAGCGGCGAGCTGCGGGAACCGCCGCGCTTCTCATCAGACTCACGCTTGCGGTGAGTGTGACAGGTAGTGTCGGCGTCCCGGCGCACGTCCCTGACAGCTCTGTGCTGTCCTACGCTCTCAGATCGGAACTTTCTGAAGACGCCGTACTGGTGGCCAACAACGGAATACGTGCACTGTTCGGGAGATCGGTCTTTATCGATCCCATCAACGATCTGGTAATCCAGGTGCAGCCCGGAGACAGATGCAGCATTACCGTTCTGGATAATGATCCCCTGTCGCAGAGACCCGGGCAGCTCTCTCCGAAAAAGTTTCCCTGTGAATTCGGACCCAGTGACGTGAAGTACTCGCACTTCGGGGCGAGGAGCCCGTCCAAGGACAGGGTAAGGCTGCAGCTCCGCTATGACACGCAAACCGATACCTTAATTATCCCGTTCATGATGGAAGTGGAGGTCCTTTTCACTCAACTGGAGGTCTTGACTCTGAGCATGCCTCTTACTGTCGAAAAACTGCTAGGCACCAGTAATCCCATTGACAGGAGAATTATGGAGTTTTCTTTTGACAGAAACTCAGAACAGTGCAAGATAATATCTCTGGCAGGTGTTAGTGCCTTACCCAGATATGGGAAGCTCACTGAGGCAAGTAATTTGGGGAAAATGGAGGATTGTGATGAATTTGTTAAATTCAACATCCGCTATCAGCATACATTTTCCCACGGGTCACCAAACAGAGATTATATACCTATGGTTGTGGAATTACAGGACAGAGAGGGCAACCTGCTTAAACAGGAATATTTTCAAATTATGGTGTGGATTAAAGAGGGGAATGAAAACACGGCCCCTAAACCCAGCTTTGTGGCAATGTTGATGATGGAGGTGGACCAGTTTGCCATGACAGCTATTACTGCGGACATGCTGGCTGCAGAGGACACTGAGTCTCACCCCGATGATTTAATCTTCAACATCACATCTCCGCTTTCCTTTGACGAAGGCTACATCGTCAGCACGGATGACAGGAATCTGCCAATCATGTCGTTTTACCAAAGGGACCTCAGGGAGCTGAAAATAGCTTACAAACCGCCCTCTGTGGATTCCGACACCGAGAGAATTTTCCAGATTGTGTTTGAGGTGGTGGACACAGAGGGTGCTCTCTCGGACACCTTTGCCTTCATGATTATAGTGAAACCCATGAACACACTGGCCCCAGTGGTGACACGAAACACTGGGCAGCTTCTTTATGAAGGTCAATCCAGGCCGCTATCCAGTTTGCAAAATTTAGAAATCAGTGACGAGGACAACTTATCTGACGTCAGGATTGCGGTGACTGACGGACTGCGCCACGGAAAACTCATCATTCTGGGCTCCAAAAGAACATTCTTCACCCCGGCGGACCTTGATGCCGGCATTGTTATCTACGAGCACGATGGTAGTGACACCTATAGTGACAATATTATTTTCCGGATGACCGATGGCAAGAATGAGGTGGAATTTCTCTTTCCGATCACGGTGGTACCAACCGATGATGAACCGCCGACTGTGAACGTGAACACAGGGCTTATGCTGTTCAAAAACCAAATGATGTCCATCTCCACACTAATGCTTAGCTCCGTAGATGTCGACTCCGAGGACTCCAAAGTCAAGTTCACAATCCAATCTCCTTTTTCCAAAATTGGGGAGGTTTTGCTGCGGCAGGCGGAGGCTCCGGAGGATCCGTCTACGTGGAGGTTCAACGCGAATGATGAACTTTACGAGAAGGTGGTGACAGAGTGGCTGCAACAGGACATCAGTGATGGAAGGCTGTTCTACAGACACGTGGGGCCTCATAGCGCAGATGCTGTCATGGACGAGTTCGTGTTTCGGGTTCAAGACGATAATGATCCTCCCAACCAATCAACTGAGAGCAAATTCATCATTAAGATTCTACCAATCGATGATGTTCCTCCTGCAGCGTTCCCTGGCACCACTCTGCAAATGACTGTGAAAGAATACCAGTTGACTCATTTCCAGAAAAAACATCTGCGTTACACTGACTTGGACTGCGAAGACCGAGACCTGAAGTACACTGTCATTCAACTGCCCACAGACATGGATGAGAATAGTCCTGTGTTGTTTGGGTCTATTGTTTTAACCGAGAGCCCAGAGAATGAAGTAACTGAATTTACCCAAGCACAGATAAATCATCACAAAATAGCCTATAAGCCCCCTGATATGGAATTGGGGATTACTGCCCACGCAGTGCAGTTTCGATACAGGGTCGAAGACACAGCTGGAAATAGTGTTGAGGGACTGTTTACTATATTTATACAGCCAGTGGACAACAAACCTCCGCAGATAACAAACAAAGGTTTCACCGTCTTAGAAGGGGGCACGTATGTCATCACGAGTGCAGAGTTAGACATCACAGATTCCGACACTGAGAGAAACCACATATCATTCACACTCAGTCGGCCACCACCTCATGGGCATGTACAGTACTCTCTCAGCAAAGTATCTGCGGGGCATGTCTTTAACCTGGAGGACGTTTCCAATGGAAAAGTCTCCTATATTCATAATGGGGATGAGTCAGCCAGTGACACATTTCAATTAGATGTGAGTGATGGTGTCCATGTTGTAACCATCACTGTAAAAATAGCTGTAAAACCCACAAATGATGCAATGCCAAAAATCAGTCTTCCTACTGGGACAATAGCTTCCCATCTAGATGTGTTGGAGAATGGAGCAACTGTGATTACCCCCAGTATAATTCAAGGAAGGCACAGAGACACTGGTGACCTCAGGCTGACTTTTATTGTGGAAGATGCCCCACTTTTTGGGGAAATTCTAGTTAATGGAGTACCTTCTGAGAAATTTACTCAAGCAGACGTCATCAATGGTGTTGTGGTTTATGGTCACACAAGTGGAGAGACAGGCTTCATCCCGAAAGAGGACTATTTTAATCTGAGCCTCAGTGACAGGTCAGATGAATGGATCATGGAGGGCAACAAAATAAACTTTGTCCGTGTCCGTGTCACTATCCTGCCGATCGATAATCAGGCTCCAGAGGTGCTGCTTGGAGTGCAGTTCACTGTGGTGGAAGGGGAGAAGAATGTGATCGAGATCCAGCATATTAGTGCTGAAGACAGTGACACTCCCAGTGATGATCTTCTCTGTACCATCATTGTCCAGCCCACTAATGGATACCTGGAAAACATCTCACCTGCCCCAGGGTCAGAAAAGTCTAGGGCCAGGACGGCAATCAGTGCTTTCACTCTAAAGGACATCCGCCAATGTCACATTAATTACGTGCAGAGCATTCACAAAGGCATTGAGCCAGTGGAAGACAGATTCACCTTCAGATGCTCAGATGGTATAAACTTCTCAGATCACTACTTTTTCCCCATTGTCATCATCCCCTCCAATGACGAAGAGCCTGAGATGTACATGAGGGAGTTTGTGGTGATGGAGGGTATGAACGTCGTAATTGACACACCGATCCTGAACGCCGCGGATGCCGACGTCCCTGCTGATGTGCTAACCTTCATCATCACTAAACCTCCCAGACACGGAACTGTCGTCAGCCAGCTAACCGGCGGCACTGGCATTGTGACTAACTTTACGCTGAGTCAGATTAAAGTGTCCTCCAGTGTCATTTATGAGCACGACGGCTCCGAAACCACAGAAGACGGCTTCGGTGTCCTTCTGACCGACGGTAAATTTATGGTTGAAAATAACATCGTTATTATGATCATTCCAGTTGACGATGAGACGCCAAGGATGATGATAAATGACGGTTTAGAAGTTGAATTTGGAGAAACAAAAGTAATAAATGGTAAAGTTTTAAAAGCTACTGACTTGGACTCAGAGGACAGCACTCTGACTTATGTTATTCGCTATGGCCCTGGGCAAGGTTTCTTGCAAAGGATGACACCACTTGGAATATTTGAAAACATTACTGTTGGAATGAACTTCACTCAGGATGAGCTGGACCAGAATCTTATTATATATACTCACATTGGACAAGAGGGCATTCGTGATCTCATAAAGTTTGATGTCACAGACGGCTTTAATCCTCTCATCGACAGGTATTTTTACGTCACTATCAGCAGCATAGACATGGTGTTCCCCGATGTGATTAGTAAAGGTGTTTCACTGAAAGAGGGTGGAAAAGTGACGCTCACTACAGACCTCCTCAGCACCAGTGACCTCAACAGCCCAGATGAACACTTAGTTTTCACCATTACTAGGGCTCCGGTGCGAGGACACCTCGAATGCACAGACGCGTCCGGCCTGCCAGTCTCATCTTTCACTCAACTTCAGCTAGCGGGTAACAAAATCTATTACATCCACACCTCAGACGACGAGGTGAAAATGGACAGCTTTGAGTTTGAAGTCACAGATGGATACAACCCCATGTTTCGCACCTTCCGAATTTCCATTACAGACGTGGACAATAAAAAGCCTGTCTTGATGGTCCATGCGCTCAGAGTTACAGAGGGGGAGAATAAGCTGATGACTCCTTTTGAGCTGACCGTAGAAGACCAGGACACGGCAGACCACCTGCTGAAGTTCATGGTTACCCAGCTGCCAATCCATGGCCGGCTGCTCTTTAACAACTCACTTCCCGTCACGTCCTTCACTAAACATGACCTCAGCGAGAACATGATCAGCTACAAACATGACGGCACGGAGACCTCTGAAGACAGCTTTTCCTTCACGGTTAGTGATGGCACTCACTTGGACTTCTACGTCTTCCCTGACACTGTGTTTGAGACTCGCAAGCCACAGATGATGAAGATCTCCATTGTTTCGGTGGACAACAGGATCCCGCAGGTGTCTGTCAACAAGGGCGGTCTGACGCTGAAGGTCTTGCCCACTGGGCACCTTGGATACCTCATCACCAGTAAGGTGCTGAAGGCAGAAGACAGAGACAGTCCTCGGACCTCCGTAAGCTTCAAAGTCACTGTCAGTCCAGAACATGGATACCTCATCAATTTGGGCAAAGGCAATGAAGCCATTACAACCTTTACCCAAGGTATGGAAACTACTTTTCCCACTTTAAAATGCATTAATTGTAGCAAATAATGTAATACACTCATAATTAACATATAACAATAATTACTTTCAGTTTTAAAGAGGCAAAGTGATATTGAAAATGCTCAGAGATAGTACCATAGAAGTAAGTGGCCCATCTTTCATTGTCAGTGATGAGTAGATGATGAAATGCAGCTCTGCAAGGGCTGGCAGAGAGTCTCTCTGATTAGCCATTTCTGAAGTACGAGAGGAGAGCAGGAGGTATCGGGATTTCAGTCTTTCTCAGTGAATGAAATGGATTTTTGGAAATAGTTTTTTTTTCAGTAGAATTTGGGGAGACAATAGTTATATCCATAGTTTTTTTTTTTTTTTTTTCCTAAAGCATGTTTTCTTTGTTTATGTAGTAAAACCATAGAACTGGATGAGGGTTAATGATGCATCATACAGGCTGAATGAATGACATTTATTTTAAGGCTGTGGCGACTGTAGATGGAAATTGGCATGTAGCAGGATCACAGATTGTGTGTTTCTTAGCTTTACTTTGCCGCATGCATTTAACTGTGGTAAATCGGTTAAATAATTAAAGTAGGCTGGACATGGGTAACCAGCTTAACTGAAACCACTTTTTTTTTAACATATTTCTTTGTTTTTGACTCTGCTTGGTTTTTGCTTTTTTATTGAACAGCGCTTAATGAGAAATATGAAGTGTGCTTAGATAGAGTGAAAATGTGCTGAATTATACCCCGCACTGACAGTGTGTTTTTTTTTTTATAAACCATTTTGCTTTTGCGTTACATTAATGTCAAGGTCCTTCTCCTCATTCTCTTCATCCAGCTGTGGGAAACTCTAACAATTGCCTGCAGTGCCACATTTGGTTTGATTTAGCCCTGAAGTGCAGTGACACATTCCAGTGAATACTAATCTGATACTAAATATACATTTATTTCAACTTAAAGGCAACTCTGTTGCTCATAAATATTGTGATTTGTTGATTTATGTGGCGTAGAATAACAACACTGACTGTAATTGAACTTGAAAATCATGCCATGTTCCATTCCTGTGAGTTGGTAATGTTATTTATTTAATAACTCCTAGTCTTCTTTCACTTTTTGACATAATATCGTACCCACATTAATTTATGATATAATAATCAATTGATAATGTGTATCTGATGAACTGCACAGTCAAACAATTGTGAAATGCCTTTGTTAAATGAAAGGAGTCTGCATTGTGGCGAATGTCTCCCTTTTCAGCCGATATAGATGACATGAAGATCTGCTACGTGCTGAGGAAGGGGGACCTCGCCACTAGTGATGTTTTCTCCTTCTCCATTGCAGACAGTGGTAAGATATTTCATTTTTTCTTGAATGGGAGTATCGTCCAGTTTGAGAAATCAACCTTGGTTATCTTATATTTTTCCCATTTTAAGTTCATGATCTGGACCAGTGTTTCTTAACTTGGTCCTGGGGGACCCCCAGATGGTCCACATTTTTGCTACTGGGAGCAAAAATGTGGACTGTCTGGTAGGGACTTGGGCGCGAGCAATAATGTGGACTTTATCATGAAAAAACTGAATGGAAACTTCTGGAGAATCACTCTGAATCTGCAATTTCTGAGTCATTTATATTTTGTAGGAAAAAGAACAAGTAATTAATCCGGATTATAGGGCATCTGCTCACCTGTCAAGATGTTTTCTACCTCCAGATGGTAAAGATGCAAGAAAACGTAAATAGGAGATGACTTGTACTGATAATGGAAAGCAGTGAGAGACATGAGCAGTGGTGAGAGCGGCTGCGCTGAAGCAGAGCCAGAGCTTCCAGTGTCTGTGTTTACACAGCCAGTATATGAAAACAGTCTTCATGTATGTGTTTGCAGTGGTGAGAGCGGCTGCGCTGAAGCAGAGCCAGAGCTTCCAGTGTCTGTGTTTACACAGCCAGTATATGAAAACAGTCTTCATGTATGTGTTTGCAGTGGTGAGAGAGGCTGCGCTGAAGCAGAGCCAGAGCTTCCAGTGTCTGTGTTTACACAGCCAGTATATGAAAACAGTCTTCATGTATGTGTTTGCAGTGGTGAGAGAGGCTGCGCTGAAGCAGA
>JAODKF010000042.1:14392345-14403669 GCA_026779585.1 Mormyrus proboscirostris | reverse complement strand
CAGGCAGTGGGCACCCTCTGGTTAGCCGTGACACAAAAAAGGACAGGGAGGTCTTGGCAGGGAGGCGAAAGTGTCAGTCACATCGGCCACTGGCAGATTGGGAAGGCAGCCTAAGGAGGGTCATTGTTGGGTCATGTGACAGTTGGTGGGTCCAGAGCGAGGTGGCGAATGGCAACGGGACGCACCGACAGAAAAAGCAATGATAAGCAGGGGAGTAGTGATCAGATACAGAAACTGCCAGATGGCCAGTGGGAGCACAGGACCCACGAATAACCTCCACTGAAGGTTTTTTTCTTGTTTTGAAAATATGGATTTATAATAAATAACTCGCTATGGAACTTTAGGAATTTCTTCTCCTTTGAGATTTTTGTCTTCTGGTTTCTGTACATAATGTCAATAGCAATTTAGTTGAAATGAAATTGAAAATTGTACCTAAAGATACACCATAATAACTTTAGTGACCTTTTCTGTTTTTATTTCCCTATAGTAGCTGCTGTTTAATCCAGCTGCTAGAGCACGCTCTTGTCGTCAGGTTTTGATATCTTCAAGTGTCATTTTCGTAACTTCATTTCATATTCTGGCTCCTCCTCTCTAGATGTTACTACGCTGTCTGTTGTTTCTGCTTGGCCTGCTGTCACCGATTGAATGTTATTCTTCAGGGAGTGTTTGGACGGAATGTTGCTGCTGTGTCCCTGGGGTGGCTCATGCTGTGACCTTTGACCTCTGGCTAAACATCACGGTTCCTTGTCTGCCAGCCTTGAACGGTCTGAAATTATAACTTTACCTTCCAAATGAAAGCGATCAGACTGGCAGTGCAGTGTTTACTGTCATGCTGACTGGCATCTTGACAAATGACATTCATTCATATGGCAGGAGACCTGAGTTTGAGAATGATTAGAAACACAAAGGTGAGTAATTATGCCGAATGCTGGGTTTCAGTTAATGTGATATTTGCTGTTACTTGGTTGGAAACACACTTAAAATAAATCATTTGATGGAATTCTTTTTTCTGAGAAGTTTTGTTGAAAGCTGTTGTCAGCTTTTCAAATATGGGCTGTTTGGGTGAATTTATGAATATTAGGATAAAGTGCACAAGAATTGAGGGGAAAGATTGCTGCTGTATCGTTGCGTTCACAGACAGGGGATGAGGGTGATGCATTCTAGTGGAGCTCAGGGATTAGCTCTCCTTAGCTCTGGGTTAGCTCTGGGTTTAGCTATGGGTTAGCTCTGGGATTTCAGTCTGGGTTTAGCTCTGAATTTTACACTAGTTTAGCTCTGGGTACACCATTGGTTTAGTTCTGCTAAAACTCTGAGTTTCACTCCAGTTTAGCTTGTGTTAGTTCTGGGTTTAGCTCAGGGTTCAGCTTTGGTTTAGCTCTGGATTTCATTCTACTTTAGCTCTGGGTTTAGTTGTGGTTTAGCTCTGGATTTCACTAGACTTTAGCTCTTTGTTCAGCTTTGGTTTACCTCTGGATTTCACCCTAGTTTAGCTCTGGGTTTAGCTCTGGGTTTCACTATAGTTTAGCTCTGGGTTTAACTCTGGGGTTAGGTCTGGGTTTAGCTTTGGGTTCACCTCTGGTTTAGCTCTAGTCGGGACTGAGATGTCTTGTGTATATTTGCTCGTTATTACGTTTATATTAAGGTGAGCAGAATGCAGCGCTTAACACAGACAGGCTGTTCTTTGCAGAGCTGAGGCTTAATCCTGCAAATTAGTGGCTCTGTCAGCCCCCGCCCCACCCCCACTCGACTCACAGACCCTGGCCTCTTTTGTCCCGTTTCTTCACACTGTCTCAGACGGATGCTCCAGGGTACAGCTGACAGGCGGGAAGATCCACTCCGTTTCTCAATCATTCTATATATATATATATTCCCCTGTTTCTGTAGGAGATCGGTACAAATAGCTAGCTGTTTGCGGGAGCTGTTTGGAAAAAAACACTGTGGATCGGGATAACTTTGAGGAATAGAGGTGTTTTGGCTGAAACCGCTCTTGCTGGGGATGTGTCACCTGGTGCTGGGTAATGCCTCGCAGGTTTAATATTTAGGCAGATACACCACGCAGATACAACGTGTGTGAGTCTTGTCTGCGTCTTAAGAAGGTGGCGAGACCTGGCATTAACTTCCCGTCAAGGTGTAGTACATCCCTCACCTGGGTTGGTTACAGCAGCAAGCAAGGTGATCGGCCTGCGATATTCACAAGGCTGCTAGCCCCCAACAGAGATTGCAGACTGATGGCGAGCGGTTAAAGAATAAAGAGGTGAGGGCCTGTCTCTTGGTAATTGGAAGTGGGGGGGGTGAGGTGGACCAGGCTAGGGTGGCTGGCTGCTTGGCTTATGCTGAGTATTTCCAGGACATGTCTCACGGGGGCAGGGGGGCGAGTGCCTGCATGCTGAGCGATAGCTGGAGAATGCGGGCAGGACGTGGCAGGACCTCCTTCTGCTGGCTAATTATTCTGGTGGCTCTTTTAAACGAGGAGCATAATCCTGCCATGTCGGCCCATAGATCTGTTAGATGTTGCAAGGCTTTACTTTTTCTGCATTCGGCTACACAGTCCATCCAGCTTCCCCAACCATTTATCAAATAGGCAAGAACCACCACACAAAATCACAAGAAATGACAAGGCAGGGGACACCATAGACAGGGTACCAGTCTATCACAGGGCAGCATTTGGTTATTGATAGAGCTAATTCAGGTTCAACACTAGGATAAACATCTTATGAGCTGCACTGCTATCATCGTACTTTCCGATTCACCTCTCCCAGATTCTGATCCTCTGATTTAATATGTGAAGCCCAATTACTTGTAAACTCATTTTCCTATGAAATGTGCTGTGCTGCCGTTTGCCCCGTGCTCTCCTCTATCTCATCTTATTATTGGTTTCTTCTGGGAAATGCTGCTGAAATGCAGTATCAGTAGGTAATGAAGTCGATCCAGAAGGCTCAGATGGGTAGGATTATGTGGAAAAAGAATACTTGTGCTTGCCAATGTACTCCTTGTTGCTTTTTTAAAAAAAAACAATTTTTAGACGTTTCCTATGAGAACGTAAGTATGCGCGGGCATTTGTGCGGTCACATGGAAGCGATTCAGTTTTACGTCGGATATTTAGTCTGTTTTTATTAGACTGGTGATATCAGCCTAAGTCTTTCCTCTCAGTTTCAGCTGTGTGTGGCTGGTGAATTCTGCCCGGTTCTGCGGGAGGTCTCCCTGTCCCTGTCAGAGTGATGCCATGTTGAGGGCTGCATCTCTGTGGTGCCTCACAAAATGGTGGGGGTACCTCCAGGGGTATGATCGCTCACACCTCTACGCAGCCAGGGAGATCTCCTGAATGGCGGCAGCATGCGGAACGTGGATTGCAGGGCAGCGCATGTCGTGTTCTGCTGAGCTGTGTCAGGTGTCAGGTGCTGTCCCCCCCCCCCAATCTTATAGAAGTATGAGGTTCCCAGGTAAGGAGTTATCTGTAGGTGCCAGCCCTCCCACCAGGACCCTGGGTTGGGCTTTAATTCAGGTATTACAGCATGCGCAGTGTAAACATCGCTGAAGGAGGTGACGTGATTAATGGCAAGGATTATGAAGGAGGAAAAGCAGGCACGCTCTGGATGGTCTCCAGGTTTTACAGTGCCCCTGTCTCTGGAAAACGAAGCACAAGGCCTCAGGCTCTGTTTACGTTGTGCTCCCGCAGGCCCCAGTGTGCAGCTAATGTCGGGTCAGTCCCTGTATGGCGGTGCACAAGGCCTGCTCACTATAGCGGGCAGGTAGGCTAGTGAAGCGTGTCGTTAATATGAGCAGGCAGCGACTTCTGGGTGTGATGTCACTGCTCTTTAGAGCGGAGTCCAGGTCGAGGTCATTAATGAGCTGGAGCTCCACAAACCACGTTCTGGTTATTTTAAGATGAAACATGAATGGCACCTCAACTCTGCCCTGTTCCACTAGAGAGTGAGGTGATTAATCCCCAGCTTTTGCCTCCTGCTCTTTCTTGTATCTATTTTTCTTTTAATGAGGAGAATTATAATTACCCAAAAGAACCTGTTTGTATCTACCATAGTTTCACAAATGTAATACCGAATATGGAGTCATGTCTCTTAAAATGTATAAATATATAAATGTTCCTCTAGGTGTTCATTTCCTGTGGTTATTGGGACGTGACCCCACAGTACGAAGAAAGACAGGCCATTCCCATGACGACTATCAGAGTGTCTAACTGCAAAACTGTTAGGGTATCAAAATGTACATCTGGACTTTCAAATGGGAATCCTTTTTTTTTTTTTACAACATGTTGCACAAACCTGACCTTCCATCCACTTCACATAAGCACTTATCTGGGTCATGGCCGCAGGGGGTCCGGGTTTATCCCAGGTAGGGGGACGCCCTGGTTGGGATGGCAGTCTCTCTCAGGGCACACGCTCACACACATACTGTAATCTCACAATTTTCACGCAAGGATTCACCTTACAGGAACCGTTTGTGCATGCAGAGCAGGAAAGGGAAGCATCCAGGAGAGCCTGAACCAATCACAGGGTGCAGATGCAAAGATCCCGCCTGGTAACCAAAGGGATTTTACCTACAGCCAATCACAGCTGGCCCTGGGCTCTCTGGCACTCCAGGCGGGATCCCGCTGAGCCCGCCCACCTCCCGGCCCCCTGCAGCAGCAGAAAATACATTTTGTCAGTTCATTTATATTAAAACCATTTCAGTAGCACATGGTAGGTAGCTGCTAACTCTGTTTGACAAGAAAAACACTGAAATATTAAAACCAGTGGAAATAACTGTAATATCACGGACTGCAACCAGAGTTACTCTTCCAGTCAAAAGTTTCTGCACAGTTTTTCTATATCTACATCTTACTCACTTAACATTCACTAAAAATACACTCAGTATTCTTTGTTAACAAATAAATTTAAAGTATGTTCACCATTTCAGAACTTTTATTAGCCAGAAAATGCCATATTTTTGATTCACTAAAGTTACCTCCTCTAGTAGTCATAACAGCAGAGAAAATTCAAGGCATTCTTTCAACAAGGGACATAAAATACTTTCCTGAGATGAAACACTTAACTAGTGCATTTAAAGTTAAATGATAGCCTAGAATCTGACTTTGCGATCACCACACTGCCAGGTAACAGGATGTCAGACATACACTGTTACATCCTCTTTCCATGTTAAGAAGGAAACTTGTTTCATTTGACTTATATTTCCATTATAGTTGTTCACTTAACTTTCCAATGCTTAACAAGGATAAAAAAAAAAATCTCCAGTCTATGAAATAAAAGTGAAAGTGGGGGGCAAAACCTTTTGATTGGTTGAGTAGTTCTTTTTTTTTTTTGCTTGCTATTTTGCGAGTGGCACCCCGGGGTGATTGCCTATGTTGCCTATAGGCTGAGCCTGCAGCGCGTCGCTAATAACACCCAGGTTTGACATAGATTATTCTAGAATGCCTGCGTCTTCGTCCTGGTGGGCAGGTGAGGGGTACCCTGGCAGTCCCATAAAGAAGGAAGGGGTATTCCCACGCGATGGCTCATCTCGTCTTTCTTCACAGTGGAATAAGGAGGGGAGCTGATAGGCATGCTTTGGAGATCGTGCCCCCCAGCGCTCTGCAGACAGCAGGCCCGGGCTTGTGCACAGGAAAGGCACAGAGTCCTACCCCAGGGCTGATGGAATTGAAGTTCGTTTTTTTGCCTCTACTTTGAAGCAGCTGGCGTTGCTTTCATTGGTGTTTTGCCGAGGGGGGGGGCTTGGTGGTGTTCCTTCTTTCATGGGGTGCACCGGTTGCTGAGTTCTGGTTCACTTTCCTTTCTGATTTTGCCGCTTGATCCTTTACAGTGTAATGGAGACAGGTGGTGAAGGCTTGCCGTTCCTGCTGTGAAGGAACAGGCGCCAAGACGAATCCAGAAGTCTAATAAAGTCTCCGCTGAGTGATTATGCCATTTATCTCTTAGCAGCAGAGCAGCTTTCACTGGATGAAGGACACGGCAGCATTGTATCTCACCCTAACTCCCTGGGGGGGCGTGTTACTCCTGCCCCCACTTTCCATTACTGATCAGTGTCAAGGTCCAGGACAACTCAGCTACAATGTGCAGCATCAGAAACCTTCTTATACCTTCAAATGCATATTTTTAAACAAACCAAAATTAATTAACAGCGATGGATACATATTCCTAAATATGATGTGTCCCTTTGGTGTGGAAAATAAATCACCAGGTGTCTTGCACGCTTGGGCACGGAGCAGAGAAGCAGCAGCCAGAGCTAAGGAATTGGGTAAATTTATTTAGCAAACCACATGAAACACGAGGCAAAGCAAAAGACGGACGTCAATGACTGGATTGGGGAGAACATACCTAACACAGACTTAAATACATTTAAGTCAAACAACAATGAGAAACAGCTGGTAAACACAGGAATTCCACACGAGGTAGCAAGGGGGTGTGGCACACGGGAGGATCGGATGAGCATGGATTGATAGCTGCTTGATGCTTAGGTAATGCTGGCCTGCCTTTAAGCTTTGAGTTAAATTAAATAGTGATGAGATCAGTGTTGCAGGATATCATAGACATTACCATTCATTTTCCAACCTGCTTTATCCTATTGGATCACAGGGGGTCTGGAGCCTATTCCAGAAGCAATGGGCACAAGGCAGGGAACAACCCTGGACAGGGGGCCAGCCCATCGCAGGGGCACACTCACACTCACACACCATCACCATTCACACCTACAGGCAATTTATTAACTCCAATCAGCCTCAGCATGTCTTTGAACTGTGGGGGGGAAAACAGAGTACCTGGAGGAAATCCCACAACGACACAGGGAGAACATGCAAACTCCACACACATGTAACCCAGGCGAGCCACCAGGGACTCGAACCAGGGTCCCAGAGGTGTGAGGCAACAGTGCTAACAACCCTTAGATATTATCATGAAGAGTAATATATCACCTGAAATTATAGGTCACTCTTTTACTAATAAGTTTACTAATAAGTTAGCTAACCAGTGGTCATTGGTTTGTGTTACGGTAGACCAACCTTTGCTAAGTTTTACTTTTCAGCAAAATGAAACTTGAATTATCTAAAAAAAAAAGTAAAAATGTTTCTCTGTACAAAAAGGATGCAACTATGCACCTTTTTGCAGTTAAGAATTGCCATCAATAGGGCTGAACGTTATCTTTCACGTTCAGACATTTGAGGCATTTTTGACTATTGTTGCCTGTAGGTGGCACTTCAGGGAGATGTGACACGCTGACGTACTGACTAAGGGCCAGGACCTTCCTTTGCCACGTGGCCGCCTTTTGGGCCATGTGTGAAAACCCAGGTCGCCATCCACGGCTCGCTAGGTGCTCTGCTCGCGCGCTCTTTCCGCGTGAACAGACAGCAAGCGGTGGACTTCTGTGGGAGCTGGGATGGAATCTTGTGCTTCTCGAAGTGTGTCGTCCATCTGTGGCGGTGGTCACAGGCGGAGCCGCCCAGTTCCTCAGTAATTTCAGTAATACCTCCAGAAGGTCAACAGTTTGTTTTCAGCTCCAGAATCTTCCAAAATTTATCACAGAAGGCAGCAGTTCACTTGGCATCGTTTGCATGTAGGAGTTAAGCCTGGGTGATCCTTGCTAAAAATCCATATGCCAAATCGCATGCTGCTGAACAACTTTCTGTTTTCCTGTTTTTTAATGAACGCTGGGCATGTAGACTCAAACCCAGTGGGAGAATCTGTTTTATATGCAACAGAATACAAGTTAAAAAGCCTCCTCGCTGGCCAGAAATTTATCAAGCAACAAACTACATGGTGTTTGTTGGCATGAATTATGAATTACATATTTAAAAAAATGCTCCCGAATCTGTTAAAAGGTCAAAATTTATATTAAAGTTTTTTTTCCTTAGAAGCGAGAGGTTTATTGTGAGGTAAGGGGGGGCAATCAAGAGAATGGGGGTTGTGGATGTAATTCTGAGGACATGTTTGTTTTCTTTGAGCTCATGCTCTTCTGGGTGGGTGCGGCTGCCTGGGTCTGAACTCCCAGTAACCCTGGGCGAAGGTGCTGTACGAATCCGCAGGAGACACTCTGGCAGGAATGGTGTGGCAGGGTGGTCACATGTCAGGAGAATTGAGGATTAACAGCTTAAAAGATGCCAAGAGTGACCTGGGGAGCACTGGCGACTGACAGGGGCAACGTGACTCTCAGAGAAGGCCTTTTTCTGTCACTAAACAAAGGAAACTGCAAAGCGTTGTGTCCTCAGGGTAAGCCAGTGACGCCGGCAAGTCCATAAAGCACTGATCCCTCTTGGGAGAAGGCAACAGATGGAATGAGGGGTAAAGCCAGTTTCCATTATAGAAGGATGGCCATTTTGGTTTCTGGCAGAACTCAGTGCAACTGAACAGATCTGAAGGCTTTGGGGCTAACCTCATAGAAGCAATACAATGTTGTAATGCGAAAAATTGCATGTTTACTTAGGGAACGACAGGCAGGGGTGATGGACCCTAAGTCATTTTAATTTTTGCCGGTTCCATTACAGAATTTTTGTGTCATAAGGACAGATTCTTATTCTAGATGCCAGATACTATACCGGCTCAGTGTCAGACTGAGGTCTGTCGGTTCTTCAAGCTGGCAGAGTGCAGTGATTTTTGCATGTGTGGGCTGGCCTTGGCTGAATCTGCTTGCCCAAAGACTTCAGGTTCCCTGGAGCGTCACATACCCCGAGCAGAAAGCTGCATTCTGGTCTGATAACGGCGGGTAGCAATCCCGGCCTCAGGACAAAAAGAGACACCCCCCCTCCGTCCACTATGTCATAAAGACGAACTTTGACTCAAACTTGAAAGCCAAAACGTTGGAGGGGGGAACCTACCCAGAATCCACTCGTCAAATCTCCTTGGGTGAATTCTTCTTTTTGACGGCAGCTTGTTGGAGCACGTGGAAGGTCTTTTTCATGCCACAATGCTGGAGGACCAGGGATTGAGAGCACGGAAACGGACGGTCTCCACTGGAGTCCATTGGAAATGAGAGTTCCTCTTGGCTACATTTTGGGAAAGGCTTCCGTCTCCCGTCTGAATGGAGACTGCGAGTGCATGGAGTGTGGTCTACGCTCATTAGTATCGTGTGAGGGTATTTGCTTTACATGTTAATTTGAGGCAGGCTGGTAGAGGCTGCTGTCCGTCGAGCTAAATGAAGCTGTCTTTGGCTGCCCTGAAGCAGCGCCGGGGTCGCCGTGAGCAGTTAGCATTGGCACTGAGAATGCCCCGGGGCCCTGCAGCTTTTGTTGCCCTCCTGCTGGAGCGTCCGGCATTATTCCGCCTGATAAGAGAGAGTAAACAGTGTGCATTCATAGGGCAGAACAGTTCCTTCAGAAGCCTTTTTTCTTAGGGAAAGAAAATTCTGAACAGAGGTTTCCTGTTAAAGGCTCAGTTCAGATCTCTAAATAAGATACACTACATGGACAAAAGTATTGGGACACCAGCCTGTCCACCATCTCACTCGGAATCAAAGGGCATTAATATGAAGTTGGCTAACCCTAAGCTGCTATAATAGCCTGTACTCTTCTGCAAAGGCTTCTGGGAGTTGCCACCTCACATCTGAACTCGTTGGCAGATATTTCCATGTCACTGTCACTTCATTTTCCATTGACCAGGGCAGCTCTAGCAGGACAGAAATGTGGAGAACTGATTAATTGGAAGGTGTCCAGTGGTGTGCAGTGATGGTGCCAGGCTGACTAACCTCTTCTGTATGTCTCCCCCATTCTGCTGCTACGTTGGAGATTCTATGGCTGTGTGCTTAATTATACAGTACAGTCGTGGAAAAAATTAAGAGACTACTTTTTAAACAAATCTGCATTTTTAAATCCTGGTTTAATCCTGGTTCTGCTGGCGGAAGGCTACACTGAGCAGCAAGATGCTTTCAGGTTCAAAATTTCTAAGGCGGCAGTACAAAAAAAGAAGAAGAAAAATATATATTATTCACAGACACACGCCAATAAATTGAAAAATGAGTGAAACAAAAAACTATGCTGTGGTCTCTTCATTTTTTTCATGGCTGTACAGCTGTATGTGAGCAATGGGTGTGGCTTATGTGGGCATCTCCTGTAATTACTTGGGGTGTCCCAATACTTTTGTCCCTGTGGTGTTTTGTTAGCTGTTCATAGATTTCTGATTGGAACTCTTGGCCTTTCTAGGAAATACATGCAAAAAGAAGCTTCATTTATAACAATATGGACTGAATACAAAATATCACAGTTATCAATAGTTACATATCTATGTATGTGTATTGTATGATCCTGATATCATGATATGGACTGCATGGATAGTTAATAATGTGCACCTGCATACATTTCCATAAGCGAGTGTGAATAATATCACCATGCGGACAGAGTCAAGAAGTTCACTTGCTATGTGGCTAAGAATCAGAAGGGCTAAGACAGCTGATCTGATTGATTTTCTGCACGGTTTGGTTGTTCGTTCCAGCAGCTAAGAAACAGCCAGCTTGCTGGGATTTTCCTGTGCTACAGTCTCCAGAGGTTACATAGCTTGGTATGACGAACAAATACAGCCTGATGAGGCAGTACTGTGGCTGGAAATACCTTTTTAACGAGAGAGGTCAGAGGAGAATGGGCAGGCTCATTAAAACTAACCACCAAAAGAACAGCTCAATAAGTCTGGTGTGCAGAAAACGGTGTCTCTGAATGACTGCTTTAAACCTCTGCTCCTTGTGTGTGCTTGTGTGACCCCTGACATGCCGTCTTGGCACCTGAATTGCCTACGATTGACTCCAGGCTCACAGCAATCCTGTCCTGGGTTAGGGGTATGGAAGATGGACAGATGGCTGTATGTTATTAATATGCAAGGCTCAGATGACTTAATAGGAAATCTTTGGAAGAGTTTGGTGTTTATAACCAAATCTTTTAAGCAAATACTCACTCAACCTTTTTCTACCATGTAGCCAGTGATGAGAGGGATTTGTTGTGCTGTGTGAAAAACCACATCCCCCGAAAATTGATCAAGACATCATCCCTACCTCTCCACAAAGACAGGGACGGGGTCTTACCCAGGCCTTAAGGAAGTGCCGGACGGGCCACGCTCCCCTGCTCCGTCTTCAAATCATAAAATGGATTTTTTTTTTTTCTTTTTTATTCTTCAGCAAATGCCCAGTGGTTGCATAAATCCCATTTCTGAGTGTGACAGATGTGTCTGGAATGACCCCGTTCTGCTGGCAGAGCCCCTGGGTGAGCGTCTCTCTCTGCTCGTCCTGGGGCCGCGGTGTCCTGAGGTGTGTATTGCCACAGGGGCATAAATCCCATTTCTGAGTGTGACAGATGTGTCTGGAATGACCCCGTTCTGCTGGCAGAGCCCCTGGGTGAGCGT
>JAODKF010000042.1:14376479-14387929 GCA_026779585.1 Mormyrus proboscirostris | reverse complement strand
TGCTGTTTCTCATCCTGCCCCCCACCCCCCTCCCACCCCTGACATTTTCCTTCAGCCAAAACCCGAGAGTGTGGATGCGCTTTAAGCGGGCCGGCCGGGCCTGGTGGGTAGCCTAATAAGGGCGGCCGGCGGTACGCGAGCCAAGCGTTAGCGCGCCCGTTTTAGGGAGCCTCTCATTAGCGTGGACTTCGCACAAATGAATATAAAGTAGCCACAGGCAGCGCTGTGGACAGAATACCGTTAGCGGGGCCCTCTTCACTTAGCAACAAATGCTTTTCAAAAGGCTAAAAGCAAAATAATGAAAAAGCAACGTTATCCTCCGAGCCGTGACATCTTGAGAAGTGTATTTGAAGGTCTGCTTGGCAGGTGTAGTCTGATTCGTGTTTGGGATCCTTTGATACCGTTATAAATGTTTGACTCTTAATGACATCGGATAAACGCTGTTTCTGTATTTTTTATTGTTTTGTCAGGCAGCGGTGGAGTCGAAGCTGGTGGCTGGATTAAATGGGGGGTGCTAAATCAGATTTGTCTGCATATTGTTCTGTGGCCACAGGTGGCAGCATGGTGGCAGAAGAAATTGATGAGGTTTCCTCCAGGACAGCGTACATTAATCAAAAATGTAGCAGTTTCAAGGGGAAAAACCATTCAGGGACATGCTAGCAGTTATCTCTAATCAAATTATAGGAAAGTCTGGGTAAAATAAGCTCACTGAATATTGTAGCATGATGAAAATGGGAGGAAGTTATTAAAATATTACAGAGAAATGAAATTTCTGCAAGCTGCAGCGATGCAAGGTGAATATCCTAATTGCCCTGACAGGTCTCATCTGATGGGCCAGTAGCTTGATTGGTCTTCCTGGGAGAGTAATGCATGGTTCTTGCTTCGATAAAATATCCAGCTATTTAAAAAGTGAAAATTTAACTGCGGTGTAATGCCTTAAGGACACAGAATTATGTCCCCAAAGGACCCATCAGCAACAGCCTGAATTGCTCTGGTTAAACAGCCTCTGAGGCTGCAGAAATCTTTCATTTTTATCCATAGATTTAGAGGCTTGGAAGGTTTCTGAATGTATTGCGTAAAGAGTTGCGACGTGCATAAGTGCAGAGCTTGCCTAATCGTCGTTAACCTGCTGGCGTAGACTCAGAGAGCGTATAAAACCGAATTATACCTGACCTGGCATCTTTGGGTGCATGTAACTTGGCTGCACACTGATACAGTGTCAACCTGCATCAAATGATGGCTTCTTCACCCCGACATCTCGTGAGCCGCAGCACTGGAAGGGCTCACTGTAATATGTCCCTGTTTTCTGTCAGGGCCATTCGATGATTCTGGCTATATATAAAAGGCTTGTTTAGATGGCTTTACAGCATGTGCCTCAGTGGGTTAAAATGCTGTGCCTGTTAATGGAAGGTTGCGGGATCAAATCCTGTCCACAGCAGAATAGGCACAAGCTTATTGGGCCCTTGCGTGAGGCCCTTAACCCCCAAAAATGCACCAGGGGCACCAGATTAATGTGCTGAGACTCAGCGCTTCGCCCTCACCTGTATTTGTTGCTCTCTAAGGAGAGTATGATGGCATTTGCAAAAAGAAGCACTCTATTGTGCCTGTACTCATAGTTGTGCAAATGTCAAATAAGGCATCGATTCATTTAGAGGAATGTAGCCGGATAATCTTATTGCCAATGCTTGAATTTGGTCCCTTAATTTCAAGTTCAATACTGAAAGCTCATTTCTGCAGTGAAAAGCACAACTTGTTTTTAGTCATTTGTCTTCCATTGCGGGTTTGAGTTGTCTATGAATGTGTATTCACTACAATACTTTGCAGAAATATTTTTAGGAATGAATAGCACAATCCTGCTCATATATTTTACAGTTTCATTGTACAGCTGTCTGCTTTGTTTTAACGCAAGGCTTCAAACGACGCGACATGCAGCCCAGTTGATTTTTCAGGTAAATTTATGTCTTTTTTCAAGTCGAACGTGCTAGAGGACAGAATCTAGCTGGGCTTACCAGACTTGACATTGTGTTTTAACTCATTAATAAACCTGTGTGCCCTACAGTACATTGTAATGTGTATAGTTAAATTTATAGAGTAGGTGGCGGTGGATTTTGACTATACATGGTCTTGGAATGTTCCATTTGTGTTCTTTGATTAAAGAGAGGCTGTGTGCTGTTGTAATCAATGGTCTCCTACCCGAAGTGTTTTACATGCTATGATCAGTGTTACGATTCTAAGTTTATGGCTACAGACGTTAGGTTACATGCAGGAAGGAAACCCTGTGTACATTTCTGTCTTTCTGCTCACCAGTCAGCTTTTTAACTGGAATATGGTTTATGTGAAGTTGGAGGGTGGTGCTCACAGGGCACTAATAGCTAACAAGTGGTACTAGCTAGTCTGCTGCTTTGGACCCTCGAGCTTGCATACACAGCGCCTTTAGCTTTGCCACTTTAATTAAATGGGAAATCACAGACAGGCTTCTGATTTGCTTTGGAGGTAAAAGCAGAACTTATCCAAATATCCTTTTATATACGATTGAATGATGTATATGTGGAGTTTGTGGGATTTCCCTCTTCTATGATGGTTTACTCAGGATGTCACCCTTAAAAACATGCATTCTATGAAAATCCTGTGTCCCTTTGTGCTTGAATGAGTACGTGAGTGTGCATGTGCCCTTCAGTGGACTGGTGTCCCATCCAGGGTGTCACAAGACGAGGGACGAAGGACTCAGGAGCAGGCGTGGTGGTGACATAAAAGGGGTTTTATTAAACTGAAGAACAAAAACTAGAAACAAACAGGATCAGAGGGGATCACTAGTGGAGGACAGGAATATGGGAAGGCACAAGCAACACGAGGGTTTGATGGCAATGCCTGGACTTGGGAACACAGGACTGGGAAGCACTTAAATACCTGACTGACGAAGGCGCAACAAGAGGCAGCTGGGAGTGATTAACACAAGGATTAGGAACAGGAGGAAAGACGGGCGCTGCTCATTTAGGTCATGCCAGGGAAGAAACAGGAGGGTCAGTTGGGCAGGGCGTGATACGGGGTATCTCCTCTCTTGAGTCCTTCCTGAGATAGGATCCGGGCTTATCCTGGATAAATGGTTATGGATGGATGGATGGATGGATGGATGAGTAGATGGAAATAACAGATTTTGTGAATATGTAACACTAAATGCCCAACAAGCACTGTCATACTGATTTCAAAGGAAGCATGTAGAGAATATTGTGTCAGAATAATGAACAAAAACGTCACATGTTTTCTGGGTGGATACATCTGTTACAGACTGTTTTAGTTGTTTTTTTAACATGTCTTTCATCATACCTGCATATTTTCTACATTGAGATAAATCAGCTGATGTCAGTTTGGGTGGGAACTGGTGCAGAGCAGCTGCTCCCCCCCAAATTCATCGGTTTGCCCTCAACGCAAACCCACCACATCTGGTGAATGTGACTAGCCGCTCTATTCATAAAAGCATCCCGCTTAGTAGGATTTCAAAACACTCTGTGACCGTGATATTGGCCAGGAAATTGGGGGGCGGGGTCTGAAGTGGTCCCAAAATAGCAGACCTGTTGGTTTTAGACTTGTTTGCCTTTATCTTTTTGCTCACCTGTTGCTAGGCTAATTCAGCCGGACTTGTACCTAGAGTGGCGCCCCCTGCTGGGACATGAACCTAGGGGCGGCCTCTATTATCTGCTATGCCACCCAAAACTGACAAAGGTGCTGCTTTTAGAAACACTATTTATCTGTCTCATGCTGCCTGCGGGTAAAATTTCCCTTGGACTTGGAGTGTCGTCATGTGCATCTGCATATGCTGTTCCCTTAGCTGCTGAGGAGAAAGGCAAAGCTTTTCTCTGTTAACCAGTTTACGAAGGTTCAGGGGACATTATGGGCTTTTGCAGGACATGCATTTGTGAGTATTTTTTGGAGGGTAGGTCAGGGTATGCCAGGTCAGCGGAAGAGCTGTGTGTGCGTTTTGAAAAGGCAGCAAACCCTGTGCTGTCTTGGAACCTGGGTGTTTGCAAAGACCATAGAAAATCACGCTGTCGCATTCAGCAGGACGGACAGTTAGACCTGGCAACTTGGACTTTCTGCAGTGGTAGTAGTTGCTCTCAAAATCAGCTCTGTCAGCATCTGGAAGGAGGTTCTGGATGGATGAGGTTTGCCAAGGAGCAACCAAGACGTTGGGGCTGAAACCGCTTCATTATATTGAAGTAAGCACTGGTGCCCTTGAAAAGAAGTTTCTAGTAACTTTTCTGTGCTATTCATTTTACACAGTACAAATAATACTGGTGCAAGTATGGGGGGAGATGTACTGAAAGAATGGACTCATCATGCTTCACATTCTCCACAGGGGGAAATGAGCTGAAGGGGCACCTTTTTAGCCTGAACTGGTGCTGGATCTCCCTGGAGAAGGAGTACTATGTGGTGGACGAGGAGGCCAAGTTCCTGGAGGTGGTGCTGAAGCGCAGGGGCTTTCTCGGGGAGACGTCTTTCGTGAGTAAGTACTACACCTCCATTACTTCTCCCAGTCCAGCATCCAGAGTTAATCAGCCATGTGGCAGCCATGCAAAATTAATCTAAAACTCTTCAGCAAGCTATTCCTCATTACAGTGTTATGCACTCACTCGCGAGGGTTACGACGCAGGATCTCTGTGAATGTGAAAATTTATGAGTAATACTTGGGCCCCCCAGCCATAACCCATAACAGTCTGCTAGCCTGAATGATAACATTTTCCACTTCCAACTTTCCATCTCCAATTGCCTTGTCATTTCCTATTTACACCTTTTTAAATAGCCATCTAAATTATGCCCCCGTATGTACAAAGTTACTACTGCACACACTGCATGGGAGCACTATGTTTTGGACCTGTTATTAAAAATGCTAAATTAACGGCACTCAAAAGTTAAAACAGTTAGTGCAAGAAATATGAGATTCCAGGGTCACAAAGATTACATGAGTGAGGCAGGTTGCCAAGACAAAGATGCACAGTGTACCCAAGTCAAGATTTATTATATATATATATAAAATGTACAGTAAGAGAATCATCTGCAGCATCTGCAGTCAGAGGGTTCATATCTATAGGAGTCTTTCTCTGGATTCTTTCTTACTTCACACGTTCCCACCTCTGGTTTACTTTGCATTTTAATTTAAATTGGACACAACTACCGACAGAGTGTTACATTTTTTTTTTCCGATGTTTCGTACCATGCGCCGCGTTCATTATTAAAACACAATGCGTCATCATGTCAGCCTGACTTGCTCCTGGGAATTGGTTCGTGAGCCATTTTATTTATGTCCTACGGACAAAGAAAGACCTTTTGGCCCAAGCCCTCCGGGGTTGAAGATAAATTAGAGAGTCTCCTGGAGAAGGCTTATGGCTGTTTAGCCCGCTTGGCATGAGACCGGAACACACAATGGGTCCGCGGTCTGTGTCACTGACGTTCCCAGTTCCCGGGGGGTCATCTTCACAGTCAGACAGTTTCATGGTCAGTCCCACAATGAACGGGGTATGGGCTCCTCTGCAGAGGGTCAGCACCATAAGAGATGCCAGTACTCTTCAGCAATTGTCAATTCACTTTAAATCCATTTTTATATATTGTACTTTCCTCCAAATAGGGTCAGCCTACTGCGCTTAACTGGAATAGCACAGCAAATTGATGTAACCGTTCGGCATAGTAATACGTTTTGAGTTGTAAACAAAATTGAACAATGTGGAACAGGAAAGATAAATACCCCAGGCAATGGTGGGAGTCAAAGGAGTCATGACGAGTCACAGCAACAATGTGACGAGTCACGGCAACAAAATGAACAGAACTGAATTTAATGTTCCATCACCTCCCTTGATGAAAGAGTTAAGTATTGATCTCTAGGCAGTGTCTTCTGTCACTGAATCCGTGATGAGACTCAGCCTTGCCGCTGCACATTTTGTATTTTGCCATTCGTAGTTCTAGGCTGAACCTGTGTGCCACCTTTGTAGGGGATGCTTAGAAGTGCAAGTCTGCAGGAATTAAAATGTATGAAGTCCCTCGTCTTTTGGGGGCAATCCATCTTTCCTGCGGACGTTTTGGCCAGTCCTCTGCCTGATAGTCGCACTTCTGAGTTTGATACGGGCATGCCGCTAAAATCCTGCGTTTTATTTCTGTGAATCTCAGCAGTTACGGCGACGCATCTAAAATTTTAAAGGTCTTTTGAGAACTTTACTGTTTTCTGTTGGGTCCCTGACCTTTAGTTTATTGGCTGAGAAATATGAAAGTGAGTACTAGCAGGAAGATTAATTCAGCAATATAAAAATGCTCCTCCAGATTTATACCATAGCTAAGATGGAAAATGGATCCTGTAGAAGAGGAGGAACCCCCCCCTCAACTCCGGCCCTCCTCCTATTTTACACAACTTCATCTCCCCTCAGTAGCAAGATGGAGCAATAATATGAGATAAAGCTGCAAATCATGGAACAGCTTTAACACCCCCCTCCCTGTTTGACCCCCACTCTGAAAAACTTCTGAAGCCAGTTTGTTGGAGAACATCAAGCCCCAGGGTTCCTTGGTTCCCTCTCGCTGGGCCGTAGAAATCCGATTGGTGATTGGGGTGCGGGATCACTGCCGAAGAAAGTTTGAAAACGATTAGCCATCTTCTCACTAAAGGCTGGCCGTTTGAAGATTGTTGCGGTTTTTGTATCACTGAGGCAACTGTGTTTGTGGGTTTCACGGCTCGAGCTCGCGGCTCTGAGGACGAGCTTGGCACCGCGGAAATATTAGTTATCTTCGAGAAGCCGGTCTTTGCGCTCATCTGTCTTGGGCGCTGGGCCGAACCTTGAAATCTCCGTCGCGCCAACGGACAAAAAAAATTCAACCGGCATGTGAGACACGAGAAGAGCTCTGTCTTCCATCGGGTGACCTCGATGTTAACCCCTGGGGGAGGGGGGGGTGATCATGTGGGTATGTTTTATTAATTGGGGGCTTCCCGCTGAGCTTCGAGCTGTTATCAAACGGGGCGAGTGGCATCCACGCACCACATGGCAGCTGCTGATGCCCCTCTGACAGAAGGGTCCCAGCCAGCAACCGCGATCAAACACACCGGCCGGGAGCGGCAAGCCGGGCACGCCTCCCTCTTGGGAACGTCATCAAGGGCACAGTGCCGCCATGACCGGCGCCCAATTAGCGGGCCTTGTGACTGACATACACGGGCGGGAGACTTGCTCACACGTGACGGGCTTATAAAGGCGCAATCGAAATACTGGCTGTCTGACTACTTCGTCGATGAAAACGTTTCAGTCTGTTTTGGCCTTGTGGAGGGATGACGTCTGTCCTTTTTGCAGTAACTCTTCCTGTCTGTACCAAAAGGCATCGGCACCAGAGATGACACAGCCAAGAAAGATGAAGACTTCAGAGGGAAGTCACAGAAACAGGTCCAGTTCAACCCGGGTCAGACCACAGCCTCCTGGAGGGTCCGCATCCTGTCCGACGGCGTCTTCGAGCAGTCGGAGACCTTCCAGATTGTTCTCTCTGAGCCCGTCATGGGGGTTCTGGAATTCCCCCAGGTGGCTATTGTGGAAATCCTGGACCCGGCTGATGGTTAGTTAGCTGCTCGCTTCTTTGTTATCCCGCTCAGCTCCAGTAAATTCCCGAGGCGCTCATTCCCCGTTTGCTTTGTCACGAAACCGGACCGCTGGGATGCCCATGGGGGACTGCAGTGGCAAACCTGCTCTTGATCGTCGCTTGAAATCAAAGTCAGACCGATATGTTGGGGTTCCTGCTGAAGTGAATACTGTCACTTAGCATTTTTAGCAATGAGTTTACAATAACTTTTTAAAGAGTGGCAAAGAAAGAAAGAAGTGAATCTGCTGGGGGGGGCACAAGAGTGTGCAGGTGCAACTAGTTTGACTATGCCACCCCAGGAACTCCCATATGGGGAAATACCCACCGTTAGCATAACCCAATACACACAGGTTCATCCACTAAGAAAGGCAGAGTCGTGTCTCCGGGTACCAAATATAATTCATCGACGCAGAGTGGTACTATAAAGCAGGGTTTCCAAAACAGAAAATGCGGATTGGAAAAAAAACTAATGGCAACACAATTGGAATTGAATTCAAATTCCAGGGAGATTTAAATTCCAACTCCATTTCCAGTTCCAAATCCCTACAATTAAAACACGACAGCAAAGAAACAAACAGTCAAACAGCAACTCAGATCAAATGAACCACATGAAGGGTATCCCAACAGCCTGTCACTACGGCACACGCACAATGGATTACATTGAAACAGTCATACCCTGACAACAGCCAGCTACCCATCAACAAGTCGGGGGGGGCACCAATAACTAGGTGGGCCAACACTGACTAAACCCATAGTCTGTCTTCTTTTCAAAACTTCCATTGTTGGAAGTATTCATTTTTTTAAAATTAGGTTAAATCGGCCAAAAGAACACGTCGCATTTCTTTGTTTTACCTGCATCGGAGGCGTGTAGTATCGCTTTCAGCTGACGATCGCTATTCACATTCTATATAGGCTGGATCTGAAGCAGCAACCTCGTTACTACAGGCACACAGCCAGTGGCACAGTCACCCCAGCACCGAGCACACGCCCAAACGGCGCCAAACTGCCGTCTTTATACCAAATGCACTAATTAAGGACACGCTAAATAGGCAAGGCTAAGACATTTCAAGCTTGGCAGGTAATTCACCCTGCTGCAGTTATTTTGCCATCAAGGACAGATGGAAATGGAGTGCAACATGGTTAAATAGTCCTGGAAATTTTGAGCAGAAAGTCATACTGTACAGTTGAAGGTCACATTGTATAAAAGTAATTTCAAGGTGAAACACAGTGGTTAGTTTGACTTAATAATTAAATGGTTGTAGAGACCCTAAGATCAGTTGCGAAGGATCCAAAGCAATGTATATTTTTCAGGGAGCAGGGGCCACCAGCCCCTCATTCTAGGGCTCGATGGCGAGATCACTGTGCCGACTATAGGGTTTGAACCGGTGACCTTCTGATCACAAGCACAGCCTCCTAACCCACCGAGCCACATACCGGCACTCAACATGCCAAACTGTACACATTTTATAAAGATGGACCCGCGTGTATCCGTAATGTTGGCTGAAAACAGACGTATTTTGCAGACAGAAAGTGTTTATTCAGCTAATGAGGCTGTGATCAGTGAGTGTGACTCCATGAGCACCGGGCCTGATCTTCCGCTCCAGGCCTGCAGGCTGCAGCTGGTCTTAATGGTGTCCTGGGGGGTTTGTTGCTGGGCTCTGTGGGTATGAGACATAACCACAGCTGCTCTCCTCCAGTGACTTGGCCCCCATCCAGGATGAAGCTCTCATATTATCATATTATCGTATTAGTGGTATTCAAACTCTTAAGACTAATACAATTAATGCAAATTTACCTTTATGCCCATGTAGGAAAAAAATGCTTAAATGATCCAAACTTTTTTATTTTTTGTGGGGGGGGATGTAGTGCGTGTTAAGTAACAATGCGCGGCAGCTTTGCACCCCCTGGTGATTATCAAACACACACAAAAACTTCTCCTGTTTAATTAATTTCTCTAAAGCCGCTCGCCGTCTCAGATCCTTGTAGATTACACCACAAGTAACAGGTCCCAGAAGAGCGGTGGCTGCTGTTGTCAGCTGAGTCTGACAGGCCTCGCGCCACATAATGGCCTCGTGTTTAGATAAGTGCTGCAAAGACTGGGAGTTGGATTAGAGATGAATCATAAGTGTGTGAGGACTAAAGGAGTGAGAGGACAAACTTTATTTTTCATTAGTCCCACTGCGGTTTCCAATTTAAATTCGCCTTAAGCTCCTACAAACTTATTTTGCAACTTTACGTTACATAAAAATTGTAAAGCATCCATAAATTCTTTTAAAATAAGTTTATTTGCTCGGCAACTGCATTTATTGAAGGTCCGTAGGCATGCGAGGGATTATGAAGCCTGATATTCTTAAAGAGGGCCAGTATCTTGTCTACAGGTACATCAGTCCTTCATGCTGTTTCAATAGCCTTCATTCACTTCACAAGGTCACGCACATCTCCATTCTTCATGATGGCTACTGCCCTTCCGTCATCTTCCCCGTTTGTAGAGTCGACGGTCTTCATCCCCTCGTCTGCTTACAATGTGGAGGAAGACATCGGCGAGCTCCTGATCCCCGTTCGCAGGAGCGGTGACGTCAGCCAGGAGCTCATGGTCTTCTGCTACACCCAGCAAGGTAGGAATGGGACTCTCGGGGGAAACTGGCAGGCTTCCGACTTGAGTCATGCCCATATAGCCTGAGACCTGCGCTTTGTGGACCTGCCAGCTGCTTCCACCCAGTGGGGAGAGAGTGACCGCAGTTGACCTGACAGTACTCAATAATCCCATCCTGTCTACTTTGATTTGCGAGCATCATTCCTTTCATCCCTAAGGGCTGCTCACATCTACGGTTAATGTGTAGTGTCCCGACTCAATGCTTTGTCTTCTGCCTCCAAAGCCGGGGCTTTGAATGCCGTCTCTCTCTGCCAAAGAAGCAGTCCAGAGCCCTTGATTTGCTAATTTCCCTTAAGTGTGTTGAGTTTCTCCCTGTTGATGTGTTCTGCCCGGTCGTCCGCAGTCACTGCTACAGGCACCGCCCCCACCTCAGTGCTGTCCTACTCGGACTACATCTCCCGACCAGAGGGCCCCGGGAGCGCACTGCGTTTCAACGGGGGTGAGGCAGAAAAGCCCTGCCGGGTGGTCGTCATCGACGACTCGCTCTACGAGGAGGAGGAGAGCTTTAACGTCACGCTTAGCGTCCCCGTGGGCGGCCGTCTGGGTCAGTTCCCCACAGCAAAGGTCACCATCCTGTCTGATCTCGACGACGGTAAGTGCTGTGTGGACATTGCTCCAGTCTCTAGTCAATAAATCTGCAAGGATCCAGGCTTCTACTATTCGACTGCTAACACAGTACACCAACTTTAGGGGACTCTTTTGTTTTCTGATGAGGGGTGGGCGTGGCTCTATGGGTAGTGCTGTAGTCTCACGTGTCATGGTTTTGGGGCTCAGATTCTTCTTCCAGCTCCCTGTGGTTGTGTGGCTTTTCTCTGGCTGCTCTAGTTAAAGTCCTCTCTATAGACCTATGATAAACTGTTATCCCATCCAGGGCGTCTCCTGCCTCATACTCTGTGATAGACTGGCATCCCATCCAGGGCATCCCCTGCCTCGTACTCTGTGATAGACAGGCATCCCATCCAGGGTGTCCCCTGTCTCGTACTCTGTGATAGACTGGCATCCTATCCAGGGCATCCCCTGACACCTTATTAATACAGAGTGATACTATAAAGCAGGGTTTCCAAAACAGAAAATGCGGATTGGAAAAAAAACTAATGGGAACACAATTGGAATTGAATTCGAATTCCAGGGAGATTTAAATTCCAACTCCATTTCCAGTTCCAAATCCCTACAATTAAAACACGACAGCAAAGAAACA
>JAODKF010000042.1:14354213-14375976 GCA_026779585.1 Mormyrus proboscirostris | reverse complement strand
TTTTAACCCCCCCCCCCCCCCCCCTCATGACGCTGCATTTGCCGCCAAACGACAATGCTGCGTCCCAGGCACCAGTGGTACCTTTTTGGTGTGAAGAAACCTTTTTTGAATCATTTATCCTCTATATTTGTATTTTTCAAGGAAGTTAAGTTTTCTTGTATAAATTCTGTTCTGTGTATCGCAGAATTGAAAGGGAACGAGAGTTTGGCACTGATTAGACGCTTTGCTTTGCTAAGTGAAAATGGCTTTCTTCTTATGTCACTTCCTTTTAAATAAATTCTCAGTGGGGAAAAGATGCGCATCTGCCAGTTCTGCCCCCTTGCAGTGGTCTGCATTTGTATTTAAAATGAGAACTGAACCACAGTATTGCAGGGTTTGAACTATACTAGATGTTTTAGTTTGCCAGTGAAACTCAACGTCGTCGATTGAAATGTACCGAAAGTCAACAAAGTACACAGTGATCAAAGCAGGCAGCTTCTCATGCCTGTAATTATTTCCTTTAGGTGATATATTCTTTCTTGTTTTGTTGACTTTTTAAAGCAAATGATGAGCATCTCTTTTCTCCAGCAGTTCTTACCTACCGTCTGTGTTGGCGCTTTGCTTCTGTCCATCGTATATTCTTCTTACCGTACTGTTTGAGCTCCTGCTTTTTACACACAAAGCTCACAAGCAGGCTGGCACACATGAGCATACATTAACGGTGTTTTAGACACCAGAATATCGAGTCATCACTGTCCCCTGGTAAGCGAGTGTAAGCGAATGTCTCCGTAGGGTGTTTGTGGACTTCAGTATGCAATTCTGAAAGATCAAGTAAAAAAAAAAAAAAAAAAAAACATAAGACTATATCTCTCAATCTGACGCAGCCAGGTTTTTGTGTTTTAACCTTTGACCTCTGGAGCTCTCCCATTGGACAGCCGCTCTCTTTGAAGTCAGAACCATGAAGCCAAACACTTCACTTTCCTAACAAAGCATGGAAGCTGCTTGAAGGAGTTCGTCCTCCTAATCCTGTTCTACATGTCACCGATTCATCCCAAATAGCATAACAGGGGTTTAAACTCAACTGAAAGGGATTTAGCCATGGAGTAAAAAAGGTATCCTTAATACTCTATTTTCATGGTTCTTATGGGCTTGGATCACACAACAGTTACAACTAACGTCAAATTTGTGGCCAACAAAGTCATACATTTTTCATGACTCTAATTAAAAAACTTCACTTGGACCCCTTTACACTCCGCGCACGTTCCCTTCAGCGCTTCAGGGTACTACAAACATCACGGTAACAGGGTTTTTTTTAACAGGCAGCAAGCACAGTTGATTCTATTCAAATTAGAACTGAGTGCATCCTGGGAGGGGTCAGACCTAAGGTCATGAGATCAGTGCCACCACAATAGGGCACTTGGGGGGCACCATTCTTGCCTCCCAACAGGGGGGTAGCTCAGGCAACTGGTAGGCTGTGTATTTTTCCCCCATTCGCTGTTTGCTTGCTTGATTCTCCAAAGTTTTAAATGAAAGCCTTTGTGACTCTTTGCTCCCCCGTCCTAATATATTAAAAAATACATCCACATTCCTGAGCCCGGTCAGCGATATTCGGGGAAATATTTAAAGTCACAGAGACGTTACGCCGATGCTCCCAGGTTACAGGAACTCCCATTTTTATATGTTTTGCACGTTTTCACATTCGGCTGCCATAACTGTTGAGAAGATTGCTCTGCAAGTGGATGGTTCAGGGTTGAGAGGCTGAGGTCTTACAGACGTAAGTGGGTGCCTAATCCATCAGTAACAGACTTCCAGCTATTAAAAGTTCCACCTACTCTAAGTATCATCAGGTTTTATGTGTTAAAGAGTCTCTTAAAAGGAAAAGTGAAGTTTTGTTCAAGCCTTAAAGTGTCCAGATGGGTCTCACCGCCAACAGGCACTCAGACAGTATCCTGCGGACCCTTGGGATCTTGCATCAGTTGCACACATCACTCGTCCACCAGCCCCTCGTCTTTGGACCATTATAGTGTTGCACCGACCACAGGTGTGGCATAATGGTGATTGCCCCAATGCACAGAGTGCACACTGTCGGAATGTCTGCCTGTATTCTGGAAGCGGCAAAGGGTGAAATTTAAGTCCCCCTTCAAAGGGTAAAAATGCGAAAGGATTATCCGACCATCTTAGTTGATCAGTTGTCCCGAATTCGAAGGCTCACCTTCCAAAGCAGGAAGCTGAACAGCCATACTGAGCCTCCAGCGCCCATTGTGAGACAGTGACAGTCCCCCAGACGAAAGTGAAGGCGGAAAACAATCACCTTTTGTTAAAAAAAAGACAGAATTTCTTGTTATATGACGAGCCCCCCCCCCCCCCCACCGTCGTATGCTAAATTCAGAAATTTAACATCGGCCCGGGGCTGCGTTGAGAAAGAGCTGCTGACAGCCTGAGCTGCGGAGGCGCTGTAACCTGATCAATCGTCTCTGGGACGTAACCTTATCTCCATGTGGTGCTGTGTGCTCCAGGTGCATTCAGGCACAGATTGTTGGGTGCTAGCACACTCTGTCCACATTTATGACGAGATACTCTGCAGTGCCTGTGGTGGGTGGCCGGGGGGGGGTTGGGTTGTGGGGAGGTAAGTGACACTGCATTTATTTAGAGGGGATGTCATAGGGATGCTGTGGATTTTTCACTGGAGCAGAAAGCGATTATGGTTTCCCTGTGAGTATGATGGTTGTACCTCTTCACTGACAGCTGCAGTGGGTGGGGGAAAAATGGATTCCTTTGTGAGGGCACAGGCTGAGGAAGATACCCCCATTCTCTGTGGGATGCGTTCTCAGGAGAGCCACACAATGTCTGGAGACCTCCAAAGTCCCACAGAACAGGGAAATTGCCATTTGATTGTTTTTGATTGACTAAATAATAAAACATATCATTTCCATATTTATACGGCTGCATATTTACAATGGCAAGGCAAAAAGCACAGAGAAAGGATCCATTCTGTCTGGTACATGGACACTAATGAGTCCCACTGTCCCAGACTGCAGAGGGGCGATTGGTTCATTACCCCATAGGTTCTTAACAACAGACAGACACTGGTAAGTCATGTTGTGTAACAGAATAGCAGAATGTAAACAGTTACCATGGTTTCCCCAGTAATGAGTGTCGCCATTAGTATGTGGCATCACACTGTTATCTAGGCTTAACTGGCCACTGAATTGCCCGTGTGTGGTCATGTGACTCGTACCATTAAATTCTCTCAAACTGCTTTCAGAATGGGGTGGAGGGGGGGTAGGTGAGGCTTGCTGCTTGGAATCAGGGCAAAGTGAGAGAACAATCCTCTGGGACCTTCAGAAGGGGCCAACATCCTGTTAGCAGACGTAGACGGGCTTTGTGCTGTCAGGCAATGTGCCCGTTGGCTTTTGTGGTTAACGCCGTCAAGTGAGCCTACCTTCCTTTCCGCTGTAGTTGGCATGCGTAGACGATGCCGTCACTGCAGAAGCTTGGCAAGAGCCGCTCCAGGCTCCCCGGAGTGCTTCTTCTTCCGAATGACCCGGCGCTTCCCAGGCAGCTTGCTGTGGTCTGGCTACGGCATATCTGGGCCGGGTTTCTCAGGAGCCAGCAGATCCCCTTTCAGCCAGTCGTCTTTTGAAGCCTGCAGTTGGTTATACAATTGGACCTTATCTTATTACAGTGATTGTCACATGACTAAGTGAGCGCGATGGCCTGGAACTCTCATCTGCCGCTGTGCGGGTATTGAGTCAGATTACCCCGGTGGCACAGAAGCTGCACTCCAGGCCCTGGGGTACTAATTGGCTGCGGTCTTACACCTAGGGCACTGACTGGTTTATTTCCAGGGCCTGGGTAATTTGATTGGTCAAACAGGAAAGACTTTAGGAGGAGCAGAGTCGTATCTCGCACGCTTAAGCACAGATAAAAGAAAAAAGTAATAAAACTGTAATCAAGGCGTAATGACTCTATTTCAAGGTTAATTTCCTAAACTATTTTCTGAGAGCTGTACTGTAGATCTGAGGCAGTTTTCATCTTTAAAAAAATCTTTTTTTTTTTTTTTTTTTGCTGAGAAGTGTGTGCGCTACTGAATCTCATTTTCGCTTGTACAGTTGAGACATCACCTCCCATAATTATTTATCTGATCTGTCGCTTGATCCACACAGCATCTTAGATGAGAAACACAAATCCATTTTGAGAAGACATGAACTGAGAACACTGCAAACCTTTTTATTGCTTCTGTGGGCTATTAACTGCCTTCAAAAATGGATAGAAAAAAATTTGAGGGTCACAGCTTACAGTAATAATACTTCAAATGTTGTTCGGCGAATGAAATCACAGTGCAAATAGTCAGCGATAAGGAAACATAGTTGCTTGTTGTGGTAGGATGAGGTTTGGAGGGCAGCATCAATGGACAGCCAGGCAGCATAAGTTAAGCACAGTATTTCATTTCAGGAAAAACTCCAAAACAAAATGGGAGAAAATGTCTTTATGGAAAGCAAAACAAAAGCAGGAAAAACAATCCCCCCCCCACAAAACACAGAGAAACTGCAGAAGAAAATTGGTGTCCTAAAACCTCAAGTCTCTGGATGCATAGTAATCTTTCACAGATCTACCCAGCTGACCCTGTACATCCTTAAGGAGGTGATTAGTCCAATCAGGGACAGCTGGGTTTATTAACTAAGGCCTCTAGAGGATTGTGGGTAGGAGTCCTCAAAAATGGCTGCTTCTACTTACTCTGGTCCTGTGCTGCAATTTTTGCCACATTCAAATACAATTTTCACGGGTATTGTATTGAAAAACACACGAGTATTAACAAAGATTAATGCCAAGAATCTTCTTTCTTCCCAGTGGCCATGAGAAATCAGACAGATGCATTCTGGGAAAAAGATTAAAGAACAATTTGGCATATTTTCAAAAATGACTTTAAAAGGCACAAAATAGCTGTATATAGTGTAGAAAACCTGTTCATAAGCCCAAACAATGCATAATTACAACACAAATCGTATTGGCCAAGACAAAGGCACTTAATTGCCATTTTAGTTCCAAGTCTCATTATAACAACTTTAATGTTATATAAAGAAAATAATTGTCAATTATGTTTCCCTTAAAAGTACACTACTCGTACCAGTCAAAGTTTTTTCACGCACTGAGATTTTCTACATTTGCATGTTGCTCCCTTAAAATTTAGTAAAAATACATAGTATTCCTTGCCAACATATAAATTTACAGTATGTTCACCATTTGAATACCTTTACTAGCAAGAAAATGTCATACCTTTGATTCAGTAAAGTAACCTCTAGTAGTTATAACAGCAGGCAAAATTCAAAGCATTCTTCTACAAGGGACATTAAATACTGCTCTGTTTCATGGGAAGAAACCTGTGGTATGCAAAAACTTTTGAATGGTAGTGTATATAGGATAAGATGGGATATATAGTAATTATAAAAATAATAAGTATAATATCTCTTTGTTTTTATCCAGTTCCTGTCTTCTACTTTGGAAACATGGATTATCATGTGGACGAGAGTGATGGCTTCATTGATGTCCGAGTGTGGAGGACGGGTACAGATCTTTCCAGAACAGCCTCCGTCACTGTGCACTCCCGCAAGACCAAGCCACTATCTGCCGTAGGTAGGAGGCCTCACCGAGTCCCAGCCTTCCACTGAGTATGCTGTATATTTACAGTATTAGTCAAAAGTTCAGACACACCAAGCCACCTGCATAGGAGAGTGATAGTATCGCATCACATGATCAGCTCACATGATCTAAACACAGTAGAAATGGATTTGGAGGAAAAGCAGCCAATGAGGGCTCAGCATGCATGTGGGAGGTCCTTCAGGACAACTGGAAAAGCATCCCAGGAGGCCACCTCATGAACCTGGCGTAGAAGAGACAGGAGGGTCAGCCAGTCCCTGGGGTAATTAGGGCTAAGGGCTTTACTCAGGGGCCCAATGGTGGGATCACTCTGCCTGCCATGGGATTTGAACTGGCAACCTTCTGAGTCCCAACCCACAGAGCTGCCCCCCCAACACATTACTAGTTTTTTGTTTAATACCTTTTTGGTCGGTGGATAATTCAATATATGCTATTTTACAGTTTATTCTAAAATGTAGAAAATTCAATGGGTAAACTTTTGACTGGAACTCCCATTCATGACTGATTCATCTTATCACTGTTTAAACTAATTTAATTAGATGAAAAATAAAATTATTCCACCTGCTTGAAAGTGTATTTATTTATATCTGCCTTTAAGACATTAACTTTATGCTTTCTGTATTGGTCTGTAAATTTAAAGGTAAACCACGTAAGACCAAAAAAATATATATATAAAAAGCAATATACAATGTATAGCTGTGAGTGTACAATGAAAGGGAGAATGAATCAACACCTTTAAAACGAAGCAGGTCCGGAGTGATGCATTTACACGATTCTTTAACGCGATACAAGCCCTGTCACACACATGACGTTAAGGGGAGGGACTTTGTGGTGAATCTGTACTCTGTGATCGTGCTCCATCCCACGATGCCTCCTCACATCACCAGCTATTATCCAGCCTCTGTTTCTTGTTCGTTTTCACTCCCCTCTTAGGTATGATCAGATCCCTTAGACCTGGCCTCTGACCACTGCGCCTCATTACTTCATGAGAGAAACAGAGAAAGCAAAGGATCTGAATGCCGCACCAGGCCTTTGCCAGCCAAGGATCTGAAACACATAACAGTACCTTCAAAATATATGGCAATAAGTATTTTATTAAGCCTGTTTTTCTCCAAAGGATGTTTCATAGTTGCAAAGGTCACGTCTAATGATGCTTAAGGTTTCTAATGAGGTTTCTTGGATACAGATCAATACCTGACTTCTTCACCCTTGTATCCAAAAGAGGCTCAATTAGCAGAAGCTTTCAGCACCAGAGTGTGCGATTCCTGCCTTTTTCATTTGGTCAGTCATTTGTTTTGTTCCATTTGTTCTGCAGCTGGTGTAGATTATGTAGGGATCAGTCAGAACTTAGACTTTCCTCCTGGGATGGACATGCAGACCGTCAGGGTCACCATACTGGATGACCTGAGCCGACCCACCTTGGAAGGGCCGGAGAAGTTTGAGTTGGTTCTCCACATGCCCATGAATGGCATTCTGGGAGAGCCGGGGAAGGTGACCATCTTCATCAACGATTCCTTCTCGGACCGTAAGTTTATACGCAAGTGATATTACAGGCGTGTCGATTTATTGCATTCATTTTTCAGATCTTGGTTACAGACTAAGATTTCTTTCCCCTTAACAAGTCCCAAGGGTCCAGTTTCGGGAATCTGTGTACATCGCCAATGAGAACCAAGAACAGGTCTTGGCCCTGGTGTTCCGCAGTGGTGACGTCAGCGGCCTGTCCACGGTGCGCTGCTACAGCCGCCAGGGATCCGCAGAGGTCACTACGGACTTCCAGGAGCGGCCAAACACCGATGCGTCCATCATCACCTTCCTGCCTGGTGAGGGAGAGCCCTCACCTTTCGGGATGGTTTATGCTAACTTTTGGTGACTTTTCCTGTTCTGTGTGGTTGGCCTTGCTGGGATGTAAATGCAGGATTAGCATTATGAAGGGCGCTCGCTCTCTTCCTGGGCTCAGGGGAGGTGGAGAAGCCGTGTGTGTTGGCCCTTGTCGATGACTCGCTTCACGAAGAGGACGAGGAGCTGCGTCTAGTCTTGGGCAGCCCTAAGAGTGACTCGCCATTTGGTGCTTCCCTGGGCACCCAGAAGGAGGCGCTCATCAGGATAAAGGATGATGCAGACCGTAAGGCGGGGGGGTCTGTGGGGACACTGACAGCTTGCTGTCTGTTTTTTCCTCTCTCTGATATTCCCTCCAGTGCAGCACTGTAATGCACCTTCTGAATTAGATGCCCAATTTTATGCATATTCAGGCTAAGGCTTGTTTGCTTCAGTCACTGTTGATAAATGCTGCGCTACACCGTATAAATTAACTTTCAAATTAAAATACCAGGCAATTGAATTCCCGTACATCCATCCATGTCCTATATACAGCATGACGGTCAGCCTGTTCCAAGAAGCACAGGCCTGGAAAGAATGCCAGTAAATCCTGAGCGATAGACTTGTTATTTTTTTAACCAGAGCCTGTCATCAAGTTTGGGGAGACCAAGTTCAGCGTGATGGAGCCCAGAGAGCACGGTCAGGTGTCGGTGGTGCGTGTCCCTGTCCTGAGGGTGGGGGACACCTCCAAGGTGTCGCTGGTGCGTGTGCACACCAAGGATGGGTCGGCTACATCGGGGGAGGACTACCACCCCGTGTCTGGGGGTGAGATGTGTTTCAGTTAAATGCTGAATGTGCTTCTGGTGCTTCTGGCAACATTTGCAATACTTGTATTGCGGCTCCTTCAAATAAGGCGTTGTAATTGTCAACGGGATCTGTAGGTGGCGTGGTGGTTAAATGCGGTGGGTTTATGTACCATGAAGGAAATTTTGTTGTGCTTTTGCATTCTTAACCTAAAATATGTTATAGAATGTGCAGTGTCATTAAGTGGATTATTCATTATATGAGTCTGAGTGTCACTGTACTGTGCATACAAATACTGGCTATTTGGCTGAAGTGGGACAGCCTTATTTAGGATGAGTAATGCCTTTGCTCCAACCAGACATTGAGTTCAAGGAGGGCGACACCCAGCACTTTGTGGAGGTGGAGATCCTGTCCGATGGCCTGAGGGAGATGAGAGAGACCTTCACTCTCCACCTGAAACCTGATGAGTACATGGTGGCTGAGATACAGGTGCAGACCACAACTTGCAGAGCACAATGTGCCGACCACATATGCAGAAGACATGTTCAGACTACAATGTGTAGACTATGATGTGCAGATCACACATAATACACGTGCAGACCACATGTGTAGACCACAATGTGCAGACCACAATGTGGAGAAGACGTGTGAAGACCACGATTTGCAGACCACAACGTGCAGATCACACATGCAGTTCATGGTGTGCAGATCACCCGTGCAGACCACAACCTGCAAATCATGATGTGCACACCACACATGCAGACCAGTATGCTCCAGTACCATAACAAAAATGGCCATTCCTACACACATGCATGCCATGTTTTTGGAACAATGGACTTAAATCTCCATCCATCCATCCATCCATCCATCCATCCATCCATCCATTCAAGCCTGCAGCTTTTAACAAACAATGCTGTATATGAGGCAGGGGCCAAAACATTGTAGTGGCACAAAACATTGTAATTAATAACCAAGTGATCTCCCTTTCCTTGTAAAGCCTTTCCCTTTCCTGGCCCTGTATTGGATAGGCAGCTGGGAGGTGTATAGATAAAAGTTGACAAAAGGATATCTTCAGGAAGTGTCATTAATCATGTCCTCACTCTCCGTGTCTTATGACAGGCAGCCAAAGCCATCATCTACATCGAAGAGGCCACCAGCCTGGCGGATGTGACCTTCCCCTCCGTACCCCAGGTGATCTCCCTGCTGCAGTACGACGACATGCGCAGAGGAGGGCACGGCCCCCACCCCGCCGCCGGTTACCCATTGGTCTGTGTCACGGTACGATATGCCCGCCCATCACTTTCTCACATGCCATTGGCTGTGGAGTGCAGTGAGCAGCTTGTGAACCCCGCCCATTTTCTTTTGTCTCTGTCCTCACCAGTATTAACCCAGTGCTTCATTAATTTGCTTTTACTTTCAGTTAAGTTATTACATTTAAAAAACCTACTTACTGTAATTTCAGTGCAGCCTCCTTTTATATGCTTCTTCCGGAATTTTGGATGATAACACTTTTAAAAGGATTCTTTTACAAATGCCATCATATTTATGTCATTATATACAAAGAGCCATGTCTCTATGCTTGACCTAGCGCAGTTATCATAGAATCATAACAAAAATAATTACAGTTTAACAGAAATATAATGTAATGTTACACTTTAACTCTTCAGGAAATCACTATTTCTTCATTTGTTTAATATATGTCATTGTATTTCTCTACAGTATGGTCCCTTACGGCCATTTTTTAATTTTTGTTTTGTTCATTACTCTTTTCTTCCACTCTTACAGGCATGTAACACAAAGTACTCAGACTACGACAAAACCGGGCCTATCTGTTCTGCTGAGCGCATCAACGACACGCTGACCCAGTACCGCTGGCTTGTCAGTGCCCCCGCGGGGCCAGACGGTGTCACGCTCCCCATGCGCGAGGTGGACTTCGACACATTCTTCACCTCCTCTAAGCTGATCACCCTGGACTCCATCTACTTCCAGGCGGGCTCGCGGATACAGTGTGCGGCTCGCGCCGTCAACGCCAACGGCTTCGAGGGCTTGGAGCTCAGCAGCCCCATCGTCACCATCAGTGTGGACGAGGGTGAGGGGCTCCCATCTGCATCCTCAGCCGCAGGAGCCAACTGCAGTTACCCAGAAGGGCCTGCAGGTGGCGTGGCGGTCATGAGCTGGATTTATAACCAGTCAGTAGCAGCTTCAGATCCATGGATGAATCACTGTGTTATTATTCATTTATGCAACAAAATCACATCTTGTAAATTATATCCTGCTGTAAACGGGCACAATGAGAAACAAAGTAAGATATAAAACAGACTGAATTCTTCAAGGCGAGGTGCTGGAACCTCTTCGTGGCTTTGGGCCATGACATTACTACCCTTGTAACCTTCATTTCATGTGTATCTCAGCTGTCCATAAATGATTATATTCCCTTATCATATGAACTATGTATATATTTCGAAACGAGGAAATCCCAACAGGAATCACCTACAAATCTACTGTATCGGTAATGATCAGAATGAGAAACAGGAGTCATAGTTACTGGATAATGCGGTACTGAGATGTATACTGTTATTGTATGTAAGTTACTGAATGTTTTTCAGGCTAGCATCGGTTAAGGCTGTGCTAACATTGTAACCTTTCCATATCTGCAGGCATGTGCCAACCCCGTAAGGTGGGCACCGTGGGCGCCGAGCCCTTCTCCGCCAAGCTGCGCTACACAGGCGTGGACGACCCCGACCACCCCAACCTCATCCGGCTGACAGTGACCATGCCCCATATGGATGGTGAGCTCTGAATCCCATCATCTGTTAGCTTCATAGCTAATTGACTAGCATCTGATGGCTTCATAGCTATCTGACCCACATCTGTTAGCATCATAACTAATTAACTATCATCTGATAGCTTCATAGCTAATTGGCCAACATATGATGGTTTCACAGCTGATTGACTAGCATCTGATGGCTTCATAGCTAAGTGACCAACATCTGATAGGATCGTAGATGATTGACCAACATCTGATGGCTTTATAGCTGATTTGACCAACATCTGATGGCTTTATAGCTGATTGACAAGCATCTGATAGCATCATAGCTAACTGACCAAAATCTGACATCTTCATAACTAATAGACCTAGCGTAGCTGGCTGTCCTATTAGGATCTCATGATACCAGTTCTGCCTGATTGTCCACTTTCTACACTCTGTCCACATGGGTACGCTGTCTTCAAAGGCCTTGCTCCTCTGCTCTCCCCCCCAGGTATGCTGCCGGTGATTTCAACGCGGCCGCTGTCCAACTTCGAGTTGACGCTCAGTCCAGACGGGATCCGGCTCGGCCATCGCTGCTCCAACCTCTTGGGCCGCAGTGAGCAAACCACCCGACATGGCTTCCTGACGGACTCCTCCGGGAATCCCGGGGTGATTGGGGCGACGCTGCCGTACCAGTACAGCGCCACCATGAGGGGAGAGGGGGCACTGGGCTTCTACAGGAACCTGGACCTGGAGTCCTGCTTGTGGGAGTTCTCGAGCCTCTACGACGTGTCCGAGCTGCTGAGCGCCTGCGGGGGCTCCATCGGCACCGACGGCCAGGTGGGCACTGCTGCAGCTGAGCACTTCTGAGATTATTTCACAAAATAATCCTTTTCCTAGCAAAAAAAAGAAATCATCACCAGTTGCCAAGGCAACCTCCCCAGCTGCAAGGGAACTGATGGGCAAGAGTTTTTTTTGAGTCCCCCATCGCTGTTAATGGCTGCCCGTAAATAAACAACAGTAATCGAAAAGTGAATAATAAACTTCATATTTTGTTTACACACACGCACACACACACACACACACACATATATAAATATATATATATATATATAAATATATTTTTTTAATTTAATTTGTTAAACAGAAATATACATCCCTTATTTTATGTGGTATTTGCCTTCCCATCTCATTTTATGACAAATTTTTTGTGGTGGAATGGAATACCAGCTAAAATGACTATAACAATACATCCTGGTGCCTATGGCAGCTTTTCACTGATTTCCTTTTTAGTGCAGCGAGAGCTTCTCTTGCACATGTCGTCCTGGGTATCTCTGGTGAACAGTATTGATCTATTTCCCCCTGAGATTTTGAAGGCCTCTGTTTGTGATTCTGTGCAAACAACTCCACAGTAAACTGCAGAGTATAATACTCTCTCTATCACCCTCTCTCTGTCTTTTTCTGTTGCTGTCTGATTAATTCAGATTTTTATCTATTTTATTATCATGTATTTCTAAGGAATTTAAAATGCTTCAGAACAGTTCAGCACAGAATTCCCGTGAGGACGCTACCAAACAGTGCTATCTCTGCTCTCGACTTGCTGGTAGGTTTTGAATCTGGTCCAATCGTATGTGACTCTCCGGGTCCCGCTACACGTGTCCTACGTGTTCCATTCGCCCGTGGGTGCCGGCAACTGGCAGCACTTCGACCTGCAGTCGGAGCTGCGGCTCACATTCGTGTATGATACTGCCATCTTGTGGAAGGATGGCGTCGGCAGCCCCCCGGAGGCAGAGCTGCAAGGCAAGTTGGCCCGAACGTAGATGTAAGGTTAGCCAGCACGACCAAAGAATGGTTACATTGTGGAGCGGCGACTGTCATTGCACATATTTTGACAGAGAAATACCAAATACTGACCCAACACAGAGAGTATTCTGTACACATTCATATAGCAGCTATACTGTTTTGTCACCTGGGGATGAGACCTTGCGACCATGACTTACCTCTGTCACATATTGCAGGGGCTCTGTTCCCAACTAGCATGCGCATCAACGATGCAGGCCGTCTGGTGGTCAACTTTCGGACCGAAGCCCGTTTCCGGGGCTTGTTTGTGCTCTCTCATCCAGGTATACCTCCCTCTTCTTGAGTTCCATTAAGACATCAGAAATGAGATTCCTGTGTTTGTATTTACACTGATGTGTTCCAGCCTCGGATCGATCCTCCATGGTGCTCTGCACGGACAACCCCGGCCTCAGCTTTACCCTGAGCCTGATCAGGAGTGAGGCCTCCTACAATCATCCCCTGCAGCAGTGGAGTTTCACGTCAGACTTCTCGGTAAGAATGACCCAAATTTTCATATGACGTCACTTCCTGTGCTTCCAAACAACCGACGCTGCCTACATCTGAGTGGTGAAGATTGCAGTAGCTTTGTATGCAGATGTTGACGGTGACAACACACCAGAATGGATACATTTGCAAGTAACTTTGTATCTCGGTTTGAATAGAGGTCATCAAATCTGGCAGGTGCTGTGTGGTTTACTGGGTTGGGCCACTGTGCCTGTGATTGGAAGGTCCATCCATCCATCCATCCATCCATCCATCCATCCATTTATTGTCCAAACCGCTTATCCTTCTGGGTCATCGGCCCAAATCTCAGGAACGACAGTGATATCCCCTTTGGACCCATAAGCAAGATCCTTCTTGCTCTATGTACTGACTGACCCGCTTTCACAAATGTACACGTGACCTTGTAGGGTGGAGATTGTCCACCCTAGAGAGAGAGACCTTGTTGGTTGTCTGTTGGTTCTCCTAGGTGTTTCCTCAATTTTAGCAACTGGTGTATGTGTACTTCATAGCTAGATGACCAACATTTTAACAGCTTCATAGCACACTCATCATGATGTACCTTCAGAAGGATATCTCTTCCTCCGCCAGGTGAGAGACTACTCAGGTACATACACGGTAAAGCTGCTTCCATGTACAGCTTCTCCTGGAGTGGAGTTCACGACCCCCCGTGTCTGTAACCCCCGGGAGCCTATGACCTTCGACCTGGACATCCGCTTCCAGCAGGTGACCTAGCCGCCTCACGCCCTTTCGGCTCGATTTGTTTGCTGGGTTTGGATCCTTGTGGTGCTCCCTGTCTCCGCCTGTTCACCACTATTTCACGGGTGGCTTCACAGGTGAGTGATCCAGTTGCTGCTGAGTTCAGCCTGAACACACAGATGTTTCTGCTGTCCAAGAGGGCGCTCTGGCTGTCGGATGGGTCCATGGGCTTTGGCCAGGAGAGCGACGTGGCATTCTCTGAAGGTGATACCGCCGTAGCTCTTTATTGACCAGCCAGTGGAGCCCAGTTGTGGCCCCCAGCCTGTGCTCCATGACCCCAGTTTGACCCTCTCGCTCACCCAGGTGACGTGATCTATGGCCGTGTGATGGTCGATCCCGTGCAGAACCTAGGCGACTCCTTCATATGCAGTATTGAGAAAGTCTTCCTTTGCACCGGCGCTGATGGCTACGTCCCCAAATTCAACCCCAGTACCTTCGAATTCGGCTGCCTGGCCGACTCTCCATCCCTCTTGTACAGATTCAAGATCATCGTAAGCTCTGTGCTTCCCTTCCGTAAATCCTGAGCGGCTGAACGTAAATCATCTTTAGAATGAAACAGTGGCTCACATTTTAATCCCAAAGCTACGTCCTGCATCTCAGTACTGACTCTGAGCTACTGCTTCTTGCTGGCGATGCACATATTTTTAAAATCCATCATGTATTGCTGGAGTCTTAATGAGGGAATTTTTGCAATTAGCAGATTTTTTTCTGTGGCAATTTACACAGAATTTAGTCAAACTTTTGAAAGGCTTCTATTTACCAGTTAAGTACTTCCCCTGGGATATCAGTCATTCGCCATCTGGTATGTAAACTATTAAATACTGAGCAGATGCCCCTTTTCTGCTTGCAGGTAATTATTATTGTTTTTAATAATGTTATTTTGTAATGATTGTTATTAAATTCCAATTCCAGGACAGAGCTCAGCCTGAGACACAGGCCTGGAGTTTCGGAAGCGTGGACTTCAGCGCTGTCTTGGCTGTTGATGACCCTGAAGCAATGCCATTGGTTAGACAGCCGGGTTCGGACGGCTTCCAGTTGGACTCCAAAGCCCTTTTTCAGGTGTGCACCCCCCCCCCCAACCCTCTTCCTGTCCATTCAATGAGATGCGTGGCAGCATGTTACATTTACTCTGCAATTATTTATTTAGCGTGTGACTTACAAGTAAGAAAAGCTTGTGATTATGGAATAGTTTCACCCAGCATTCCTGGGGGTAATGGTCTTAATCAAGTACCCAGTCGTGATATGATTACTCAGCTGACCATGGGATTGGATCCCATGACCTTCTGGACACAGGCACCAATCTGTAACTCATTTAACTACCCTGTTCATCATCAAGATGGTCCAGCACCATGTTTCAAATTTATCACTGTTTTTTAGGATATAGGCCCCATTCGTGGTGTATGTTTCCGAAGACTCAATCATTATAACCTCACACCTCCAAGGCTACAGTTTCCCGCACTCGTATTTCTTGCTTGGCATTTATCTGGGTAGTTGTGTATTCCCCACGGTCCAGAATTACTGATCATAGCATCTGTGAGTTCCCTGCAGCAAGTAAGGCATGGCACAACACACACACACACACACACACACACACACACACACACAACACACACATACAACACACACACACACACACACACAACACATACACAACACACACACATGTATATATATATAAAGCTGAGGGAAAAATTAAGACCACTCTATATTTTAAATCCTGGTTTAATCCTGGTTTGATCCTGGTTTAATCCCAGAAGGCTATGCTGAGCAGCAGGTTGCTTCCAGGTTCAAAATTTTTAAGACAGCAGTACACAAGAATAAGGTGAAGCAGGAGACACTGAGAATGACCATGAGAATGAGAAACCAGCCAGACAGAGGGTGGAAGTGACTTTCTCATGCCAGAGATGACTGTTAAATAATCTGGCAGTTTCCCATGAATCGTAGGATGACATCAAGTGACCTTCAAAAAGAATGAGAAATATTAAGCGCAGGTGTGAAGTGAAATTTTCTTGCTGCTTAATATTCCACAGTCAACCGTTAGTGATATTATAACAAAGTGAAAGCAATTGGGAACAACAGCAATTCAGCCACAAAGCGGTTGGCCACGTAAAATCACAGAGCGAGGACAACGCATGTTGAGGAGCACAGTGTGCAGAAGTCGCCAACTGTCTGCAGAGTCAATAGCTACAGACCTCCAAACTTTGTGTGACCTTCAGATTAGCTCAAGAACAGTGTGTAGAGAACTTCATAGAATGGGTTTCCATGGCCAAGCAGCTGCATCCAAGCCTTACATCACCTAGTGCACGTTTAAGAACAGCAGACACATTTCCTGAACTTTTCCCGTACACCATATCTTTGCCCGCAGCTGTACTGCAATTTGTTTACGCTGGAACCCTCCTGATTCAAGATTCAGTTCCTTATTGTCATGGTACACAACAGTACCATGAGACCGGGACCGGAACTGTGTGAGTGATGCAAACAAAACACAAGACAAAACATATACTATTTAACAAAAAGTACAAATGGATAAATAGTGTATGGTGGTGCAGTATGTGGGGATTTTGAGAGTCCTGAGTGAGTCCTGAGTGAGTCCTTAGTGAGTCTTTAGTGAGTCCTGAGTGAGTCCTTAGTGAATCCTTAGTGAGAGTCCTTTAATTCCCAGTTAGTGAATTTTGGTGGATGACCGTCTCTTTCCAGGTGTCCAGAGGGAGGGAGTGGTTCATTCATGCCATCTACACCGTCCGGTCAAGGGGCAACGCCAACCGGGGAATGGGGAAGAGGAGTACAGAGTACCACTCTCTGGTGTCATCGGGCCACCATCACACAGCTCAGCGGCGCCCCAAGAGGTCATCCGACAGCATGCCGGCCATCACTGCTGAGATAGGACCAGAAAACAGCAGAGGCACCAACATTCAGCACATCAGGCTACGGCGACACCCCGGGGGTCACGACCGAGAGGTGTATGATGGTGGCGTCACACCACAGGAATTCAACCACAAGGGCAGCGCCGATGGGCACGTGCTGACCTCTGGCTTACTGGCCGGCCTGCTTATCCTGGTCGTTCTGGCTCTGGCTGCCGTCATCTTAACGCTGCGGTTCAAAGCAAGGAAGGCGTATCCTCACAGCCCAAGCCAAAAGGGCCTGGTGGTGACTCAAGGATATAACTGTAAGGACAGCACAGAGGTGTGAGTACAAGCACCTCCATTGGGGATCCTGATGGGAGAGTAAATGGAAACTCTGCTGTATCCCATTGGGCCCATCTTACCCACAATGCAGGCCTCCGTCTGCAGCAGGTCTTCCCATCTGTGGAGTGCTTTTATCCTATGCTCATGTTTTAATGATTTATCCAAAGGTTCTAGAACTTCACATTACCAGTTTGGCACAAGGTGTCGGAGGATTCTTCCAGTGAATGTCGATTATTTAATTGATAGTGTGAAATGTAAAAAGGCCCAGTTCAGTTGTTCCAGTGAAATATTTATACACCCAGAGCCTACCACTGCTGTACACTTAATGTATATACACTGTAGTACACTTTCATCACAAGTGCATCAATATTTTCATTCTTACAGTGGTTTAATCTTTTTGTCAAGACCTTTTACATATTTGAATTATTCACATTCGTCATGTCCAGAAGGATCAGAAGCAGACTTGAAGCTGAAAACTGGATTTCATGGACATTGTATTGCATTATTTTTTTCCCGATCTCTGTTTTCCAAATGTAAGCGATGTGTAATTTCAGTGTGTTTTTGACTTCACCTTGTGACACGTTAAATATTCTGGACCCTGGTCGTCTGTTATTTCCGCATGCACTGTGTTTTTACCCTGCCTCTTTTCATTCCGGTGTATTATTCTGTGTAAAGCTGCATCGGTAACACTTTACATGACAGGGCACAAATACTCAGTAATAACTCAGTTACTACTGAACTACAAATTATGAACCAATCATGAACAAATATAGTTGCTACTTGAGATGCATCAAGATTCATTAATGATTAACAAACTTGAGACCAGTATTCAACTTGTATTATTATTCATGACTTGTTCCTTCAGTAATTCACAAAGGTTTACATAATGAACAAAAATAGTAATAAATACAGTAACTGCTTGAATACATGCATCACGATTCATTAATGATGCATTTTCATGAGATCAGTATGTGACTAAGGCTTAGTTTGTGGTTAATTGATGCATAAGTAATAGCATAATGCTATATTATTGTGCCTTGTCATATAGAGCTACCACTGCATCTTGTGAGAACATTCTGGCTGTGACAACCCAGTGCAAATCAGGCATCAGTGAGGTTCACCTTTCATCCAGAACTGGAGAAATTCTCCTAATAATTTTGAGCAGTCAGTACTATGTCCTTGTTATGAAACAATGATATTCACTCTTCAAGAAACTGATTAAATTATGAGCCTGTGAGTTCTTCAGGATGTTTAATACGAAGTTTCTTTTTTTTTTTTTGCTGTCATAAAGACAATGGAATTTTGGGTCCAAGCAATAAATGGCATTAGAAGGGAAAATATAATCAAATAAAATAAATATGGCACAGGCAAACAGGCTTCACTCCGAATACTATGATGCAATTGTCAAAGTGCTGGACCACAATAAGAGAATCTATCGAATTTAGCATTAAGAGGTCGCACTTTGCTTAAATACGATTTTATCGTAAGTCTGCACACAACACAGACACGTTTCTGCGTAATGCCTTTGTCAGTGTGCTACACACCATGTGCAGTTCCCATTTAAAAAGACACCTCCCTGCGGGGCAGCCAACGATAACACAACAGGTGTAACGAACATCAGCAGGCCACCCCCCAAAAAATGATGTAAAAATCATATTGAAGCAAAGAGTGACTCTTTTTGCTAAATTTAAAATAAAATAAAGCTATAGAGGAGAAGCATGGCTTATACGTCCAAGTATAGGCATGAGGCTGACATCTTAGGGCAGAATTCCCCAATTCCGGTCCCGAAGGGTCAGAATCCAGCATAGTTTGCATACTCCCCTCCTCAGATACAGTACATCGACCTCAGCCAGTTACCAGGTTTAGTATGTGTGTCTGAGCAGGGAATTCTGCACTCTGTGTTGCAAACTAGCCCTCCAGGACCGGAACTGATGAACCCTGTCTTAGGTTCTTACCATCTATCCAGCAGGTATGGTTCTGATGAAATGCCAGATTTTCTGTGCAGCTGCTGGAAGTTGCAGTGTGTTACTCGACCATGTAGAGTACGGGAGAGACTGCAGGATTTAATTATGATGAAGTGTGAATTGAGAACAACTCCATTTAAATTGTTAGACATGAAAAATGCGCAGGTGCAGTGAGTCACCATCGACAACTGTAGTCACCTGACCTGTCCCATCAAACTGCCACACCCCCACACGCGTCATACTGTAATGCGACTCTGAAAAATGATACATACCTCACCTGCGATTTCAACAAGCACATTATACAATCCACACAGAAATCGTGTTCATATGTCTCAGCTCAATCATGCTAATTACTGTGCGACTCCACCGAGTTCTTATGATAAATATGTTGAACATAATGAAACTTAAGTTTAACATGCTTATCGTCTTTTTGCTTGCATGTACATGTATGTACTGTCATGGACTCAAGCTTAAAAAATGCACATAAGTCACAGCAGGTAAAAGAGCATCAGCCCCAGTAGAAAAGAATGGGTGGGGTCAAGCCCATAAGAAAAGAGCCAGTGATTCAGACAGGGAGACCCAGCTCACCTGTTCAGGGAGGCTATTTTAAAGCAGTGATTCTGGATAAATGGCAGCAGCTGGTCTGACCACTGTGGGTCACTGTGGGCGGGACTCTGCGGCAGTAAGTCAGCTGATTGGCTGTCCAGAACCCTTGTCCTGAACACTGGGATGTTTTGGAAATGGCCAGTGTTAAAATATTGCCAACGCACATGAGGAACTTGTAACATAGATCTCATATAAACAGGAATATGGTCTGCACTATAAATACCACTTTTTCAGAAATTATTATGCATTTTCTTGTATATCACATTACTTTATCAAGCTAAGCCATGATTTTTGTTGTATGTCATCTTAATTCAGGTATTGAATTATAGGTTTGAGAGAAATTGGGCCATTTTCTTGCAAAATAATTAATTTCTTCAGTTTCTGTTGCTTAATATTTTCTTTCATTTCATATACTTTCATTATGTTTCAGCTTTTATATGAAGCAGATGTGTGTATCTGGTGTTGCTATGGAGATTGGTGTTGCTAAGGAGATTGCCAAGACCTGTTGCCCCATTTCCTGTTACATGCAGTGGATAAACATTTTGCTGAAGGGTCAAAGGTTTAAAAAAGACAACAGTTTTTTTTAACCAAAAAATGAAAAATACAGTTCTGACAGTCAAATTAGGAAAGGGATCTACAGCTTTTCTGAGAAGCATTTATTTAAATAAAAAATAAATAAAATGTAAAACTGCCAGTGGTATTTCATCCAAGTGGAAAGTGACAACGGGAAATATAAAGTCTTTCTATATTGTGTTATATATCTATTTTTATTAAATTTGAAACATAATGAGGAGATATTTATATACCATTTCAAATATGTATCTCACCTGGTTTTAATTATGTATAGATATGTAAAGGCTGTATTTGAATGGTTCTTACATGTTCAACTGTGTGTGTGTGCGTGCAGTGCACGTGTGTGTGTGAACCTACCGTTACTGTTTTTAGAGACTGTTTATCTATGAGAAGGTAATGAAGAGTCATATTTGTATTCTCCACTTTCATTTCAAAACAGTTCTTCCCACTTGCCCCCCTCCAGTTTTGGCTGTAAGACTGGGTTCTCTGGGAAATCATGTGGTCTGTTCAGCTATTCAGTGACAATGTGCCAGGTTTCGCACTGTGAAATTCAGCTGCCAGTGCAGTGGTCTCTCACTGGACCATCCGGCAGGAGAGAAGCGCTTGGTTTATTTGTGGCAGGTAAGCTCTCCCAGGGACAGGCAGGGTGTCCCTGGCTTCCGCTTGCTGGATGTTTATAAGTAACATTTGATATACTTGCAGGTTTAATAAAAGGAGTAGAGACTGCAGAAAGACGTCGGTTAAAAGGCATGATAAGACCAAGCCAAAGAATAAGATGAAGTTTGCACTGATCCTCATTGTCAGCCTGGCCGCAGTAAGCGCTGAACAGCCGTTGTGAGTGTCAAGATCAAGACCTTTTCTCATTTGCGACGGATTGCTGTTTAATGTGCATGGGAGGTATAAATCGACACAGTAACCTTGATATCTGTGATACCCTAGCTGAGAAAAGGGAGGATGTGCATGATTTTTTTGATGATGCTTTGTATGGTGGCCTGGGGAATCTGCATGGCCCTGGGCATTGTCACCCCAGCCCCCCTCCAGGTTCTGGCCCTTTAAGGACGACCCGGGCGGGGTCCCAGAAGCTTCAAGTGGGGTGGGGGGTAGTGTGGGGCGCATGAATCATCCCAGTTATACCAATAATCTGCTTTATTTTCACGTATTACTATTCAATGTATTTTTTCTCGGTTATTTGTGTATTTATAAATATACCTGTTTATGTAACAATATTTGTAATATCTAATGTCATATTAATTTTTGTCATGATCCGCTCCGTCCAAGCCTCCCGTGTGCCACGCCCCCTCATTCCCCACGTGTATTTCCCCGATTGTGTT
>JAODKF010000042.1:14324272-14354113 GCA_026779585.1 Mormyrus proboscirostris | reverse complement strand
GAAGTAAACCCCCGTTTCCTCGTGCTCCTGGCTCCTCTCCCTTCCTTGCCCGCTCGCCTGTGCTCCGAAACGTGACAATTTTAGCATTGTTGTTGTTGTTGTTGTTATTGATGATGATGATGATGGTAATTTTAAGATAATCTGATTTCTGAAATCTGACACAAAAGCATGCCTGCATTTACGCATGTAATTTAGATACCTGATCACAGCCCCTAATGTCGTTCATCTGGATGTGGACGAGACGGTGACCGTCCAGCTCCACGATGCCACCACTGATGTCGCTGTCAAACTTTACTTTGAGGACCAACTGACCGATAAGCAATTGTCAAACATGGAAACAGTGTTACTTAACAGGGAGAATGATTACCAGGCCACAGTTAAGCTCAAGGTAAGGGCTGTAAGATCAGTCTGCCAGTCATATATAGAAATGCCAACAGACGAAAAAATAAAAATAAAATTTGTTGATGACCAAAACTGCTCAGAAAAACTTCGAAATAGAAAGACAATGCTTGCACTGTGTGAGAAACTCGCACACTAATCCCATAACAAATATATTTCTGATTCAATGTAGGTAGATCTAAACGATTATCAGAATTCGAAACAAAATTTCTATGTCCAACTGGTGGCGGAAAGTAGAATATTTACAGCGAGACGGCTGGTAAACATAATCCTGTCTTCGAGGAAAGGGTATCTCTTCATCCAGACAGATAAACCCATCTACAACCCGGGGGATAACGGTAACGTGTTTGAATGTTTTAATGTGCTATAAAATGATAATATGGCTGACACTTTTAATATATGGCCATATGTAATATAAGAGACCCCAGTGAAGGACAGAATGAACTAATTTTGAACTCTTATGTATCCTATATGTATTATCAAAAAAAAAAAAAAAATTAGTCAATTTCAGAGTCTTCACATTGGACCAATACCTGCTGCCAGTAGATGAAACTATCAATGTAAGAATACTGGTGAGTATCTGATACTGCTGGCCTTGGTCTCAAGGATGTGGAACACGTCATGCTCCCCTGGATGGTGCTCAACTTGGCTTTTCCTACAGAATTCCAAAGGCCTGATGATCTACAACAACGTTGTGCGATCCAGGCAGATCTATGATCACAGAATAGGAATACCTGACGTTGAGCAGTAAGTGACGGATGGTTCTTGTAGTTGGCGCCCCGTGGTTTTGGAACACTGGATTGAGGCATAACAATGGATTTTGCGAAGGTGCAAATATCATAACTTCTGTGATGTTTTTAGGGCTGGCCACTGGAAAATAATTGCTTGGTTTGCACATTACCCCATGTCCAACTCCAGTGTGGAATTTGAGGTCAAGGAATACGGTATGTCTTTATGCCTTAATGCCTTCATGCATGAATCTGTAGATGGTTAATGCTGCATAAGGTTAAGCGATTACAGAGCTGTATGGTTCGGAGGGGTGGCACAGTGGTCAGCAGTGTTCGCACCCCTGGGACTGGGGTTTGAGTTGCTGCTCTGGCTCTAAGTGTCTGGAGTTTGCAGCTTCTCCCCATGTTGTCATGGGGTTTCCTCCCACAGTCCATATTTTATGTCAAATTATTACCATGACGTACCCCATCATGTTCAAGTAAACCTTCTTTAATTCTTTGATCCTGCTTAGTTCTTCCATCATTTGAAGTGACCATAAAGGCCCTTAAGCCTTATTACCTTCTCAAGGACCCAGCATTAAAATTCAGCATATCTGCAAGGTGGGCGTGTCTGACATCTGCGAAGTTTGAGTGTCTAACGCTCTGAAGTGCCCTTTTAATGTGCTCCTCACCATGTGCTTTGCTAATTCTAGGTACACTTATGGAAAAGGTCTCCAAGGCTTAGCCTACATAAGATTTGCACTTGTGGATGGAGAAGGAAACAGGACGTATCTGCCTGGTCTTGAAATGCAAAATAAAGTAAGAGAATTAAACGAATGGCTGAATTTTATGTAGCAAAAATACAACACGGTGTTTGGAGTACTTGCAATGCCGAATATCCTTTTCTGTCATGACAGATAATGGACGGGAGCACAGAAATTACTCTCCACACGGATGAGCTGCGCCACAAAGCAGAAATGCAAAGCATCACAAACATAGAGGGCTATCACCTTTACATCGCAGTGAGCACGCTTGAGACTGCGAGTAAGACCCACATAACACAGGGGCAGCACGGTCCATTCGTGGATCATTCTCCTCCAGATGTGTTTTACTAATGCAAGACATTGATGCACAACATTAGGGTTTAGTCTTTCCTTAGACATTTGTTTCAAAGCTTGATTTTTCACTCGATCGGCTTAATTTATCAAGCTGAGGCCAGTGTGTGGCTCTGTAGGCTAAACCTCTGCCTGTGATCAGACGGTCACCAGTTTAAAGGGGCAGTTCACCCTAAAACTATAAAAGAGATGTTTTAAAGGGGTGTTAGTACTCTCTATCAATCCAGATTGTTCTGCCTAGTTTTAGAGATATGGAATGTCGGGCTTCTCTCGAATGTAATGGGACTGAATGGCATTCACTCTCTGGTGATTTAAACACCAAAAAATACATTTAAGAAATTCAACAGCAACCTCTCTTACCAGAACTCATGACGGAGATACGAGCACCCTGGTGATATGATACAATTGATACGATTGGTGTGATGAGTTTGGTACTAAGAAGTACAGTAGTTCGTACATCAAACTGCTCACTACAAAGTCTGTGGATTATCTCGAGTTACCGGGTTATGATTTCTGGCAGAGATATTGCAGTTTTTCAAATGTCCCATATTCGAGCAAAGCCTGGCATTTCTATAGCTGATATCTCTGAAACTAAGCGACTCCCTACAGAATGACCCAGATGGATAGAGGGCGCTAAAGCTCCTCTACAGCATTTGTTTTTCAGTTTTGAGGTGAATTGCCTCTTTACACCCAGGACTCAGCAGAACAGCTCCATGCCTGTGGTCCCTTGGGCAAGGTCCTTAACCCCCAGCGAATGGGGCGTTGTACGCTTGGCTAGTCCTGAGCTGTGACCCCCCCAGCTTGCTTTCACTTGCATACAGTATGTGTCTCATGGAGAGCAAGATGGGGCAAAGCAAAAAGAGCACTTCCCCCATACGGATAAAAAAATGCCACTATTCTGTTTTGTTTTATGTTCATCGAGCCGAGCGCTGCCTGAAAAGTTTGCAGTTTTGTTGTACTTCTATAGCCTGTGAAATAAGACCTTTGCTCTGTTCCACTTCAGCCGGCGAGCTTGAGGAGGCAGAGACCTTGGTGAAGATTGTTTCCACACCTTATGCGATCGATTTGTCAAAAACAAAACAATATTTCGTACCTGAGGGCGAGTTCTCCATCTTGGTAATACTTTCCACCTACGTATTTCCTTACACATCCGTCCTTTAGTTTCATAGCCAAACATTTCCATTCTCTTAATATTAAATTAGGCTACCACAACCTACTCAGATGGAACTGTGGTCCCAAACCCCAAAATGAGGGCCGCTGTGCATGTCACGGCCAGTACTGGTGAGGGTGTGTCCATCAACCTGGAAGCAGCTGGCAATGAGGATGGGGAGGCACAACTGACTTTTAAAGTACCGAAGAATGCAGAATCTCTGAACATAAAGGTAACATCTGAAGGAAGCTCTCACCCTGCTAACACTTTTTTATCCTAGGAACGTTTACCAAATGTTGCGATTAAGGTATGGAAACGTTCAAAGTGTCCAGTTTTCTTGACATTCCCAGAATGCCATCCCACTACTACTACAACTAAGAAAAATAATGTATGGGCCGGGTATGGGGCATTTCCCATATACACCTATAGCACTGTTATGAAATAATGTTTTATAATAAAACCCATGCGTTAAAATAAATGCATTAAAAGATGTTTAGATAATAATGTTATCGTGCTGACACTGACAGAATCTTAAATGTAAATCGTGGAAGTAACGTCACGTTAACTTTGAGAAGACCTTCTTTTTCTCCATTGCATGATGTTTTGATAACGTTCCCTGCTAGCTGGGCAGCTGTAACGTGTGGCTGCATGTTAGCTTGGACGGCAGTAGCATTAAATTTCGCTTATTCTTGTCCCATGGCAGGTGTTTGCTGAAGGCGAGCATGAGAAAGCTCTCCTTAGCGATGCCCAAATGACAGCCAAGGTCATTACCTCAACGAGCAACAGTTACCTGAGTGTTGAGGTGCCCCACGTCACCCTGAGGCGGGGCCAGGATATCACTGTGGTCTTCAGAGACATCACTGACTTCAACCGGCCTACACACATCTACTACATGGTGCAAGAAACTTGTAATATCGTGTCATAAGCTGTATTCATACACACCTGGTCCTTTTAGTTACTTTATCTCATTTCTTTGATGCAGATTTTGAGCAAAGGGAAAGTGATCCAGCTAAGCAGGGTCCAGCGTACAGAGCTGACTACTGTCCGGCTGACCTTCAGCAATGATCTTGTCCCCTCCTTCCGCATTGTGGCCTATTACTATATAAAGCAAAGAGGTAACTGGATGATGGTGGCCGACTCAGTTTGGGTGGATGCTCAGGATGTCTGTGAAGGCCAGGTTGGTGACCTAAAATTTCGACGGCCATGAGCTGACGTCTCTGCCCGACCCCAGTTTTGTGCTAAACACCCCGATGGATCGATGGATGTCCTTTGTGTCCTCAGATAGAAATTCTGCCCTTCAAGCGCAACTACAAACCATCAGAGATCTTGGACGTGATGGTTCAGACGGACCGTGCAGACAAAGTGGCGCTCGCAGCTGTTGACACTGCAGTGTACATTTTAAACAAGCAGAACAAGCTGACCTCTCGCAAGGTAGCATAGCATCATAGACCGTAATAAGCTGCTCTCACAGTCGTTACCACGGAACTCTGCATCTGTCCTGATTTGTTCTGTCTTTGGCATCCAGATGTTTCATTACATGAACTCTTACGACCTTGCTTGTTCAGTGGGAGGGGGGAAAGACCACCCGTCAGTTCTCCTCGATGCCGGCCTTACATACATCAGCAACGTCCTACCCGAGAGCAGCATGAGGCGAGGTGTGAACGACATGCCGTGATGCAAATAAATATCCGAGATGTTGTCGCATGAACGTTTATGGAGATAAATGGTCAAAATGGCTAACGGCAGATGATGGCTCACTCCTTCCAGGCTTTGGTTGTCCGATAGCGGAGACGCGGCAGAAAAGGTCCATCGAATACTCCAGGCTGGTAGTGGACTTAGGTGAGGGGGTGGGGCTCATCCTCCACGTTTACGATTGGATGTGTGTCAGCACTATGTGGTGGCCGCCCGTCTGAGCACGACTTTTCTGTGCCTCTCGCCTGCAGTGAACAGCTACAAGGCGCGTGAGGAGAAGCTGTGCTGTAGCAATGGGGTGAAGATCCACCCCCTGCGGCATTCCTGCGAGACACGGCACGCCCACACCGCCCACCGGTCCCCAGAGTGCCGGCGGGCGTTCCTAAGATGCTGTAATGAGGCCAAAAAGAAAAGGGACGAGCTCCGGAAGACAAAGAGGAGACACAGCATCGCGAGAAGTATTGCATTTCACCTGTCCCACTGAGGATTTGCCAATATCTAAATGTGTTTGACGTCTAATACCAAATTTCTAGTCTCTAGGTGTGTCTGAATTCAGGGGCTGCAGTGGTGTCAGATGGGATGGCCTGACCGTCACCAGCTGTTCCTACCTTTGTCCTTCAGTCACAAAGCACACAGCCTTTGCTGTATACGATTCATTGTGCTAAAACTCCCCAGATTCATAACCCTTTCTTCATCCTAATAATCAGAAATTAGCCATACTGCTCATTTTGTTCTGGGTAAATAGGCAAACTTGCATCCGCTCATATTGATGTTTACAGGTCACTGGTGAGTGTGGCTTCAAACTGATCTTAATCAGCTCCATCCTGACACTGCTGCTCATTTCCAGCTGGCGGCAGCGTGCAGGAGGAAGTCGACTACAACAACCTGGACATCTACTTGCGCAGTTTCTTCCCACAGACGTGGATGTGGATCACTAAGGATGTAGACGCTACTGGGGTTCTCAGGTGAGCCATCGTCTCCTCCGGGTCACTTAAGTTTGAAGCCAGGGCTTCTTTTGGCCGACAGACGTAGATGTGCATCACACACTTCACCAATCAAAGACAGAGACTGTGCTCAACGCTCAATGCTGCTCTTCAGGCATAATATCTCAGTTCCGGACTCCATCACCACCTGGGAAGTACAAGCAATCGGCATCTCCAAAGCGAAAGGCACGTCCCGCCCACGCAGCCAAACGCATCAGTTCAGGCTGTCCCTGCATGAGTCGGCGTTAATTTCCTCTTGTGTTCCTCCCCAGGGTTCTGCATAGCTGAGCCAAGGCCGCTCACGGTCTTCCAGGACTTTTTTGTGTCTCTGAAACTCCCCTATTCAGTGAAGCGAAATGAGCAGCTGGAGATGAATGCTGTGCTGTATAACTACAAGGAGGAGCCCTTGGAGGTAACCGGTGGGAAATGCGGCTGCTGGATTCTGTCCCTAGTCTCCGCCTCATAGGGTTACCGCCCCGGTTCTGGAGGGTCGGTTTGGTTTCCAGAATATTCCGCAATTTCATTTCAGTGTCCTCTGCCGAGCAAGTCGTCAAATCGTAAACGTCTCATGTACGTTTTCTGATACCTTTATGCCTTTCTGATGATTCTCTGCGTGTGACAGAGACAAAGCCAGTCCTGAGCGTGCTATGGTGCCCTCAGCGAGACCCCGCTGAGCCCGTCTCCCCCACCCCCGAGAGGAAACAAATTTTGTCACTTTATATTAAAAACATTTCAGCAGCACAGGGTATCTGGCTGCTAATTAGCATCTGATTCACAAGCCCAAGGAAAGCAGTACAAAAGTAAAACATGCGTAAATAACTGTAATATCACAGAGTTGAACCAGGGGCTATTCTTCTGATTTTTCACCCTCTAATCAAATGGCGCCCTAGGCGACCGTCTATGTCGCCTATAGGCAAGGCTGAGTCTGGAGAGTGACTTTGCACGTTGCATCATGCGTGTGTAGCAGAGTGGGGGATGGTGCACTACCGTGAAGAATAACCAACCACACCACCCTGGGACTTTCACCCAGGGATATTCGTGCAATAACTCTCCTCCTAGCCTAACGCTAGAGGCACACAGGTTTGGTCCCCCAACAAGCAGAAGCAAAGACGTGATTCCAATACAAAAATATTTGTTTAAAAGCAATACGCCGAATATGAGCAAGACTTTGCCAGTGAGGTAAACCACACCCCCTTAGAGGTCAACTTCATAAAACAGGACCCTGGATTCTGTAAAACAGCACACCTTACTCAGATAAGTACATACTCATGGGAGGCCCCAGCAGGAGGGCAAACCACCAAAAATAAAATCAAACAAAACCAAACCACCCGTGTAGAAGGCATACACACACTCTGTAGCGCTTCCATCTTAGCCAGGCGCAGTGTGAGATCCCACCAGCAGCGCATCAGTATCCCCACGAAAGACAAAACCGCAAGTCAATTGAAGAAGTTAACTGTACAAAAGCAACGAAAACACAACCGGTATAAGGCAGATCGCCCCCCACATGGGATTTAACAGGACAATAATCAAAGTACAGTCCTGACTCTGCTAGAGTACATTCCAGGAGCTAAGCAAGACAGTAGAAAGGAACGGCAATTCTCCAAAGTGGACGATCTCCAGCCGAAGAGGCATCTGGAACAGGATGAATCCACGCCAACAACATCAGAGGCAAAAACAGCTGTGATAAGTCCTGGCCACTCCAAAGATGAAACTTAACTGAGACTACAATTATCCTGAAAAGTATACAACCCCAACATCAATAACTGAATGTACCAGGAGGCGACTGAAAAAACTCACCTCTGCTCCGCCTGCAGATATAATAATCTCGTAGTTGAAGGTTTCAAAGCAGCAGCGTTTGCTGCTAAAAGCTAACATTCAACAAATTCATTATTCCCAGTTCAATTAGGCAATATGAACGCCGAATCACTACCGTGCACCTGTTAGCTAAACACCTTGTTTAAAAGAAATATACCTGAACTGTGAAGGGATGTAAAATGGATGGCAGTCATTCAAATGTCCCACTAAAAGTCAATTTAAAATAACCTTTAATGAACAGTAATGTTAACTGAGTGTGTCAGGTACAAATGTGTGACATAACGCATACCTATACGAACTGTGGAAGTATTACCAGTGGAAACCGCAGAGGGGTGGAGCTTCCCAGATGCTATACCGTACGTCTTTTAATAAGGTGGAATGACGTTAAATGACCAATTGGGGATGTGTGGGTACCCAATCAGGCCCCCTCACTCCACCACGTGTGCATCAGCGTGTTTGTAGGTCATGGGTTTGTGTGTTTGTGCCTCCGGCCTTAGGTGACCGTGCGGATGGCTTCAGTGGAGGGCTTGTGCAGTGCCGGCGATGACAGAGACATGCAGGTCGTCACAGTTCCCGGGAACTCCGCGGTCTCCGTCTACTTTGTCATGGTGCCCCTGATCATTGGAAACATCCCCATCCAAGTGAGCGCGTTCACCTCTGATGGCGTGGGGGACGTGATAAAGAAGGAGCTCAAAGTGGTGGTACGAAACCTTCCCTTGTTCCCTAGCGCTTTTTTGTTCGCACTCTTTTTGGAAAGTAAACGGTTCGGTTCTTCTGCTCCTGTTCAACTTTGCTTTCAGCAAAAAGTGTGGATTTGCGTATCGTACAATGACCTTATCTCACTTCCCACTTTTGCACATTTGATGCGTATTGATCAGATTATACCATGGTTTTCACTACGTTTCACAGGGGGAAGGAGACCTTGTATCTGAGCAATACGAGTACAATCTCGACATGAAAGGTAACCTCTTTTGCGATGGCTGAAATGCCTGAAGGCAGCGGCCAGGAGGGGAGATACTCATTTGGGCTGAGGTGTAAAAATGAACTTTCAATTGTCTGTTTTTGCCTGGTCCACGTCGACCAATCTACACATGACCCGGCGCTGTGAAGGTGCAAAACAGCTGGATATCGAAATACCAGCCCCTCCAAGTTCGATCCCAGGCGGGGAAAGGGAGACTTACGTTAGCATCAAAGGTAACTACGTGCTGAGCAATTTAGAAGCAATGGTGTTGGGACATGTTCTCTGCCAGGCCGTATCAGCATAAAGAGGAGATGAAGTAAACAATGTCAATTACGACATTTATACGACAGTTATTCATATTACCCTGTATTTTTAGTTACATCTATTCATCTACAGTAACCATTGGTAACAATTGACTTAGATCCATCATCTACAATGCACTACACATACCTTCATAATCCATTACAATGGTCAGTATAAAAATTAATAAAGCATTACAGCATCTCCTGTTGACAATCACAAGGTATTATAAGTATAATAATATTTCATAAGCTCCGGTAATACACTATAGATACCTTCATAATGCATTATGAATGCATTATTAACGATGCACATTTATCACATGAAATCATTGCATCCAAAACAAAATCTGTGAGGCAAATTGAAAGTTCTATAGAATTTTTTGCTAGAACTATTCACAATACTTTCTTTTGCATTTCAAAAATGTATGCATATGCATCTGGCTGACCGAGACGTCATGGCAGCAAGAAATGATGAGGTTTCACTTTAAGGGGAAACAAGTGCCCTTTATTAAACCCTTAAAAGGACTGACAAAGGCACTAAACAACAAAACATAACGGAGCCTTAGGGAGGTCTGGCGCCAGACAGTACGGCTCATACGCGCAATGGCTAAATACACACTAGGATCTGACCAGGTTCACATATGACACGGTAAGGGCACACACAACGGTTGTTGGAAAAAAAATAAGTTCTATCAGAACCTTCAATTTATTTCAAGGACTTTCCTTAGGATATAATTATTTTTGTGGATAAATGTACATTTTTGAACAGATGTGAATGAGGAATGTTATTAAGCCGCAATAAAATGTATCCCTCATTAGAAGACCGTCATTCCAAACCAAACCACCTCCCCCCCCCCATGCAAGGCGTACTCGACATAAACCGTACCGCTCTTAAAGGAGCAGCGTCCTTGAAGCATTTCGCAGCATAAATAAATGTAGAACAAACATACATCTCTCTAGCTCATGGTTATTCAAATCACGGTCCTCAAGGTCCGAGCACTGCTGGTTTTCCAGCCTTCCTTTACCTGTGAGCCGGGTGTGAAGCCTCTAACCAATCAGAATCAGTAATTATTAAACTAACTACCTGGGAGAATTGAAAACAAGGCCTGGATTTGGAATCGAGGTCCAGGTTTGAAGAGCCCTGCTGTAGCTCCTACAACCATAGATCCAGGCGTAGAAACTGAACCGCCAGTCCGGCAGTGTTAATCATTGATCCACACTGCCATCCATGTTTAGCTGCACTTAAAAAGTGATTTATCTCGCACTACCTGTTTTTTTTTTGGATTATCATGTAATGCTGAGCACCCTGTTGCAGGCGGGACCATGGGTGAGTCTGCGGGGAACTGCCTGAATCTGGAAGGGGTGAATAGGCTCATCGAGCTGCCCACCGGCTGCGCGGAGCAAACCATGGTGAAAATGTCACCAGCCATCCACGCCATAAAGTACCTCGACGCCACCAACCAATGGGTGAACCTGGAGGCAGAACGGCGGGATGAGGCCCGTGGGATGATCCAGAGCGGTGAGCCCGTCTTTCTCATCTCCTGAAGCCCCCAAGCTGTGTCACAGTGACCTTTTATTCACTCATAAGCCATTAGGGGCCAGGGATCTTTAATCATCAATCCTGACTTATACTTCCATGTTTCACAGGTTACCAGAGGATCCTGACGTTTAAGAAGGAGGATGGTTCTTACGGGGCTTTTCAAAGAACTCCCAGCAGTGTCTGGTAGCTCCCCCCCTCTGCTGTCTACTACTGCTTTGTTTAATAGAAAATTATTAAAAGTTGCTATAATATTGAAGGTTTTTCTTCCCTCCTGGGTCCATCTTCAGCTATAAGATATAGGCCAGAGTATTATCTGGAGAGGCAAGGGAGAGGTATTTGGTATATTTTGTAAAAAGTCCATCTTCAGAAAGGTTTGCTTCTTTCCTATTTGCAATAATTAAAAATCTGTGATTGGTTGGCTTGTGTCCTGCTTTGGGGTGAGCTAATTCGTGATTGGGTCCTATCCATGACCTCCATCTCCCTTTGACTGTTTGCAGGCTGACTGCATTCATAACCAAAGAGCTGATTCGAAGCATGTCCCTTATAAATGTGGAGCACAGCTACATCCTGGAGTCCATCTCTTACCTGGTGTCAAAGCAGATGGAGAATGGAGCATTCAATGACCCTAACCCAGTCTATGATCGAAACATGCAGGTAAACACGATTTACCATTTACATGAGCTAATCTGCTGTCACATTTGCCACCAGGAAAAGCCACATTATTCATTTCTTTTCAAAATATGGGCTTTTTTGTTTTTGTCTAATGCTAAATCTGTTTTGGCAACACTTTACTTCATCATAATGCATTGTAAATACCTACATAATGCATTATAATGCATTCATAAAGTATTACAAACACAGATATAACTATAAAAAGGCATAACACATTAAAGGCATTTATTATGCCTATTATGCATCATTAATGCTCTATGAAGCTCTATGAAGTATAAGCCATTATAATGCATTATAAAGGGATGTATAATGCATTACACGAGTGCTTTAAGAAAAGCGTTACCTCCCTTTTTACAGGACCAGAAGCATTATTTAATCTGAGAGGATAGCTAAGCGGTTTAATAACAGTCAGTTCTCCTCCATGTAATCTTCCATTTCAGGGTGGAGTCGGTGGGTTTGAGGGAGATGTGTCCTTGACATCATTCGTGTTGGTGACCTTACATAACTCTCTACCGATTTACTCTGTCGTGCAAAGCGAGAAGAGTACAGTTACGGTAGGCATTCTCCTTAACTCACCCATGACGAGGTTTGCGTTTGCTTTATGGGCGCATTTACAGTAGCTGCCGCTGCTGTTCGTGGTGATTTCGCCTTTCGGGTCCTTGGGTCTCCACTTTGCAGAGGATGGCGATGGTAAAGGCGGAGAGGTTCCTGTCGGAGAAGCTGGACTTGCTGCAGAGGCCCTTTGCCGTGGCCATCACGGCCTACGCCCTCATGCTCACCAACCCCCAGAATGCAGCGGCGGCGCGTGCCCAGAGCAAGCTACGCTCCATGGCGACATGCGCTGACAGTTAGTGCAACACCCTTTAATCCTGCATTTGGGGGGGGGGGGGGGGGTGTTTGGGGGAGTGAAGCGAATCATTTAGAAAGGGAACAAAAGGTATCGTTCAGTAAAAGTAACATGGATGAGAGGTAAGACCAAGGAGGCAATATGGTTTAGGGAAGAGAGGTATTATGCGTCGTGTAATAACTCGACAAAATTTTCTCTTAATTATGTAATAGCACCTGCATTTTGTAATAATTTGTATTGTTGCACAGGTCTAGATATGGATGTAAAACAATCCTGCTGCGTTCCCACAATAATCTAATCAAGGTGGAACCAGTTATGAATCATACTGGTAGTTCTACTGCTCCAGAGATGTCTGTATTATTCATTCAAATGAAGGATTTCCTCGCACAAGACACACACATAAAGGAAGACATGCGTACCTTTCATGTCTCTAGAACTACCATTAAGGCGCTGGGTGAGTTGGGTAGGAAGAATAAACAGGCAGGATGTATGTATACGGAGACCTCGTGTCAAATGTCTCCACTTCTGCATCCGGAAGACATGTGCCACTGGAAAGCCAGCGAGGAGCATCGGCTGAGCGGGGAGAGGAGAGCCGCTGGCGTCCCCCAGGCTGATTCCATCTCCATAGAAACCACGGCGTACGCCCTCTTACAGACACTGCTTGGGGAAGACGTACAGTACGCCACACGCATCGCCCGATGGCTCACTAAGCAGCGCCAGTATGGGGGAGGGTTCCGCTCCACACAGGTACGGCCCACGGTGTCGGCGTCGGCAGGGCAGCCTATGCTGATCTCAGACAAGCTGCGTCTGAAACTCCCCCAAATTCAATTTGATGGTCACCTGTGGTTCAGTGGGCGACACTGTGGCCCCGTCCTTCTGAGGCTGGGGGTTTGATTTGTGTGGTGCTTATTTGTCGTGTCTCTGTTATGTTGTGTTGCGTATGCATCCTGTGACGGACCGCCATCCCATTCCAGGGTGCCCCATGCCTCACGTCCTGTGCTTCCCGGGACAGACACCAGGCTCACAGTGATCCTGTTCTAAATCGTCGGTTATCGACTGGAAAGATTTCAGGTTCAGAGAGTACAAATCCAGACCAAGATTTTGTTTCAACCAACCAGTTCAGTATAAATAGTCACAGTCACAGAGTACTCAACTGGTTAGTTGAAGCAAAATCTTGGTCTGGATTTTTACTCACTGGTCCTGAAATCTTCACCTCTGGTTATTACTGCCAAAATGTCAGAGTCCAGATGAAGCAGCTGCTCTTCCTCTCTGGTTGCCAGGACACTGTTGTGGCTCTGGAAGCCCTCTCCGCTTACAGCACAGAAAACAATGACGTACGGCAGCTGGACATGAACGTGGAGTTCTGCTTTCCATCAGGGAAGAAGAAGGTTGTCCATCTTGCTAGCTCAAATGCCTTAACCGCACCTGCCTTCCAGGTGAGCCTGTCCTGTAAGTGGCACTCTGCTTGAAGGGGCTAAACACTCGCTAGTCATGACAGGGCAACAGCCATGATGTCATATCAAAACCAATCGCAGGCTTAATTTGGATCTAGTTTCAGCTGTATTCATTCAGCATAGAAGTATAGGCCTTCCCTGGGTTAAGAACGCCCATCTTATCCCAAGTCGTATTTACGAATTGACTATCATAAAGTCCATTATGTTAAAAATTTGAGTTAAATACCAAGGTTCGTAATAACGAATACATGCTCTTCTATGTGACACACGTGAAAACATGCGTGGCTTCTGCGGTTTGCCGGGTTGAGGTACAGTACAGTACCGTATGTATGCCATATCCTGTGTAATTAAATTATTTTTCCGACTTAGAATTAGACAACAGATCTCATTCGTAACCCGGGGACTGCCTGTATTTTGCTTTTAAGAACTAAAAATTGCATTTTGCCAATATTATTATTGATCAACCATCATCGCAATTTTTCTTTGACATTTTATTGTTTGTGCAGGTTGAACCTGGAAATGCAATCCAAGTCAATTTGAGAGGAAAAGGAAAGGGTACTTTGTCAGTAAGAAAATGATTTTTTGTCTTAAGAATTTTAATTAGTGTACAGTCACATATACACTTTCTAAGAATACAGCCTCATATAACTGCATGACCGCTATCTGCCAAATTATCTGCAATAACTGCATAACCGTTATCTACGTAATTTTATCTGACATGTTTCTTCACAACGCTTTTTATAATAGGTTGTGCAAACCTTCAGAACAATGGAGGGAATCAACTCCTATTGTGATTTTTATCATCTGAATGTCACCCTGGAAAGAGACTTACAGTACCAAAGTAAGATATTTCAGTATGCACCTTCCAAAAGACCTACTGGAAGTTATGAATAAGTATACCTCCTAATCAAAGTCATAACTAGGTACGGGAAAGTCTTCAAGTGCTCACAGAAAGTCTTGTGATGCTCACTTAACTCTGTAAAAATTTAGCAAATTTCTTGGTGCCGTAACAAAAGTCCAATGACAAGCAATGTTTAACATATCAGCACATATCTTCTGCACTGACATTTCCTTTTTATTAAGTGTCATAACTTTTTTGACTGACTAATTCAACTCTGTTCTTGCCATTTTGTTATGAATTATAATTGTAGTCACTGGCTCCCAAAGGGGTACTAAACACAAATCTTTGGTGGTTTACATTATTGCGAAGGTCGTACTTATTAAAAAGCACTCAACGAGATTGCTCGTCAATGAACATGTTAAGTCTAGAACAGCTCTTTTTGGACAATGATTTAAGTTTCAATTTATTACTACTTGAAATGAAAGTTTCACTTAAAACTACTGGTTTCTAATGTGATGAATATTTTTTTGTAAATAGATGAATGAAGTAGTGATTTTGTCATAAAGCCAATAAACCTGCAATATATTTACTGAATTAAGCAAAAGTTCTAAGACGTTCTGTGAGTATCCTGTACTGTATGTATGGCTGAAGACCTGCCCCAAAAGGCTGCTGAAACACAGTCAATAGTTTTTGCACACCACAGATTTTCTTTACCAGTTTTCCATTTATTTCATAAACTGCAGATTGTTTTATTCTGAAGCATCAGAAAGTTGAGTGAACAACTATAAAATATAAGTCTAATAAAACAAGCTTCCTTTATAACACGGAAAGAGTATGTAACAGTGTATGTCTGACATCCTATTACCTGGTTGTGTGGTGACACCATAGTCAAATTCTAGGCTTTAAATGCAGTAGTTTCAGTGTGTGCAAAAACTTTTGACTGGTAGAGTAAGTTCAGGGGTTGGATATAACGAAGAGGGCTGGTGTTACAGGAGAGGAATACGACAGTCTGGAAGATTACTATAACTACGAGGATGTGGATTCCGTCGGGGAGCACGAGAAGATGCAGGACGAGGCCGACCAAGCCCTGAGCAGGATCGAATGGTTCGACCTCCGATCTCGGAGAAAGCGGCACGCCCCCCAGGACGAGACAAAGGAGAACAGCGTCCTGTACACGGTGTGTGCCAGGTGAGTCATGGGGAGTCGTGGCTCAGGGGTCGTGCTGCCATATTGGCTTTTTCTTCACCCACCCTGCCTGCTCTGTGTGCTCTATAGCAGGAAAACCGGAAACTCCACGGGAATGGCAGTGGTAGATATATCCCTGCTCAGTGGATTACAACCGAATTTTAAACACCTTGGTGAAGTAAGAACGGAATTAAATTTTATTTCATCCATGATTAAATATAGCTCTGCACATTTGGTCATTTTACCTTTATGTTTGGTTCTGCATGTTCCAGCTCATAAGCGGAACAGAGAAATATATCGACCATTACGATTTGGGGCCAAACAAGGTGTATCTCTACTTCAACAAGGTATGAAGTCCTGCTCAGCTCCACCTTCACTCCTTCTTTGTCGTTGCATCTGTAGGATTTTTTTTTTTCGGTCGACTGAAAATCTCTAAAGGACTGTATGTTTTAACAACGTCCACAAACTTGCAAAAGACATTGTAGATACGTGCAGCCTTGCTCTAAGCCGAGGGGTGACTGAACTAATTATGTATTAGTAACAAGGTATCAAGCTCTACAATCCTCTAAAAATTATCCAGTTAAAGTGATGCATTTGATGTCTGACAGTGAACATTATAATAATAACAATAATAATAATGAACAACAATAATAATAATATAATAATGACCAACAATAATAATAGTATAATTAATAATTATTAAATAGTAATAATTATAATTATTGCTAGTATAATTATTAATTATTATTATTGTTAATTGTGAATATGTATAATATAAGAATCAATTTATGAGTTAAGCCAATCAATACACATTTATTTTAGGGAGGGGGGCTAAAAAGCATTTTATGGGGGGTAAAGCCCCCCTGACATAGGCCTGACGATGTCCCTGCTTGGGATTATATTTCTTGATAATATAGGCGCAATCCCACCATCGTTATGATTGATATTTCCATGAAGTGTATATTGAAATATCTGCCGCTGCATTTTTAGCTCACAGAGAATGAAGACTGCGTGGGTTTTGAAGCCAAACAGGTGACGCCCATTGGTTTGGTGCAGCCAGCCAGGGCTGTCATCTATGACTACTACAACCCAGGTGAGCAGGATGTGCCCGGGCACAGTGACATTCACTACCACCGGTTGCCACTAGGGGGTTCCGCTAAGGGACAGCGTGGGCGGTGATGATTCAGCTGTGTGGCCAGGTCTGAGTAATGACCTCACTGGCGTATCCCTGAGCAAACTAACACTGCCTCATTGAAGTATCCACATGTGTAAAAGGCTGAGATGGTAACACATTTGAGGTGACGCCCATTGGTTTGGTGCAGCCAGCCAGCGATGTGTGTCATCTTCCTTGTATGACCCGCTCCTGGCCTTCTGGTTGCCCGGCGATCGGAGGGAGCGTCGGCACCGGCTTGTCATCTGCCCCCTGCTCCCCATTTGTGTCTCAAATTATTGTATTTGACTTTCCCTGCCGGCCCCTGGAGGATGGGCTCCCCCTTTGAGTCTGGTCCCTCCCAAGGTTTCTTCCTTCTCGGGAGTTTTTCCTTACCACTGTCGCCTATGGCTTTACTCACTGGGGACTTTGGGTGGGGGTGCTGTAAAGCGCTTTGAGACGATGTAATGTTGTGATAATGCGCTATACGAAAATAAATTTGTTGATGTTGTTGTTATTTGATTGTGTTTGTGCTGTATAACAGCTGCGGGTAAAAACAGAAAAAGCATAATCACGACTGACTTTGACTGCTTCATCTAGACAGGAGATGCAGCATCTTCTACAGCCCCCCCACAAAGAGCACCATGATCTCCCGACTATGTAAAGACGACGTGTGTGCCTGTGCAGAGGGTATGTTCCGACACGCTCCACTAGGGGGCTGCAAATCATCTTATCCACTCAGCTCCAAGTGAATAGGCCCAGATTTTTTCTTTCATTGACGTTTTTGAATACATTATTCAAGTTCAAAACACTTAATACTTCATATTTCAGAAGGAACACATAAAAGGCTTTTTTCTCTCTTTCAGGTTCCTGCCCGAAAATGAAGGTTACTTACAGTAAGAATATGCAGAGGAGCACCCGAATCAGCTACGCCTGTTTCACTCCCATCGTGGACTACGGTGAGACAAGCTCCTCTGTTTGCCCCTAAGTATGTCAGCATTTTCATTCTGTGGATCTGCGAAGAGCAGAGCTGGTGGAGTTATTGTGAAACGGTAAAGTGTAGAAACAAAGATATTCTGTATTAATCTTTTCATGACACATGCCAATAGTTACAGCATAAATAATCACATTGTCTTCGCTCTCCCACACGAGAAGACCTTACTCTTACTGTTTTTGAATTGACTTCTTCTTCACAGTCTATGTTGTCAAGGTCAGCAAATCAAAAGATGATGGGGTCTTTCAGTATTACACCGTGATAATTGACAGTGTCCTTCAGTCCGGTGAGTAGACTGCAACACTCTTCCTCTACTTCACTTTCACTCTATTTTCTACATTTCATCTCATGATAGCCATCAAATTTCTAGTTCACATCTGCCACCTCCTGGCTCAATTTGTGAAAAGCTAATCTGTCACAATAAAGACATCTTACCCTTTTCATATTAGCTTCCATAAAAATGAATGAAAGACAAAATATTAACAAATTATAAAATGAACCCATGGCCTAAGTGAACCAATGAACAGCATTTATTATCTGGGTAATAGGATAATTGAGGTGACCGGATAATCCACATCAAGAGAAGACACTTTGAGATAATTCAAGTCTTACAAGATACTTTAAAACTGAAAGGCTTCTATGCTTGGCTATTCAGTTATTTTTGTTCATTGACTGGTTTGTTTCCTTCATTGAAGCACTCCAGCTGTTTCACATTAGCATTAGTGACACATGCATGATTATAGGAGACTGACCAATCAGCACACAGCAAGAGCTCAGTGCAAAAGTGAAATCCAGGTCTTTTTAATTGCAATGATAGCTTATAAATCCTGCCTTATTGTTACCCAATGGCTAATTCCTTTCTTTTTTTCGATTTCAGGTAAGGATGACTTAATCCTAAATGGAAATATGCGTGAGATGATTCACAGAAAGAGTTGTAACAATTTTAAAATGAAGAATAACGCCAAGTACTTGGTCATGGGTAAGGATGGAACCATCTCCGATGTGCAAGATGCCAGTGGAAAGTGAGTTCAGAAGACATAAGTTTACAATTCATTGCGAAAGATATCAAATCATGTACAATCTGAGACATTTGGGGGACACGATGTAAGAAGTAGGAGGTGTGAAGCAAGAACTTTTTTCTGTGTTTCAGCTATCATTACGTCCTTAGCCATGACATGTGGATCGAGGAGATCCCGGAGGAGTCACGATGCAAGGCCTCAAAGAACCGTAAAGCCTGCCAGCTCCTTCAAGACTTCCTGCTGCAGTACGAGTTGAATCAGTGTAGGGACTGAACTCGAGACACATGAGGGCCTAACAAGTCTGCTAACTCCATTAACAGGTCCTCAAATGATACTGACGCTACAACTCAAATGCTAACTCATTCCTTCAGCTTGCTAGAGGCTACCTTTGTGATACAGCAATACCAGTATAGACGGGAGTCAATAAACATGCTGCTTTGTTAAGCATTGTGTGCTTTTATTAATGGTCCGAATGCTATAGAGGCTCAGGAGTGGGGTGCCGACAGAATAACGAGAATAAACATTCGTGGTTTGTCATGTCACAGGAGTGGAGCACTGAAACATTACAAATATAATAAGGACAGTGCTTTAATAAAATGGCGGAACTTCATGTAGGGTGTGTGTGTATGTGTATATATATAATCACACACAGTCAAACCTCGGATTGCGAGTAACTTGGTTTGTGAGTGTTTTGCAAGAAGAGCAAAAATTTAATACATTTTAACTTGATAAACAAGCAAGGTCTTGCATTACGAGTATTATGTATACACATTGTCTGCCTAGCGTCACGTGATCACAGCTGAGCTGATGGTTCTCTCTCGCTGTGGTATTATGGGTAATCGTCTCCCATGCTTGGTCTCAGTCGGCGTGCCTCACTCGTACAGTACTGTATAGTCAAAATTCAGTAGAAAAGCACCCGAATAAGGGCGTAGCAGTGCGAGCAATGAATCTGTTTAACGACAATGCAATGTCACATTTCCGCGAAATCGAAAAGGAGGCAAAGGCGACTGTCATTGGATAGGATCCTTGTTAACGTCACACAAAAAGAAAAAGATTCCAGTGAGCCAACAGATAGCTGTGATTCCATTATTTATAGTGAAAGTCGTCCAAAATAACCCTCCTCTTCTCCTCTCTCTTGTCTCCCTCACACCATCCATGATTCTTTTCAAACGTAAAGTGCAGGTTGATTTGTTCTATGTATTTTTACTTTATATCTTGTATTAATAACTTTTTATGAATATTTTTGGGTTGTGGAACGAATCATCTGAGTTTCCATTATTTCTAATGGGAAAATGTGCTTTGATATACGAGTGATTTAGATTACGAGCACGTTTCCGGAATGAATTATGCTCGCAGTCCGAGGTTTTACTGAATACACATGTACATACATGCACACACACACATACAAAGACAACTGGAAATAATGAAATCTTTTTTAAAACCCCACTTTACTGTTTCCCGGCGCTCTGCGATGAGTTGGTAATTGTGTAGCGGTTGCCGGAGGGTCTACTGTGGAGAAACCAACAGAACAGAGCTAGAAACATGGAGAAACCATTAAGTTCTTGACATAATGACCCTCAAGGTGGTAGTGGACCCTCCAGCAACTAGCACAACTGTCTCTGATTTCCAGCCAGATTTTTGTCTGAAATCACTGTTATCAAACTGATTATAATGTCCAAACAGTAGCAGAGCTGCTTGTGGGAAACATGTGAGGGAATGCAGTTTTACATCACAAGCATGGCCGGACGTGCCCTCATCCAGGATCCAGAAAGGGTGGTGGAAGGCCTTCAACCAACACTAATCAGTTTTTAAAATTTAAAACATTATAAAGTGCACAATGTCCCTGTAATTCGATTACAACCTTAGCAGTTACTGCCCCAAATTACAGTCTTATAGTTTTTAAATGTAGGTCACATTGTTTATTTACAAAATAAAGGTAATGTGTAATTCATAGATATGACCTTTTATACTGGGACAACGTCTTGAGAATGTGATAAGTCACTGTATGTACAGAACAAATAATACAAATTAACATGATACAAAAATGCCAAAATGCAAACAGGAAGATGCGTAAGGGGAGAGGTCTCTGCCGGAGGGGCTGCTCGTTCGTACGCTCCAGTCCGATTTTAGTGGAAACGCCAGACGCCGCTGGAGGTGCGAGTCTTCGTCTCGGCTGAAATCTCGATTCTATGTTGGAGGCGACTAGAGGGCAGCTAGAGAAGCTGGTTCCTTCTGAGCGAACGTGGCCCTTCCGTGCGGCTCCTACTGTGCAGCTATCTAACAGAGTTCTTGTGCTTCTCACCTAAAGCTAAAGTCCACACACTGTAGCCATTTTTTCAGTCATCTATAAAACAGACTAAAACAATTATGAAAACCAGGTACTAATCGTTATTGTGATATTGAACATTTTTGCACCCCAGTGTAATAATATACAGTAAGAAAAGTGAGATGCATTTGTGAGCATTAATGACATTGTATCACTATTGTCTGACCTGGGTGTAACCTATTATTTTTTTGTTATGAAATCTCCTCAGCAGAATGTCAGAGGCCTACGTGATACAGCATCTCTGATGGGTCACCACTAGCAATAGCAGTGTGATGCTATCATCGCCATTCATTTGAAGGGTGGGGCACTCAAAGCTGTTAAAAATGCTTACATTCTACCAAACGTTCTAGTTACCAGTGCACACCGAGTAAAAAATCAAGACAATGGAAAGAAAATATTGGCAAATTAGTTGTGTTTTCCATGAATCACCCAGTATTAATTCTATGCAGATATGACTGGTAATGTTTATGTACATATTGCAGTATGTTACAATCTCCCCTCAGTGAACCTCGAATTATGTTGCACAACAATCCATCTTGTCTTTTTGGCAAACAAATTCGGGTAAAGTCCATTTCTTCCAGTTTATTCCAGGTATATCTATTAGCAACTGACAGCCATCAGTATTATGTAAAGGCTTGTACTTAAGGTTTGGCAGGAATATGACGCAACACAACATACGTCACATAACAAAATTAATTTAGAAAGATAAAGATGTAGAAATGAAATAAATTAAGAACAATTACCTTCATATTTTTCTTTTCACAAATTAACACATATGCACATGAACACACACACACATAAAAAACAGTAATAAATAATGTGCATTTCTCAGAATGCCATTTTACCCCTGTGGGGTAATGTAGACCTGCCTTGAAACGCAGAAATGCTGTGAGGCTTGTAAGATAACAGCTTGTGAGAGAAAAAAAAATGTATGCAGAGCTTCTGAAAACAATTCCATTTACAGGATATACACAAAATATGTATATAAATATGATATAAAACTAAATGCACAAATAGTGTTGCTGTCATATGCAAGATGGCTTATTGTGGCAGATACATTTTTGATGTGATATTAAAGGACAGAGAAGCAAAGCTCCATCTTGCCATCATTCTCACATCCCAGAATATGACGCAAGGCGTGAGTTTGCCTGTTTGACCTCCAGAATCTGGACAAACAATCAAATAAATAAAGATATATTCCTGCTGGATGTAAATACATTTGGAAAAACACTGTGCTGCGAAAACACAGAACTCGATAATGCTTCTTGGTTTACACCTGGTAGGGACAGGTGGCCAGAAACTTCTAGAAACACTTTGATGTCAGTTTCCTGGTTCTGCGCCAAGCCAACCATTGCCCAGCCGGTTTACAGCCCCACATGTCCGCCCGGAGCGGGGGTCATTCGATTCCTCTTCCCCTTCCAGCAGGAACTGGAGCTCGGGCTCTGATGTGTAACACGAGGAAGGAAAAATAGGAAGGGATGTCGCTGTTCTACTGCAAGAATGGGTGGGGCTCCTCTGCTGCAGGAAGGGGCGGGGCTCCTCTACTGCAGATAGCGGTACATCTTGAAGCAGTGGTTCCCCGAGTCCGCGACCACCACGTGCCCGTCCGATGTGAGGGCCAGGCCCTGGGGCCCGTACAGGGGGTCCGCGCTCGTGTTGATGTAGGACAGGAAGGAACCTGAGCTGTCGAACACCTGAACACAGACAGTACCCTCTCATTTACTGTTATCAATTGGTTTTGAAACTACTTCTGATAGAATTAGTTGCACCAGTTGCATGTTACCAGACTCTTGCAAAATGATTAAACTCTTTGTTTCCAAGCCTCAGAAAAATACAGTGTAAAACACTGACACTTGTATTTAAAACATACAGTACTTATTAAAAAAAAATCTACACAAATGGTCCTGTAACGATCGATTTTAGTTAAGATAAAAACAATATGGTGCTCACTAATATTACTGCAACCATAAATCAGTCTATTACCACAGATATCAAACATTTTAATGTATCCATCCCATTTAAAAAATCCCTGCTTGAAAAGTACACAGGGTACGACCAACAGAAATACACAACAACCACCGCATATACGTACAAATATCCTTTCAGTTTCTGTAACCACTGGTCCTATGCAGGCTCATAGCATCTTATGGGTGCAAGCCAGAGAACAACCCAGGATGGGGTAACTGCAACAAACCTCACCATGTTTTTGGACTATAGGGGGGAACCAGAGCACATACTGTACAGGAAACCCCATGATGACACGGCGAGAACATGCGAACTCCACACACACGTGGAGCCACGGCCGGGACTTGAACCCTTGTCTCACATATAAATGCTCTGTGTACGTGTGCAATATCTCACACAGAGCAAAGCTAACAAACGGTTAACTGCCATATTTTATTATATTTTATGTATTTGGGTAATAAAGGCAACTGGGGTGATGTGAAATTAAAATAAATAAATAATGCAGAATGTAAATTAATTATAGCTGGTTTGAAAGGGAACATTTAGCGCTGTAAACGTAAGTCAAGTAACTATGAGGAACGTTACACTTCACTGCTACATACCAGCATTTCCACTAAAATCAAGGGCAGTCTGTCTTTGCTAAAATTCTGGAAGTTTAGGCTCATTACTTCATCACCAGGACAGTGCCCATCATCTCATTGCTCTGGAACAAACACAGACATGTCCCTGTTTCTTATCTTCCCACGGCAGCAGATATTTTCTGCATGGAATATTCTGTAGTACCTCCATAGATCAATGTTTAGCTGCTTACTGTGACATACACATCAACTGCAGAGGATTATGCATTTACTTATGGAGTTTCTGGGGTCCCTTTTATGCATTAAGGATGCAACTATACCAAGGAGAAAAGATAAATAATGATACTTAATTTGGCATTTGGAAAAGCACGTAGGAGTTCTTTGGGTTTCCTGTATTGCACCCTATGCAAGGGGAGTTTGGGGTGAAAGCACAGGGTCACCCATTGTTCCAGCACCCTGGAGCAGTTTTTGTGAAAAAGGGTGATTGCCCTGCGAGACATAGCATTTGAACCAACAACCTTCTGGACACAGAAACATACTAATAACCCACCGAGCTGCTGTCATGACTTCAATAAGGAAAAAAGCAACTATTTCCCTCAGCGTGACAGTACGCCATCAGAAGAAAAAGCAACTTCACAGAACAGACAGTGAAATCACCGTGAAATATGCAGCTATCATCAGACGGTCTTTCACAGCTCACCTGTATTCTGCTGTTGCCCCAGTCTGCGACAATTATGTTCCCGTTACCATCAACCGCTACACCTGTGGGGGCGTTGAATTGCCCATTCCCCTCGCCGTGGGAGCCGAACTTGAAAAGGAACTCCCCGTCAGCACTGAACACCTGGCAAATCAAGACTGGTGAGTCAGGCACATTACATTTCATTAAGAAATCATAATCACACTATTTCATATTCATATGATCTATATAAAGAAGCAAGAACAGCAGGCAGGATAATAACTTTAACATTTAAGACGTTGATGTAAGTTAATGTGAATGAATCACCATCTTTACCTTGACAGAGTGATTGTGAAAGTCCGTCACCACAATTTCATTCTTGTTGTTCACTGCTAGGAAATGTGGACCTGGGGGCAAAGTGAGGAAGGGGGGTGGAGGGAAGGGAGGGAGGGGGAGGGAGTAATTTATAGGTGTGACACAACTGGATCAGAGCCAGTGTCCGACTGGCTTTCTTTACCTGTCTACCAGTGAAAACCTTATAGCTCATTATCCTGAGCAGGGTAACGGGGTTAAATGGATTACCCATATTTAATATATACCCTGCACATCTACATATGTGGCAAGCACATGTGAGGTCGGGCAGAGAGCACCCTGGAGTAGTTGGGGGTAAGGTATACGATTGATCCGCCAACATTAAGATTTGAACCCACTACCTTTTGGATGTGGGCATACACCCCTAGCCCACAGAGCTGTACACCACACCCACATGTTAACTCATTTGCTCTTCTGAGGCATATTCATATGAGCAGTGTCTGACTTTGTGCCCATTACCAGAAGGCCACAGGGTCAAATCCCATGTCTGGCAAAGATTTCACCGTTGGGTCCTTAACCCTGAAACTGCTTCAGTGATGCTGCATAAATGGTTGATTCTAATGAATAATTGAACCTAAGCCTTTCTCCCATTTGTATATGAGTGTTTCATAGGAGAATAAGATGGACATAAAAAAAATAAAGGATTCATTTTTACTTGAACAAAAGGCTAAATAAACCAATAAATCATCACCATTTGCATCATTTAATAAAGTACCAGTCGTCCTTATTGATTTTTGCTATAAAGAAACTGCACTGCAGGGGGTGCTGTGTGGGACAGCAACTATCATTCACAGTACTTACTAAAGACAGGGCCCGACTTCCCAGGCTTGTGCTCCGCCGGAGTGTTCGCAACACCTTTTTCTAAAAGAAAGAAAAAATGTTAAACGTGCTCAATAGAAAAATGGATTTTATACACAAAGACTTCAGTGACAACAATCCTCATTTTCTCAGTACTAATTGCTGAGATTGCAGTTCTACGTTCTGTTCTGTTAATTGCATGAGACCCTACAATCCAGCTGTACGAGGCCGTCGTGATCTAGATTAACCTAGAGCAATGTTTCCCAACCCGGTCCTCTTGGACCCACAGATGGTCCACTTTTTTGCTGAACTGGGAGCTGGGAAGGAGCAAAAACATGGACTGCCTGCAGGTCCCCGAGGAACAGACCGGGAATCACTGACCTGGAGGAACAATGAGGCCATATCTGGTATCTACCGGCCAGCGGGGGCCTGTGCTGATGGTAACCTGGATTAAGGAATCTGCAGCCTGTTTAAAGGCAGAAGCCACAATCTGCCTGCCCGGCTAAAAGGGCCCACTGACCATAATCCTTAGAGAACAGTACAGCGCAGACCACAGAAGCGAAACATTAGCGAACGTGACCAGCACTTAAAAGAGGGAGGGGCTGCTGCTTCTCAAATGTCAGCGCCCTTTCCCACTAGCTGACGTGACGACAGTCATCGCACCATTTTCCTTTAACCACAGTGACAGCAGGCTATGTGGTCGTGGCCTGGCAAAGCGAACGGCTGACTCCCAGTCAGGAGCAGCTACTGCAACCATTAGCATGTTTGTGAGGAGGAAGGGGAGAATATTATGAAGTCAGCTGTAGCACTAATGGCTATCGTGGTGCCTGGGGGGGGGGGGACAAATTGTTTTGACGTTGACAATGAGGGGAAAATCAATTTAATAAGAATAATCTGTGACTACAATAAATAAATTTCCCTACTTTTGGGGACATCTTTTGAGGTCCCCATTTGGATAACCTCAGTTTTATACAAATCTGTGAGTGCAACCAAAAAAAGTAAAAATGTCAAAAGTCATGTATTTGGGTCAGTTACTTATGGTTAACGTTAGGGATGGGTAAGGGTGTCGTGATTGAATGGACGGTCCCCATTTAGTTAAGAAGGTCAGCTTGTGTGTGTGTGTTTCCTTCCGCAGCCCAAAGGCATTTCTAAATTGCCCGCAGTTGTGGGCCTACTTCCTGGGTCAGGCTCCAGTTTCCTGCTCGAAAGATGGCTATTTACCTAATCAAAAAGTGACATTTTATATTACTGAGCAAGCTGGCAGATTAAAAAAGATTACTGGAAGGCTAGTTCTCCGGAATGACAACCAGTAACCATTCTGGTATGAAATACTGGAGCCGGGCCCAGATCCCGCTGCCGCTGGTGGCTGTGATCCTCTCGGAATGACATGCCCTGTTCCACATGGAAACGTCCTGCTGGGCTCTTTAAATCTCCTTCAAGCTCAAAAGCTCACATCTCCTATTTTTACTGCTTTCACTTATTAACACATTACTCAGGACCGACAGGAAAAGCATGATGCAATTTCAGCAGATCCTGGCTTACCAAATTATTTTGATCATTCTCCCATCATTTCTGTGTTACGTAAAGACCCATCCCAAATTAATCACCAGCAAAAAAAGACACCCAAGTGTGATTGAATATCATTAATTTTCATATTTTTAAATATAGTTTAAGTTGCTTTTCCAACCATGGAGGATTCAAGCAGCAGTTCCTCTGGATTAGTATAGGTGAGGAGAATTTACAGAAAAAACAAAGCAGTTGGTAAAGATCTTTAATATGAGATATTTCCAGCAGGAGATATGAGTATAAAAACACATACCTGCAAACTGCCTGTCTGAGGTCCCCCTGGCCCCGAACTTGGTCACCAGCTTCCCGTTGGCCTGGAAGATGAAGACGCAGCAGGCCTTGTTGTCAACGGTAATGATGTGGCCATTGCGGTCCACGGCCACGCCCTTGGGACCCATCAGCCGGCCTGCTCCGATTTTATTCTGAGAAGAAAGGGTGCTGTTAGGCATGGGCACAAAGCAACTCTCACCCCGGACTGTGAGCAAGTGGGCGTGTCCTTGCCTGACCTTGAACTTCCCGTCGGACGTGAAGATGCTGACCCATCTGTTATCGTAGTCGGCCACGATGATGTCACCGTTGGTGTCCACGGTGACGCCCGTTGGCCGCTGCAGCTGCCCCGGGGATCGGCCTCTGACCCCAAACCTGAGTTTGAACTGCCCGTCATTGGAGAACACCTGGGAGGAGTGGGCGGAGTCAGCCGGCTCTCACACCATTGTGGCTAATCAGAAAAGTAATCGGTCAACGAAGGAGACGCTTTGGAGAGCTCTGTGCTGCAGACAGAGCGGAATGTCAGCAGGGATGCCTTGCCTGGATGCACTGGTTGTTACTGTCGGCCACTACCACCCTGCCGTTGCTGGAGGCTGAGATGCCTTGCAGGTTGGTGAATTCCCCCTTATCTCTCCCTCGAGTGCCTGCGAGACAGAGCAGAAAGGCCTAGTGCACCAGGGTGGCAAATATACCAAAGGATCATACAATTTTCAGAGTACTCAGCTCTAAAGTACCCCCCAATACACTGTTTTTACTATCGAGGGTCGGATGCTTTTACCATTACCACCCGTCTTCTGAATCGACAGCTACACCATCTTAAAAAATAGTGGGGGGGGGCTCTGACTCAAATAGCCCTGAGCCTCTAACGTGCTTCTGTATGGGCACTCGTCATGTTGCTGAAATGAGTATGCAGTTGCACGGCCTGTTCTTTCCGTTCATGTCCCTGCGAGCCAGGCAGAGTGCTGGCAGAGTTCCTTGCTGGCAGAGTCGAGTGGAGTCTCAAGTGGGTTCAAAAGAAATGAAGAAGATATCATTTTGTCCATCTTCTTCTTAGAATAAAGCCAGAGTGAGCGTGACAAGACCTGACCCCCCCCCCCCCACCCTGCGTCAAAAAACAACACTCTCACACCAGCACCTGATTAATTAGTAAGACCACCACGCAGCTCTGACAGGTGACAAATGCTGAAGGAGGATGAGGAGTCATGAGGAGGTGTGAGGAGACTTGAGGAGGCATGGGGAGGTATGAGGAGACGTGAGGAGCGTGAGAAGAAGGAGACGTGAGGAGAATGAGAAGACATTGTGGGCCATGAGGAGCATGAGGAGGCATAAAGATGCATGAGGGGCATGAGGAGGTACAGTATGAGAAGGCATAAGGAGCAGAAGGAAACACCAAGAGTCATGAGGAGGCATATGGATACATGAGGAGGCATGAGGAGGTGTGTAGAGTGTGAGGAGGCATAAGAAGACATGAGGAGTCATATGGCACCTGAGAAAGCATAGGAAGGTATGAGGAGGCAGGAGGAGCATGAGGTATGAGGAGGCACAGTGTGACTCACCCACTCTGTAGATGAGCTCATCCTCGATGGGGTTCTCCTTTTTCTTGCTGGTGCTGTACATGCTGGAGGGCCGGCGCACTGCCTTCTGCCGCACGTGGCCCCCGCCACCACCGCTGGGAGACTTGACGCGCCGCTTGACGTCGTCAGGTGACGCCGGGATGTCGGAGGGCTTGACAGCGCGCAGCCGGAAGGGGCTACCTCGCACGGGCCGCCCGTACAGTAGCAGCAAGAAGGAGAATTCACCCTCGTTGCGCAGCGTGTACGCCACCTCATACGTGCCGTTGCGGTTGTCCAGCACGTCGGCCTGCACGCGCACTCCGTCGGGCCCCTGCAGCTCCACCCGTAATTCTGCATTGCCTGTTCGTACCAACTCGCCATCCTTATCCTTAGTCGTCACGGTGACTGTCACTGGCTGGCCCACCACAGCATGACGTAGTCCCTCGCCCGCCGCCACACTAGTGTGGCTCACGGCATTGGTGGTGAGCACCACACCCATGTTCTGGATAGAGCGCCGGACGCCCTCCGTCTCCACCTGAGGGAGAGGGATGCCTGTAACCATGCAAATGCACCTCTGCCCTTCCCCCAGGCATAGCCAATGAACAACACTGTACCATGCACAGACAGAAGTGTGACATGTACCACAAACACTGATTGGGAAGTCTTTTCATGGGTATTTGACTTATTTCACTCGCTACTGATTATCGTGATGTCCAAATGCAATCCGGATGATGTGCTATGATATAACCAAAGAATCAAATTGTATGATACAACCAAAAACTGTTCCTGTATTCACAGAGCAGTACTTTGAGAGATTGCTGTGATTTCTGACTGGCAATGTGACCCATTCCTGTATTCACAGAGCAGGACTTTGACAGATTACTGTGATTACTAACTGATAATGTGACCTGTTC
>JAODKF010000042.1:14291980-14304728 GCA_026779585.1 Mormyrus proboscirostris | reverse complement strand
ATGGATGGATGGATGGATGGATGGATGGATGGATGGATGGATGAAATAATTCTTCAATTATTGCAGTAACTATGTGTGGCGAATGAAAGCTGTAATGTACAAATGTGCTGCAGAAGGTGATTATACAGCGGCATATGAGAGTGATTTAATCATTTGCAATTTGTTTAAAATGGCTACAAAGGAAGAATGGCTGTATTGATGGCAGGTAGCTGGGTTACGGGTCATCATATTTGACTAGCTGGCACATATTTGATAAATGCTGATGAGGCCTGCTGAGTTGCTGCTGTTTTCTGTTTCTTGGCTGAATTCATAGGTGAATTGAGGTATTGTGCGATTAATTTAACTATTAATAGTTAAATGAGTCAGATGTAATTTGTTATTTTGTACTATTACTTGCATATGTGTCATTTTAGGCTTTATTTAGTTCCTAGTGAATATGATCATTTGTGCCCTAACTGGAAACAGTTGTTGTGAATGAGGTGCCCTCATTGAATGTGATTTTTCTTTCTGATATTGTGTAACCATGCCTACACTAGTGGCCGTTTCCTGTCTGTAAAGCATGTGACTGTTTGGAGTTTCTTAAACTAATAAAGAACGCCCCCTCCTGGTCATTGTTCATTAGAACACATAGTGTGGATTGTACAGACCACAGCCATCAGTTGTGACTACAATATAATTTGATCAAATCAATCTAAATTGACACAACAGACTCATTGAACCATAATTATTCTGGCTGCCATTATTACAGGTGTCATTCCTCTCTGTGATCAATAGCATTTTACTGTTTTAAGCTTAAATTATACTTACATTGTATTACAAAATGTTTTTGAGAACTATGGTTCATAAACAGGTCATTATAACCTTAGAATTCCTCTAAACAAATGACTGCTACTAGAAAAACAGGAAGGAAAATGCGTATAGGAGATGAAAATATTTTTGTATTTAATTAACCATAAGAGCTGGAAAATTCTGAATTTCGAATCCGGACTTTCCTGTACCTCCGCTCTCCTTTCAAGTCGCTCAAACCCAGAAATACCACACAGATGTCGGCAGCTGGAGATGCATGCCAATCTGCATGTTCTGCAATGAAATGGGTCATGAAGTGGAGGAAGGTGGGACGTGTTGAGCAGCCTGCAAAGGGAAACGGGGCATTTGTGGGTTTTATTTTTCGTTTGCAGGATTTGCTTCCAAAGTTCTAGAATAGAAGATGGCTATAGGAGAGTTGGGATGATTAGGAAAAGCAAAGGGGCGCCAAAATACTTCCTGTATGTGTGTTACCACAAACTTAATTAATCATCCTAATTATTTGCATATCTGGCATATCCCCGGTTCACAGCGATCAGAAGACACATAGTGTAGAGCAGGGGTGTCAAACTCCAGTCCTGGGGGCTGGAGCCCTGTATAGCTTAGCGTGTTCCCAGTTCCACCACAAATTAATGAGTTCAAGAGCTGTGTGGTAAGTAGCAGAAGGAGTTGAATCAGGTGCGTTAAATGAAAGGAAACCCAAAAATGTGCAGGGCTCCGGCCCACCGGGACTGGAGTTTGACACCCCCCGGTGTAGAGAGTATTTTCACCAGAAGTGTGAGGTATAGTGAGCAGTTAGAGGCTTCACTTACATATTTAGCAGATATTTTTACCCAAAGCGACATTTATTTTTGAGAGAAAGCAGGGCCAGCCGGTCCCTGGAGCAACTGTGATTTAAAGGCCTTGCTTAGGGGATTAACAGTGAAATCTCTCTGCCAAGTTGGGGATTTGAACCAGCGACCTTCCAATCACAGACACGTTACACCACTTATATAGTAAATTAATTCAGTTGGTAGATTAGGAGGCTGTATTTATCCTTCTCTGAGAGGTGACTGAGTGGTGTGATTTGCAGGGCATGACCCTCTCTCTGATTTAGGGCGCGAAACCAGACCATCGTAATGAGGTGTTTATTCCCCACTGATGGATGCAGTGTATGCAGTCTAGTACCCCCACCAGCACTTTGGAATGGCTATTCCATTAGCCTCGGTCACTAGCCCATTATTTACGGACAGATGACCTGTAGAAAGAACTCTCCAACACTGGCGTGTGTTTGACCAAAGTGCTCTGGCCATCCTAACTGTAAGTACCTGACCATAACCTCTTGCCCATCATCCGTTGCCATGGCATCTCCAACGCTGTCCTTTTTTGGCTTTGTGGTAGGCGTACTGTTCTCTACCTCTGTGTGTGTCGCTCCTGTTCTACATGTTTCTGGAAGGGCTCCTGGGCGATGATCACGCTGACAGGGTCTTACGCTTACCGGCGCATTCTCCTGTAAGCCTCACGAGATGCATCAGTACCCTCTGGCATTGGATGGGCACCTTATCCTGGTCCTGAGAATTCATCTGAGGGAATAGGAGTTGATGGACTGCAACCACCTTGAATTCCACTTGTACATACGGTGCCTGTCAAATGTCTGGACACACCTACTCATAGAAAAGCTTATTTGTACTATTCTCTACATTAAAATTAAATAATAACATATATGGAATTACACACAGACCAAAAAGAATTAATCTGCTGGGGGAGGTGGGGCAGCGCTGTGGGGTGGGACTCAGAAGGTTGTCGGTTCAAATCTCTGGGTCAGCAGAGATCCCACCATTGGGCCCTTGAGTAAGGCCCTTACCCTCCAGGGTCTGGCTGACCTTACTATCTCCTCTACAGCAGGTTCATGAGGTGAATCCCCTCCTGGGATGTTTTTCCAGCTGTCCTGAAGGTGGGCATACATGTATGTTGAGCCCTCATTGGCCGCTTTTCCTTCACTCGCTGTTCAAACGCCTCCAAAACCATCTCTACTGTGTTTAACTCAGATGACCAGGTCATGCGATTTCGACACTATCACTCTCATTTGTAAGCAGCTCGGTGTGTCTAAACTCAAGGGGTACAGTAGGGGCAGTGTGTGGCTCAGTGGGCTAAACCCGTGTGAAGTCAGATATCTCACAAGCACAGTCATACACCAGGCAGAGACTCCCTTAGATGTCTGGAGCAAAGCATCAAGGGCCTCTAGTCTAATGGGGTGCCGGCACCAGCACCCCATCGTGTCAATAATCACCATTATTCAGAGGAGGCCTCACAATATATCAAAGTTGGCCTCACTATACTTCAGAATGGGCCTCACAATAATCCAAAGCGGCCGATGCCACAGAGAGCCCTTTGATCTGCTGAAAGGCCAGCAATTACACTGTGCCTCAGAACCATGTGAGCCTGGACCTCAGCGATTCATACAGAGATTGACCCAATACAATTTAATGAAAAATTTAACTTTGCTGGTAACTTCACACCAGATTTTCCAGTTATGATGTAGGTAGGAGGCAGTTGACTCATTAATAATTACTGATCATTGCTGGACATCTAACACGTATTAAACAAGCTTTACACAAAATTGTTGATTTCAAATTCTTAAATAAATTACAAATTAATTATTATTTCCACTTAACTTCCTGAAATAAAATAATAGGAATACAAAACTATGTAAAAGCTGACAGCTAACAATTAGCCACAATGCATGTAATCAAACAGACACTGACAAATAAGTAATAAACAGAAAAGCTAAACGATTACTAGTGTGGCGGCTGAGTGTTTATACATACACACCTGTGCTTCTGTGTGCGTCTATCAGTGTGCTGCACTTTACGCACATACAGCAAGTGCTGTTACACTGATTTGTCTTACAAGATGTGGTTTATAAAAGTCCAGCAAACCAAGAAGCAGTGGAAATGAAGCAAAAATTAAAAAGGAAGATAAACTGCTCTCTTAAAATATACATGGCTTTTTATGCCATCGTCCCCCTCCCCAACCCCCACTTTGGATTATAAGCTTCCTGTTGATAATCCTTGCAATCCAGACAGGCACTATCTAGGTCACCCTATGAGCCGGGCTATATTTGACTGGATTAGGACCCCTTGCTGCTTGTGACGTATTTGGAAGCCTTTTTTTTTTTTTCCAAATAATCAAACAACAAAATACAAGGTATGTCCAAGTCAGTAATGACCTCTGTCTCCAAGTGCACTGCCTGCAGCAGTAACAAATGAGAGCAGGGATGGACAATATTGAAAACACAAACACTTTTTTGAGACATTTGGGACAGAGCTTTAGAACTGTGGACACAGCAAACTTCAACAGTAATAGAAATATTTAATCGGCAGTTGAGATATGTTTAAAAAAAATCCATCATCAACATCTTGATACATTTAGTTTGGCCATTTAACAGAATGAACACTTATAAATACTTTTCGTGAAAACTATTCATGGTAGTTGTGGGTCGTTAATCTCCGGCAGTTACCATCTTCTCCAGCTCCCCAACCCAGTCACACGGAGACTCCTCTTCAAAGTCCCTGTAAACATACACTTCTTAAATCACTGACATATACTGTAGTGTGACAAGAAATTGCAGCCTCAGAGATATGACCCCAAAATTAACCGACAGAATTTTATTGTCCAGTGAACAATATGTCCACTGAGTCAAGATAAGCCACATGAGTCATGTATGATAAGGGCCTTTAGCTGGAACTCCACCCTGTGGCTGGAAGGTAATAACACGACTTAGCATCCATCTGTGCGATGAATCACAAGGCATGACCTGTGCCAGTGACTGATTATATCGATAACATAAAATACACCTCGAGTTTGACATCGAGATCTCCATTTAACATGCGGCACTACCTAAACTCAACAGGCCTATGTGAGCTGGATCTCCAGCAGATGACTTACGTGTCTTCGTCGTCAGACCGTGGCTCCAGTCTGGAGTCGTCAATGGCGTCCCCCACAAGTCCATCTGTGTCATCGCGCCGCGCTGGGGACAGAGGGCCGACCAGGGGACTGTCACCATCTGAAGGGGACACAGAGAAAAGAGAAAACGACCTTCTTACAGCAAGTGTAGCTCCAGACAAGACAGATCAAACTAACTTTGGTGATTTCATGTGAAACTCCTGGGAAGAAAGGCACTCTGTACAGCTGCCGTATGCAGTCAGTCCTGCTACAATGCGTGATATCTGTGCTAGTGTGAATGACATATTAGTACCCAAGTCCAATACAACGTTATTGCATTTGTGCAATTTTCAGTCAGAGGAAAAAGCACTAGGTGAACTACAATGCAATACGGTCTTAGCGAGAAACACTACAAGCCTGCAAAAATAGTTATCCCAGTAAACAATAGTGATGTCCGATCCGTGAACTAATCAATCTTTTGAACTGATTCGTTTCAGTGAATTGGCCGAACCAGTATTCAAATCTACAAGAATTGAACTTAATGTATATCTACACATTGCACATAATGTTTGCCATGGAATGCACGTTTCGTTAGAGTGTACCTGTGAGTGTCGTGTAAATTCCCGGCTTCCCTGTCTTTGGCTAGTGTTAAACCAATAGTGGCTATTAAAAAAGAGAGCAACTTCCATTTTGAAAGAGGAGGCATCTTCATTACACCGTTTCACGTATTCACTACAACATGTTTATTTTCACTCTATGTGGGTCTGCTGCATCAAAAACATTCTGTGTTCTCTAGGGCTGGGAAGTGACGTAAAATTGTTCCTGCCGACGTGGTCGATTTTGTTTGGTTTGGATGTCATTTGAAGCATATGGCCGCCTTCACTCACCTGGTCGAAGCACAGTGAAGGTTTTGAAAGCCATGCTTACGGGAGCCTTTTCCAGCAAACTCAGCAGCCTCTCGGGGGGGCTCCTGTCCCAGTGCCTCCGATGGCTGATCTCAGACTCCTCAGAGATCAACCTCCCTGAAGGACAGAGACATTAATAAACGCAGAGCTCGATAAACGCCAGACTGACCACAAAGCTAGGTACTTACGTGGAGTGAATTCTAGGCTACTCCTGTGTTCTCTGGAAGAGGAGGCGCAGGAGGAGGTGTTGGTAAGTTCAGCATTTCTAAGGACCTCCAGCACAGTCTCCGACGGCTCCTTTGCCCACCTCCTGTGAGGTCGCTCGCTCTCATCCTTACCCATGTGGTCCGACGTTTCAGAAAAGCTTGCTGATTTTTGGCAGAAGAGTGCATGAATTTATCTGCTCTCTGCAGTCCTCAAATCTGTGCAATCAACCACATCAATTACCTTTCCCCAAAAGGTCTTCACAACAACAGTCCCACAGTCTCAGTGTCACCCAGAATCATTAATAATTTGGGAACCTATCACTGTTCAAAATGCTAAACACCAAAATGATGTATGTACACAACAGACGAACTCCACCTCCCACTGAAGACGTTGACAATATGGTCTTCTGCCCAAGGAATGCAGCAACTTTCTCCCCTTCATCCCTCTTCCATCTGGAAGTTCTTCCTTCCTTCATTCCTTCCTTCAGCTCCTGGAGTACAGAATTGTCTAAGAGCACCAACTTTTCTGCTGGGTTTAATATTACACTTTGGACACCACACCTGTAACACCTGAACAAGAGAAACTGGTCCCTTGGTTAAATGCGCGTGTGTAAGTGACCAACAAGCTTTTACTCTCCTCATACCACCCCATTAGCCAAAATTACTCTCCAATGCTGGTATTTCTTAAAGACCAAATAGTGGACAAAATAACCACAAATCTGTACAAATGAGTTTTGATGAGCAATTATAAGAATCAATGTCTGCACTGCTTCCACAGTTTATTTACACATCGGGAGATAATGCTTGAGCATCCAGCACATGCACGTATATGTACAGACCATACAGTGCACACATGTACCTGGATGCTGCACAATAGCCAATCAAGAGAGCGTCAGCTGTGACCTGCTGTAAGAGCGCCTCATCAAAATCTAGTCAAGGGACCGTCTGAAAGTCACAGCTTTTCAGAAACATGTAAAAAATACTCAAGAGATTGTAAGAGATGTTTTTCATAATGGTGCAAACTTGACTATTGAATAAAATCACTATTTACCTACAATTATTCCAGGGCACTAACCTATACCACTTTACACAATAGTGTAGTATAGTCCTCACTGACCCAGTGCTTCAGCGTAACATAAAATTTAAGAGGGTGACTGAACTCACATGAGGGGGCAGATGCTTCTGCAGAAGCTTAGAGATGCGATGCGAGGTTAGGATGGTGTGCAGCGAGGGCCGGTCCCGGGGGTTGGTCTTGAACATTTGCTTGACCAAGTAGTGCAGCTCATAGGGCAGGTGAGCCGGTAAGGGGGGGTAGGAGCCCCGACACACCTTCAGGATGAGGCTCTTCCAGCTGCTGGCCTGGAACTGATGGACAGGGGAGGGGGCACAGGTGAGGGTGGGATGTGCGAAACTGGCCCAGGTAGGGAGAAGCGCTCAAGTGGCAGTGGCCAGCGGTGAGTTTGTTGTTTCTGGGGCTCTGATCAAAATGTCACCTTTGGGGCAAAAGCTAAAGGAATAGCTAGCGAGCAGAGGCAAGATATTATAGCTAGCTCACTGGTTAGCAGAACAAGCTGCTTCAGCATCTAAGGAACATTTCTTAAATACGTAGTGTAGTGACTGTTTGTGGCCAATAGGGGGACAAACCTTAGGGTGATGGCATGTGCTCCCCCCATTTTTACAGGACGTGTGAAAGACTGACAAGCCCATTTCCTCACAGGGATCCAGCACGACGCTCACGCCAAGTGCAGGTATGCAATTAGATTTAAATGTCTTTGCTCTCTCCCCCTGCTCTAATTGCAATCTAACTGTGGGTAATTTTATTTTCAGAGGGAATAATCCATCCATACATTTTTCCCATCATCACTTATCCTGTGCAGAGTACCGCTGGGGAGGGACCTTTAATGGATTTTTAATTTCATTTTAATGAAACTTACTTTCTGATGTTGAACTATTATTACTGTTAAATATGTATATAAATGATTGATGACTGTATGCTTGTTCTTGGCTGCCGAAATAAAACGCATTTGCACTGATGATTTTGGTCCAGATGGTGATGTGAGTCATCCCCTTTTCCATGGATCAGAACTTCTGCCCGACCAGAACTTACTGAAGTTCACCGCGTAAAGACACGGGACCCCACAGCGAACGAGAAGGTGGAGGAAGAAAGAGAGGAAGAGTATCTGCAGTGACAGAGGACTCACGGGGTGGGAGAGGGCGCAGAGCTCATAGAGGATGCAGCCCAGGGACCAGACGTCACTGCAACACACAGCAAGATCCATCAGCCACTCGAGATGACTGAAGCAGCGTTAGGTCAAGTGCTTCACTACAGCTTCAGCAGGAAGTCACAAACAGTCTGACTGTCATTCTACAGAAACAGCTGTGCAACCAGCAAGAGATTACTCAGTTACTTCAAACCTCATTTATAGTTACCATTACTTTCTGTGTCCCCTTATCCCACAATACCACAGAGACTCAGAAAATCCTGCACTCTAACCAGTTTAAAGTCTGTGTAACTTAACGTCAATGGGGTTTGTGGGCATTAAGAATCCAGATTGTTTAATATTTTTTATCTGAAAAACAGTACATGACAAAAGCTGAATCAGACATAACTACAAACCAGCTGAAATGCATTTTTACATCATACCTCTTATTATTGTATGGCTTGTTGTCCCAGATCTCTGGTGACACATAGTAAGGTGTTCCAACATAGGTGTACGCATAGGCCTTTGCACTTTTTGGAAAAAATGAGAGATAAGGCACCTTTAACATTGACGTCAGGTTTTCTGATCCATAAAGAACGACAGAGGACATTTCTGTACCTGTTAAGAACACATGATGACCCAAAGTCTCCCAGTTTGACCGCTCCATCGCTGGTGAGGAATACGTTCTAGGCAGAAGGAGGAAGAAAACACCAGAAGCAAATAACAATGTGACACGGGTTTAATAAAATGTGGAAAGACGACAAAAAAATATAGGGTGCAGATATGGGGTTTGGCAAAAGAGCAGGCTTCCTGCTCACCTTGGATTTCAGGTCCCGGTGGAGGACTCGCTGATCATGGATGTGCTTTGTCCCAACACACATCTGAGCAAACCAGCTCAGGATCTGAAAAAAAGTGGCACCGTCACGCACAGACGTAAAACTCAGGTAGGGTAATTCACCTTGGTGTAATAGGGGGCGCTACTGCGACATACTAGTACGACATACTTTGCAAGCGACAAGTAAGCAGCGCGCTGCTCATTTCAGTGGCTGTAGGTGACTATACAAGCACAGGGTACTTGTTTTAGGAAAATTTCTAGCTGCAATGGCGAATTCTGATTTATTTTTACTCTTTTATTACCATATCAGGAGGGAACGGGGTGTTTTTCTGCTGCTTGATCCTCTGTAGCAGATCCCCCCCGGCGCAGTACTCCATGACTATGTACAAATGTCCGTCAGCTGTACAACAAAGAATACCCCCCGTTAATTATCGGTCATAGTCATGTTTAATATTAAGTCGTTTCTTTAAAACGATAAATGAAAAACACCTTCAAATGAATCTCTGAAGGCCACGATGTTGGGGTGCTTCATCTTGGACAGGAGTACGGCTTCCCTCCTGGAATTCTGAATTCCCGTCGGATTCTACAATAATTCAAATATAAAAAATTAAGCACGTCTTTCTGTTAATGAGAAAACAATACGTAGTGTGTCGTCAAAGGCATTACCTTTGGTAAGCGTATCTCTTTCATCACATATTGTTCGCAGCTGCTTTTCTGCTCGACTAGCAGCGCTCGACCGAAAGACCCATCACCGATTACTTTTAGGATTGTGTAGCCCTCCATACTCAGACGTATTTAAGCTATAGACTGCAAAAAAAAAAAAAAAACATAATTTGTACGAGTCAATGGGCAGCCAAGATTATTCCAATTCAAACAAAATGCAAAATTCGCAATTTAATCATCATATTATTAAACCGCGGCATGTGTCTGACGAAAACGAAAAATGTCATTATATTTATTACCTAGTCATCGTTATATTAAAAATGTTTTCCCGTAGCTGTGCCACTCATGACAATGCCATGCATTGCCCTACGGGACACGGGTGTGTTTCCGCCTTGTGTATGACGTAGGCTGCACGCGCCATTCCTCCATAAATGTGACGTGTGTGCGTGTCACTATTCTCCGTTTTGTAGTTAAAAAATAAATTAGGTCTTCAGCTAATCAGGAATTTAACAGTGCAACTAGGATTTATTAAGGATTGAATTAACAATTAGATATTTAATATGATGAGTCAATATTACGTTTTCATTTAATTTTCTTTATAGATTTTAAATGAAAATGGTTTCCAATCTTACAGTAAAGTATTAACGTCAGTGTAAGATATCAAGAATAGCTATATTTTACAGACAACAGAGGTTCGGGAAGTTAAATTTTAAATTTTAAATTTATTGCAATTTTGCCACTAGGGGGCAATACGTGCATATCCCTGTCACCTGCCTGGCACCGAAAAAAATCGCGGAGCGTTATTAATTTAATTACATTAATAAATTAATAACGGTGCCCTCACATAATCCTGCATTATGGTATCGAATGTCATTTTTGCTTTTCTCTTTCTCGTTTCGTGTCGGTCTCCTCCAGGAACTCATTTTATTTCATCTAGTGCAAACATATTTTAATTTTTATTTCTCATGTTATTTCCAGTTGAGGTGGATATAAGTGATATTGTAGGGGGAATAACATACTGGATACGCACACACATATATATTTATATGTATATGTATCTTGGGACAATATTTGAAGGGGCAACAGATGGCCCTGGTCCCCTACAGACCGATCACCCTGCATCACGTGATCTAAAGCCAGTGCCATATCAGCAGTAAAAATAATTTTGCTATATTTAACGTATGATGTAACACCCTCTTGTTCTGTTTTGGCCCTCATTTTTTGGATCCCTCAAAGGGATTCTATGGTTTCAAAAGACATTTACGCGTCATTTGACACTGTCCTTCCTTCGATTATTTGATGATGTAAATTATATTTCAGTTACTTTTTATGTCTAGCCCTGAAATTACATAACAATGCCTAAAGAGTATACCATATTTCTTAAACTAATTATTTTTCTGAATTAGTGTCACAGATACCCTGGATCTTTGAAAGTATGCGATGCTATGTGTAACAGCCGATTTTACAATAAATGCTTGCATTTTATTCTGCTCTATTGTAAAATTGCTGTGTCTACACTAGACAACGAGAAGTGTGATCGATTACACTGATGTGCCTTTAAACAGAACCAGCCAGTGGACAGGAGTAAGAAAAAGCGCGTTATCATCCTGTCAGGATTTTGCGGCATAATAATAAAGATCTGCATCCGTTGCATTGTGAATGGGACAGTTAAGCTGAGGTTTAAGGCTTAATTTTGACATGAAAGAAAAGTTAAATGCAATCGTTATGCTTCAGAAATGTAGTGGTTATTTCATAGTATGATTATAGCGGCAGCGTCGAGGCTTAGCGGGTAACACTGTTGCCTCATGCCACCTAATTACTGACAGATTCATAAAATCCTAAAGAAAGTAAATGAAACTGGAGTTTGCCACCTAGCTGTAAAACCACAAATGTACCACCAGGTGGAAGCATGTACACCTCTGAATGGCGCCCTCTGCATAGTCTGGCTCCGAAGAGTGTTTTACCAGCTGTGTTTGTTCAGGGACGTCCCGTTACAAATACCCAATAGCTGGTCAGTTTATCGCAGTCCTCTTAAGACAGGTGAGAGGAAAATAACGGTAATTTGTATCTGATGAAAGGACTGCATGCACATATACCATGAAAAACTCTTGTTTTATATTTTTCATTTAGGGAAAAAGTTCCATAGCTCTGCCCTTCTCAAGCCAGTGGAGACTGCTGTTAGTGCCAATATGCTGGTGTGGGTTTGGGCAAACCAGTCAGTTACTGTCACTCCATATGCATGGTAAGTACACAGGTATCGCCCCCCATATCCCCCCCCCCCCCCCCCCAAATAATTTCTGAGAGGTGCTAATGTGTTTAAATACCGGCCAGGTCACACCTTGCCCAGTTTTGCTGATAACCTTGGGCACAGCAAAGTTTTATGTCATTTTCCATATCTCTTATGACTTATATACATAGTATAAAAATCTTATAAATATATTTATCTATTGTTTTAAAACACAAAGTTGATATATCGCATATTAAAAAATTTTAAAAAGCAGAATTGAATATATAGCTGCAACTACAAAAGAAAATCCTAATTTAAATGTTAATTGAACGACCAGAGCTACCTGGGATTTGTTATCTGAAGCTGATAGTAGCCTGATGCTCCACAGGCATGGAGACACAACTCCTTGATGTTACCCAGCCACTTGCTGCTATGTTTTCTGCATACTTATGGGGACTAGCAGTACAGTAAGTGACACATTCAAGCCTCTTTGGAGTTCCAGGAGTTTAGCTAAGCATCCAGAAAGCCATTAAGAGACCTGTCTGTCAAGGTCGTTGTCCATCTGGCCCGTCCTATTTGTTTGTCCCCGTATGTCCAGCAGGTGTCGCTGGCCATCCTGTTCCCTCTGTCTTGAAGGCCTATTGCCTATTCCCTGTTTCCTTGCTGCTGTGGCTGACACTCCTCCAATTATGTGTTCAAGGCTGGCCTGAGGTCTACCTCACCTTTTTTTTCCTTTGTACCTGTTATGGTTTCTTTGTGTTCCTGTTTTGGTTTACTCTGCCCGTAACACTGTCATGCAATTTTATCAGTTTGCTTTCACCTCTCTACCTGGTGTATGTAAAATATCTTGAATTAATGATCTATGAGATTACTAGCTGATATTTACAAGAAACGGTAACACTTTAGTTGAGGGGGCACAAATAACTTAGTAACTCACTTACTACTCAAGTACAAATCATGAGCAAATATAGTAACTGCATGAA
>JAODKF010000042.1:14246155-14257496 GCA_026779585.1 Mormyrus proboscirostris | reverse complement strand
GATTTTAATTAAGTATCACAACACTAATTGAAAACCTCCTCTTTTCCAGCAACTCGGCCATGACTAATTCTGCCGAGATGAAAGGCGGAGCCTCTGAGATGGACTCCGGCTGCGGCTCAGCGGGGCCCCCTGCCTGAATGTCGCGCACATGCGCCGGTTTATCTCCAGCCTCATTAACATGCCGTGCTGGCAAACCCCGGTGGACATGTCCAGTTCAGCCCCGCCGCTGCAGTGGAATATCTATGCAGTAATAGACTAGAATGCACCAATCCATCTTTAAGGGACTGGCAGTGGCATCTCATCTTGACAAGACATCTCCAGTGATACATTCTCCATACTTGCCGCCGGCTGTTGTCACAGGAGCCACCAGGGGGGGCTTTTTTTTTTTTTGCCCCAGCCGGGGTCTCATATAACCAAATTCCTTTTAATCAAACGATTGTATCCAACTGAAAATAGGGGAAAGCTGACTCATTATCTACGGAAAAACAGGGAGGGAGACGTGAAAGAATGGCAGAAACAGGGAAGGGCTTTCATTGCTGGTTGCCCGTTTGTTCGTGGGCCTCTGTGAACCAGACGCTCTTCATTACGGGGGACAATGGAGGAACCAGGACCCACAATGCCTGAGGACAGCAGATCTCCCCTCCTGCACTTTCTGCTTCTCCTTCCAGTTCCCTCTCTCTCCCCGATCTGTTGAAGTGGTACGAAGACGCTTATGAAGAAAAGGCTGTTTGTGTTGGGTAGATGGGCAGGCTGTGTTTTTAAATTAATACTTATATAAAAGCACCACTGAAGATATGTTCAAGACTAAGATCACATTGTCCTTAGCGCTGTGTTGCTCAGCCAGCTAGGATGCTATACTTTTGCTTGGAAGGTGGCTGGTTCTAATCCCACGGTCGGCAGAATGATTTCACCCTTGAGCAACCCTAACCCCAACTACTCCATAGATTGTCCCGCCATACTTTCTCAGATTGTATACTGCCTTTGGATAAAAGTATCTGCTAACATTTTCAACACCCATCAAATGGGTGTTGACCTTTTTCCTCCTCAGCTGCTCATTGGCTCCTCAGTTAATCCGTAGCATGAATCGACACGTGCAGTGCACACTGTTCTCGTACTTAGTTTTACACAGCTGAAATACTGGAAATTGGAAATCAATAATGTACAATTCCTCAATTGTAAACAAAAATAGAATAGATAACTGTGCAAAATTGTTTTCTACAGGCTGATGCTGGCATCCCTCTTGCTTGTTATACCAGTTACATACAAAAAAAAATGAACAGACCTAGTAATCAAAACAAAATATGAGTCCTAAGCAAACCTCAGCAGCAAGAGATCATCAGGAGCAGCCACTCACACACAGGTCCTCCCTGTTCCAGAACTCGTTACCCTGACTGGCCAATCACAGAGTCTCAGATCATAGAGCTAAAGTTCACAAGTCACTGCTGCACAAACCCTGGCTCCAAAACACTCAGATATTTTGTGCACCACACAAAAAGCAGCACCACCGGGGTGAAAACATTGGCCGACAAATGAAGACAAATGGAAGCCCCCCCCCCACACACACACGCACACACACACACAACCCTGTCAAAGCTGTTATTGCCTGGGGAAGAGAGGTCAAAGTGAAGGGAAAGGGCCAGGCAGAAGGACATGAGTTAGGAGGTAGTCTTTAGAGAATGCTCTCTGCTACAGCCAGGCAGCTTTTTGTGGATAAAATCTGATGGGGGAGCCCTGGAATTTCTACAGCATGGGGGGGAGGAGGTGGGAGACACTAATAAGGCACCTATATCATCTAAACACATAGAGCTACAGACGTATAAGGTAGAAGAGCACAGCTCTGGTCCTTCAAAATTACAGGGTGTGTTCATATTTATTCTGTTCATGTTTTTTTAATCGTTTTCTAATTACCGAAAAAGTAAGTCAGTTCACCTGGAGGCTGGCGTTAAAACTAAGGAGGAAAACGATTAAGGGGAGAATTGAAGACCTATTTCAAAGAAAGAATAACTGTCTGGCAGTGGACTCACCCCCCACAAACTGGATGCCCCCGGCCACGCGACCGATGCTGCAGGAGATGAGGTCGGAGATGCAGCAGCCCATCAGGCCGGTGAGGGCGACGAGGAGCAGGAGGCCACAGCCCACCCCCGTTAGCACGGTGCAGACACGCCACTCCAAGCTGGGGATACCCTGGAAGGAAGCGTAGCGCCCGCACTGCTCCAGCATGACCGTCGCCTGCCGCTCTTCGTCCCGCACAGGGTACGAGCAGCGCCGGAACGTCCCGAAAGATACCGGCTTGCCCATCTGCGAGCCCAGCAGCCAGTAGGGCATGAAAAAGCCCACGCAGGAGGCAACGGCGCTCACGAAAGACAGCAGTGCCCATACTATGCCGACGGAAGTCAGGCTGGACGCCATCGCCGATCTCAAACTTTGTTAGGATGAGCCGATTCTGAAGTGTAACTTTCACTTAATCAAAATGATCTCCTCTGCACGTCTCACATCTAAAACCTACGTAGCTAGAAAGGTAGATCCATTCTCAGGTTTACTGTATGATGAAACCTGCGAAAATAAGTGACAAATCGCTGTCACCTGAATTGTGAGGAGTTACAGGTTAGCAGACAAATGCAGACTACAAGCCGCGTACAAAAGATTAACAAACAGCATAATTAACATTCATCATGCTCATCAAAAAGCACCTTAGGGTTGTGCATGTGTGGAAAAAAAATCTACAGTGTAGACTATAAAACAGTGCTATACAAAGTTACAAAGGATCCACATCAATTTCAAACGGATTTTCATTTATTTTTTTTCTTATTTTCTTCAGAATCAATGGCATTTAAATGCTCGACCTGATACAAATTATAAATAAAAATTAAACTGAGAAACATAAATGCATATCAGGAATGGTCTTCCATGCAAGTCAGCTGTAGATACTAGACAACTGTGATCGTAACGTTTCTGAGTTAGACACGTCTATGAAAACTATACGGAAACGTAAATATGAAATTAGCCTGTACATATCAAAACTTACATATTCCAATACATGGCGATGGACGCTATCCCATTGGTTTAAATGGAGACGGAGCGCGGCAAACTTTCAGATCGCAAAATGATCTACTGAAATTATATGCAGAAAGTTTTGCAGGAATCCATCTAAAGTAATGATGGGTCCATTCAAGGAAAAATATACCAATATATCCGAAGAATTGTCAGACGTTCTCTATGGCGTCCCGTATGGTTCATCGGACAGGAATACTGGAAAATTAATTGCGATCTGGCTGAGAGGCGTTTTCTTACTGCGATGGGAGCCCACAGTAAGATGCCCTGAGCATGCGAGCCCGTCGGATCAAGAGGGGACCCTGCATCCAGTCTCTCCACCCACTGGGCTGGACTAGCGGTCGCGGTCTCTCTCCTCACTGGTATAGAGACACACCCACGAAAACATGCGGGCGGATCATTTGGCGAAGGACTTGAAATTAATTTTAGTATTTGCATGAACCAGTTCTTTACTATTCAAACAATACACTTTAAATGTGAACATACACCACCACAGAACGCAATCCATACAAAACTTTATTTCATTTATTCTCATTTCTCTAACAGCAACAATAGAGGCATTTTAGGTAATTTCCGTTTAATTCCCGTTGCAGCTTTTTTATAATATTGAACTGAGTGTTTAGCTGGTAAATGATAACGTGGATTGGGAAATAGACGTAGCCTAAACGTGTAAATCGTGTAAACCTTAGAAACCCCACCTTTCGTCAAAATGTATCGTTGTTGAAAAACATTTTGGAGTATTTGCTTTGAAAGTGGAATTGGAAGTTACTTTGTTACCGTTCTTAAAACCTTCGCACGCGAACAGATCGAACCTACGGTGAATGATGATTTATTTGATGACTTATTTATATGGGCCAGAAATTATTGCTCTATGTGAATTGTATAAGAGGTGGTAAAATTGTTCAGTAATAAACTGACGAGACATGGTCTTTGAATTATTCACATCCTAATATGAGAAATAGCCCTGTGGAGCTTTAACCTTGTGGCGCCCCCAAGTACCATCAAAACCTACGTGGATATTAAAAATCAAATGGTCTTCCTGTGCGATTTTATGATAATACATTATGAAAGCTATTTCCCACTATTTTGCCACTTCCATTTTAATTTACCAAAAGGTCTTGTTTCACGTAAGCATAATATTGATAATATGATTTTCTATTACAAACACTATATTTTATTTAGTCTACTACCTTTAACCTTTTTAAATGACGAAAGCAGTCTTTTCAATAATTCGAAAATACCGCAAAATATAATTTATGTAATTCTATACATTCCATACATAACGTTGATTTGTTACAGGAAATTCTAAAAATAGAATTTATTCCATCCACTTAATTTCAGTGTATTATTTGGACTCGGTGGTTCGTCTTCTACAATGAATTATGGGAGTAGTCTGTATCATGAGAGTTTAATTAGACAACCATTCGGAATATTACGAATCGTGAGTATAACAGAGATTGTCACTTATTTATATAATTCAGGGGCTTCAAACGGTTCCCTGAGAACGGTGGGAACCTTATTATAATACCAAATGTTTCTCTACGAACTCCCATTTAAAACGGACGCAACCACTTCTTACTTTTTCACGGTAGTTTGAGTGATAATTGAACGCGGATGACGTTATACGAGTCGTAAGAATGAAAGAAATTATCAGTGACAGATAATAATACTGATGCTTTAAACAGCTCCCTGGTCGCCGTGGGAACCTTAATGTAATACTGCATGTTTCCTCACGAACTTGAATTTCAGACGGACGCACACTCTTCCTGCTGTGACGTGTGAAACTGTTGATGATGGCTGACGCTAAAGTAGAGGTATCATCGGATACGTCTAATCTCATTCAGAGTGGAGGCAATGCGGCACCTCAGCCCAATAACCCCCTGTCCAGGAAGCTCAATAAGATCCTGGAAACCAGGCTGGACAATGACAAGGTTAGTTAACAAGAAATGCGTGTAGAGCTGCTTCCAGTTCTCAATGTCCTGAGAGCTGCGGAATCCGGTATCTATCCGACAGGCAGGTAGTTGCCTTAATTAAACCGAAGTCATATGAAGTAATGGAATACCGTACAATTTGCTGTTTTAAGCGTATATTGCCGATTGGACAATTATTTTAAAGTTAGTTTAAGTGATCGTAGGTTAATGTCTTTTCCACGCACTCATGTACCAGTCGCTATACGCTCTTACTTAAATTCGGTGCACATTCGCTAGATATTGATGTCGAATTTGACTCTAGAGTGACCTATTTTGCAACAAGTAGCCCAAAGTGTTTGCGCATGCATGACATATTACTCCACAACAAGCTTGTCATATTTCTATGATTAATTATAATGCAGTTATTTTGGCCTGTTTTCGTGCCCTAGGAGATGCTGGAAGCTTTAAAGGCGCTGTCGGCCTTCTTCGCCGAGAACACGCTTCGGACACGCAGAAACCTCCGCGGCGATATCGAGAGACGCAGCCTGTCCATCAATGAGGAGTTCGTCCGGATATTTAAGGATGTCAAGCAGGTAAGCTGATAATGTGGTATCGCACGTTTATTACTGGCAATATAAAGTCCCATGAGTAGCGAGCAGCCTGAGCCCAGCTTCATATAGACCTTAATCATAATGCTTTGTCATGTCTGAAACATGTTGTGGAGGAATGTAGTGCAGACACTGTGTAGCCACCACACAGTCACTTGGGCAGTGTTTCTCTTCCCAGTCCACCCAGCAGTCCACATTTTGCTTCTTTCCAGCTCCCAGCACACTTGTACCAAGTATTTTGTGTTGGTTGATTGCTTCAGGTATGCTAGGAGCTTTGGGGTGAGCAAAAAAATTCTCCGGGGGGGGTCCCTCAAGACTGGGTTGAAAAACACTGCTGTAGGAATCTTCTAAGAATTGACACCCCTTGTTTTTATGAAGTTTGTTATTTTAAAAATCCTTGGATGGAGTAAGATACAGGTAGTTGTATTGATTCTGTTTTTCAGACTTTTCATGAGTGTTTTTAACCAAACAAGTCATCCAGATATATTTAATGAGTAAAGAATATTAATTTAACTGTGTCCATTTGTCCCCCCCCCCCCCCCTTAGGAACTTGAGAGTGTGCAAGAGGATGTTCAGGCCATGCGCTCGTGCTGTGAGGAGATGACCAACAGGCTTAAGGTAGCATCATAGTCATTTATTCTGTCATGTTATATTCCAGTTATCCTCTCTTGCTACCATAACATATGATGAATATCACCCTCCTCCGATTGCCTAGCAATACATCAGGGAACACCTTCATTATTTTTGGTGCCAATCATCGCTCTTGTGGCCCATGTGATCAGTTGGAACAAAGGTGTAATTTTGTTGTGCTCTTGTGATGCATTGACATTTTGAGTTGTTTAAGTAAATGTTCCACTATGTGATAATACACCTTTTTCACTATCCTGAGTGGTTGTGTATTTGTGCTCCAGTGGAGGGAGTGGCCTTTGGTTAGTCCTGATTGGCTCTGAGTGATGTCTCTCCCTGGGTTTCCTGATGCAGGCGGCCAAGGACCAGACACAGGACCTGATTGTGAAAACCAATGAGCTGCAAGCAGAAAAGTGAGTCCCACTACAGGGGTGGTGGGGGGGGGGGGGGGTTTCTGCCCGGTGTGAAAAGAATTCAGGGGCGAGGTATAGCTGGAAGTCAGTCTTAGATCTGTTAAAGGCTGTTTTGATGGCAGCTTAAACGTCTGTTGTTTAACGTTTTCTCTAACCCTTTCTGCGTGAAGCAGTGTAATGTGTTGGGAAGGAGGCTTAAGCACCGTCTACTTTTCATACCCTTTTAACTTTGAGACATTACACCGTGGTATTTTTACAGAAACAACACTATTCCAGTATTTTGTAATCTTGCCAATAGAATGTGCTTGGAGGGCAGGGGCGGGTATTTTGTCGCCAAGATTTCAAAATACTGCAGTATAAGCAAAAAAAAAACGCAGCGTACCTGAAATCGTATTACCGCAATACCTCCCAAGCCTAGTAGAAAATAGCAGTAAGCTGGCTTGGTCGCCTGCTTTTCCAAATCATAGGGTGGGGAGAGATTACCAGAGTACAGTGTGTACACAAAGCTAGACAGGAGAGTCTAAAACATTGTTTCTCAACCCGGTCTGGGAGCTGGCAGGCAACAAAAACGTGGACCATCTGGGGGTCGAGAGAGACTGATCTGAAAATGCAGCTTCTCGGCTGACTGAATCAAGGCCCATTCTCCTGCCCCCCGCCCAACCTATCCACAACCCCCCACCCCCTACCCACTCCTGTGGCCGCTTCCCCATGTGCCGGTTCTGCCTAAGTGCCTGTGTTTCTGTGCTTAATCCACTTCGCCAAGCCAAACAACCCCCCCCCCCATACCTGACTGAGCCGGAACCTCACTAAAGGCTGTAGGAGCGCGTTTTGGCCGAGCCCGTGGCACCAGGGGTTGGTGTACGGCTCTGCGTGTTTGAACTCTCTGCATCTGACCGGAAGGTCGTCAGTTCGAAACCTGAGGTCGGCAGAGTGATGTCTTTCATCCTGAGTTGTTCCTGCAGCTGCCCGGCCCTGGTTTCCCTCAGTAATGTGTCCCTGCTATGGATTAGACTGTCTGCTAAATACATGACTGTGAATGAGAGGAAAAGGAAAGGGAATTCTATGCTAATTTGCATCCTGTTTATTTTATAGCAATGCCTGATTTATTTTTTCACCCCTTGGAAGCACAGCCATCATTTTTTTTCCCCCCTTTCTTCAATGCCCCAAGATCATGCTGTGCGCGATTCTTTCTAGCAGCAGCGTGTCAGTCCTCAAGCCTCGTTTCTGCTTGAACGTCTCCTTTGAGGAAGTCGTCGAGCGCATCTCCTCAGAGGAGCCGGTTATGGGACAATCAGAGCAAGATCTGGAGATGAAGGGCAGCCCCCCTGTTGAATGAACGGGACGTCGCGCTTCCTTGAGTGTGTTTGTGCGCTTCAAAATAAATGTCAGCCTATATTATTTCACCCGTTTACCCCCTGCTGACTTAACGAAAAAAGCCTGGGTCTGTATCTCTTTTCCGTTGCCTGTGGCTGTGGGAATAAATGACATTTTAAAAGTGGCAGAATGCAGAGTTTCAGTGCTTTCAGTGAAAGCCGAGGCTTTGTTGAAAGGATAAAGGAAGCATATCACAGTTTGTGTGTTTGTGAAGATGGGAATAGCTCAGCGCTTAAGGTAATTAATGATGGTATATCTGTTTTGTTTGGCCTGGAGTGTCCTGGCATCTGTCTAGGGGAGATAAAGGCAAGAAATGATGTGTTGTCAGTAGGCACTGAGACATCAAATGACTGTCTAGCCAGTGTGCAATAGGGCAAATGGGTTGATGTTACCGTGGTGATTTTTATGGGCACCTCTGTGTCTGTCTCTCTCGGTCTAGGACCTCGGACATTTCTTTCTAACTCTCACGTTTCTGGACACTGGCTTGTCTGGACTTCGATGTTTGTGTTTCTGTCTGTCTGTGGCATCCCCCTTTTTACTCTGACACCCGTCTGTCTGCCTGTTGATTCTGATGCCTGTTTGTCTGTATGTGGACTGATGCCTGTCTGTTTCTTTGTCTTGATTCTGGTGTCTGTCTGTCAACTCTGATGTCTGTCTGTCCATTCGTCTTGGTCAGTCTTTTGTCACTGGCACCTGTCTGTCTGCCTGCCTGCCTGTCTTACCTTCACTTTGTGGATGTCAGCGCCTGTCAGACACAGGGTGCTGAGATGCACTCCGTGTCTGTCCTTGGCTCCAGTTCCGGCCCGTGAGTTGTGATGGAGGCTGTGCCTGAGTTCGGCAGGCGTGAGGTATCAGCAGTTGGTGATTGTACGGTCCGCTGATGGCCGCGGGAACCCGAGGGTGATATCCGGAAAGGGGGGGGACAACAAAGTGGGCGAAGAGAGGAGAGGAGAGAAGAGGCAGGGAGGGGGCATGGGCGTTGTCGCCAGTGAGGGTCAGGTTCCTGAGCTGACAAGCAGGCAGATGGTGCTCCCCACAGGTAGCTGTCAGTGCGGTTTGTGCGTGTGAAACTGGCGTGCGGAAGACGCCCGCTGGGCTGCCGTTGTTTGGCCACGTATGCTCCAGCACCCCCACCGCCGCCCGTATGCGCCTTTTCTCGTCGTGTCTCTCTTCACGCACGTCGGGAGCATGAGAAATATTCCCACACACATAGCGAATAGCGAAAGCCATATTAAGGCCACTCTGAAATACGGGCTTTTTTGCCGATTCCCAGTTTTTTGTGTGTGTGAAAGTTTTGCGGATCCCATGCGGCAAGAAACTTCCCAGCCGCACAGTGACTGGAGAAGGAGAGTGAGAGGGTCAGCCTTGTTGGGGCTGCAAAGTCTCCCTACAGTGAATTGTTTTAGTAAAAGTGCAGACGATTTGGTTCATTCAGATTACGTATGGGAGGAGCGGGGAGACAGGCAGAGCTTAGCTTGTTTCTGGAAGCCAGGAGTGCGAGTCGATTTTCCCTGGTCTGCATCCGGCCAGACTTTTCCAGAATTAAAAGTGGCTGTAAGATTTTTCTGATTTTTGAAGACCTGTGAAATTCACCCGGCAGAGATTTGAATCACCTTATTATGTTAGTTTACAATGTTTTGTCACATGTCAGGCAGGATAATTTCAGCGAGAACCAGAGAGTCCTTATCAGAGAAACCTGACGTAGCATCTTATTAATTAGCAGCTCACTTATGCTCTAAACAGCAGTGGGTCACAATGGTAGAAATTAGTGGGAAGTCTTGCACACAGTATGGAAGGAGCCGTTAACGCCCAGAGTATACTGACTTCCTGAATCCATTTATCTCATTTATCCTGTATCCACTTTCACAGTATAGTTTATTCATAATTCAAGTTATCCAACTAATAAAGAATAATTACTATCTGACACCAGACATTATTTGTTTTCCACTGTATAATTTATCTGCATGTTAGAGCTTTAAGAGTTTATATGCAGATGTGTAATATAGATGTGTAATACAGATGTGTAAAACACGCACTGTTTTTACATTTCCTCAATGTAGCGGCTTGGTTACTGTGGCCGCAGTGACATGCGATCTTAGGACGGTGCTTCATTTTTTAAAAAAGTCTTAGGGATTCTTGTCTGTATCCATCTGAGATGGTGCTTCTAGGATTGCAGGATATACTGTGCTAATGTGCAATAATCACATCATATCTGTCAGCACTGCTTGTTGACACAACTCACAGCAACACCTCCAACTTAGCTGACACAACCTATCGATAGATAAGTTCTACTCGTGGAAAAATCACATATCGCATGATATCGTGCAATATTTTTTTCTCTAAATTTTTGTGTGTGTGTTTTTTTTTTTTTTTTTAATAAACATATTCAGGTTTTAGGTTATAAGTGAAACATTTGTATTTAGTGTGGACCATGATTTATAATGTGTTCGTGTGTATTTTCAAGTCCCACATTCATCCACCGAAATAGATTTGGAAAGAGAACGTCTGCACCCCATACTGTTAATACCAGGTAGCTCAGACTGAGACCCCACTCAGAATGTTTGGAATGAAGCTCAAAATATCTGAGAGCAACTGGAGCTTTTGTGTTAAAGCTCCTTTATCCACCCTTTTGCAGAAATGGGAACTGTGAAATGTTGCGTTGCTTCCTCCTAGTGGTCGTGTGATGATGGTGCAGGCAGTTTGAGCTGATTGGCTGTGGGGGTTGGTTTGTGTATGACTGTGTAAATAGGAAATGTCTTCTTTCTTTGAAAAGACAAAACCTTTCGCTCCATGCAGATGATGTCAGCAGCGTGGTTCAGTGGTATCCTCTCTCATGATCCCCCCCCTCCCCCCCCCCAGTCACAGGCTGGAGATTCGAGCGCAGGTCGCCCAGGTGTTCCTCTCCAAATTCCAGCTGTCGAGCGAGGAGATGGCTACCCTGCGCGGGGCGCGGGACGGCCCTGTCACAGAGGTAACGCCGCTCCGAGCGCCTACACGCCTTCTGTAAATACGGCCTGGCGGCTCCTCCAGGTGCAGCGTCTTAGAAGGGCTGCTCGCTGGCTTAGCAGGTAGCACGGGTTCCTCACACCTCCTGGAATGCGGCCTCGACTCCTGCCCCTGCCCTACATTTGAAGTTTGCATGTTCTCTCTCTGGATCTGGTTTTCCCGGGTATTCTGGTTTCCAGTCCAGAGCGATGCGGTTAGGCTAATTGGCATGTATGCATCCCCTGTGGTGGACTGGAATACCTCAGCTTTCTTCCCAGTTTCAGCCTGGGACAGACTCAAGGCTTCCTCTGAGACCGTGCCCAGAATAAACAGCTAGAGGATGGGTGGATGGGTGGGTGGATGGATGGATGGA
>JAODKF010000042.1:14135824-14168823 GCA_026779585.1 Mormyrus proboscirostris | reverse complement strand
AAACCCCCCCCCCCCCCCCCCAGCATTAAAAATACCCATAAATATCCATAAAAATAACCGTACAAATACCCGCAAACGTGTGATCAGACTCAGCTTGTAGTTGTGTAACCAGGTTATTTATAGCCCATTCACACAATCCTGCGATTTAAAACCTCATTCAAAAATTTGAAATTTTGCTAAATCTTAGCACATCAAAAGGCAAAGAAACACGGAGGATTGTGTGCGGGGGAACAAAAATTATGACACATGGAAAAAGTGCAAATCATGTACGCAGTCACACACACACACACACACACACACACACACACGTGCGCAATCTCCAAGCAAGTGCAATGAACAATGCTGTGGATAACAAAGATTCAAAATCCAACATTCGAAAATAAGACCACAAACTCATTAAAACAGACCGATAAAGCATTTCCAAGTGAGGCATCACTCTCTACCACTGCAACAAAATAAAACAAAAATTATACTTTCATGCAGTATAATAATTCTCAACACGCTGAACCTCAAGTTAACCTCGATTTGCAGCAATTCTCATTCCTGTACCTTGACTGACTGATTTGATTCCCAGTTCTTGTACAACCCACCAGAGGGGGATAAAGAACACAAATGCTCATAGTATTTCTCCTTAAAAATATTACAAGCCATCCAAAGATTCAAATACCTTAAGACGAGTGTGGCTGCAAAGGATCATGGGAAATAAAGAGCAGCCGAGAGGAGGTACAACACGTTACGATAAAAGGAATATCCACCCTAACCCCACACCTCTAGCAGCTGGAGAATCCTGCCATTATGAAATAGTACATTTACCAGAGCCCCCGGTCTAGCCCAGTCTGCTACCTTATTATATTCATGTTAACTAGTGCCTCTCAAGTCATCTGAATGAAAGCAAATGTGTAAAATTGTAGACATATACAGTAAGAAACTTTTGGAAAGGAAAAGCAGTTATTATGTATAACTCTGACCACTAACTCAACCACAATTCCAGAGCAACTCAACTCTGGACTACAAGGCTTACAGTGCTTCTCGAGGTACAATCACACGTGTATGGCCGATTACAGAACAGCTCCTGTGTAAATAAAACGGCATTATTTCTGTTTAATCCTAAGCGTTTTAAATAAGTAAACAATATCTAAAACAGCTGGTCATTTCAACGTCCGTGATTGTGCTAATCTGATTCCACTGTCAAATCTCTTCTTACATGTACACATTTAAAATATAAATGGCTAGTACTGTAAGTAAACGTGACCCGATTTCCAACGAGATATTTGACAAACTAACACAAGGTCTCAAAACGGGCATTCCAACAATTTGGGATTACAAGCAAAAGTGGAGAAACTGTAAAAAGTACAAAAGTTTTCCCCATTTGAATAATATAATCCATGAATTACCTCTTTCTGGTAAAGATCAAACTATAAATGCCTTCCCTGAATATTACCTTCCAAAGACAACAAAAGTCTATTTAAAGATGACGAATGACTACAAAATAACAATGGTAAAATGTAACTGAAGAATGTGTTAAACAGTTCGATGGCAGCCTGGCCAGGTTACTCTCTTCTATAGTTACAATGGTGATGATGCTTATTATTGTTGCTGTTGGTTCTTTGCCAACGTTTGCCGTACTTCTCGGTGCAAAGATAGCAATACTACAAGGATTACATTTAGGGACAGACACCTCCTGTTACAGCTGTCATCAGGATGACATTGGTCCACGCTGTTCACACGATCCAAGCATTACAGTCACTGCAACTGGATCAGTCTGCGAACTTTAAAATCACATAACACGTGTGTTATGCGCAAAGAGAGACGGAATCACCAATGGATCCGACAAAAAGTTAATTCTGAGACAGAACCAAAATAGCTGCGCGTTTTTAACGAGATTAAAAGTTCGCAGGTTGGGTTTCTGCGGAAACCCCTCTGCTTGCGGTAAACTGCTGCCATCAAAACGGTCAGACACGTGGAACAGCACCGGTCATAATCTGCAATGTGGCCCTTCGTATTAAGACATGCATGCGAGCGATCCCGTCCTAAAAAGCGGTGCAGACCTTCCGTAAGAGCCCGTGTCCCCGCACTCACCTTCCAGCCCGCCGAGCTGTTGCTGTCACCCTTGTCCATGAAGTAGGGCACACTCCTCACCATCCAGTCGTAGATCTGGGAGAGGGTGAGCCGCTTCTCCGGCGAACTCTCGATCGCTTTGGTGATCAGGTCGGCGTAGGACATATTCCCCCAGGCATTGCGGCGGGACGTGCCGCTTTTCCGCTGGGCGGCGGCGGCGGAGGAACCGAGCGGAGCGGGCAGCGCGGCCACCTGTTGCGGCAGCTGGGAGCTCGGATGCTGCTGCTGCTGCTGGTGGTGCGCGCAGCCGTCCCGACACTGGAAGCCGCTGCACGGAGCGCTTTTCTCCTCCGGAAAGTCTTCGGCTTCCTCCAGCAGACTGAGGCTGCCGATGAAATCGGTGCCGCCGACCGGCTCCTGCTTGACAGACGGGGCCGGCGAGGACGTGCCGGAATCGGCAGGGTTGATGAGCTCCGGCCGAGGCAGCGGCCAGGTGCACGAACGCGGCCGCGTCTGCGGCTCGAAGTCCGGGTCGATGTCTACGAACTGCTGCTGGGCTGCCTCAGCCATGATAACAGCCAGAGAAAAAATTTAAATTATAATTATAAAAACAATACTAACTCCAATCTATCTTTTACATAGGACTCCCAACAAAAAAGAAATATATTAACGAAATAGAATAGAAACAAAATAGAAAGTGTGTCATACACAGCGACGGCAAGAAGCACACATGCAAGCGGAGAGGAAAGTAACTCCGTCACTCTGCAGACAAACTAGCTTGCTGTCAGCTCCCTTTAGCGCTCGCATTAGAGAAACCAGAGACTAACAGCCCAGAGCCCTAATTGATCTGCCTTTTTTAAGAGCCTCCCTAGGCGTCTGGATCTTATTACGGCGGCGGTTTTTGTGATCTGGAGTCTGACAGTCCGCTTTCAGCATACTTTCTGCCCGCATAGGGTCTCGTCACCAGCGGACGGAGCCTGCAGAGTGTACAGCCCGACACGCCGTTACTGCAACTAAGAAGTCGGAGGGCAGAGCCAGCCCAGCGCTGAGTGACAGGCGGCGTCGGCCAATCGCGGGCTTCCGACGAGCCAGCGTGGTGACGTCGCACCTTCGCTTTGTTTTTCTCTCAGCTGGCAAGCGGGCTATTTAAGTTTTTTTTTTAATTTCCAGTAATTTTTGTTTTCTAGCGACGTATGTCGAGGCTCTACGTGCAAAGCGGAAAAATAGTACAGCTTCGCTTCGTTGGAAAGAAGCGATTGAAAATGTTTTTTTTTTTCTTTTGCTGGTTAATCAGAGAAAGATTAGTTGCAGGACTGCGAGCTGTAAGTTTGTACAGTAGGCTGTGTTAATATTATTATAACGGGCCTCCCTGTACGGGGTCTCTCTCCTGCTTTGTGCTCCCCCGTGCGATCCTATCCAAAATAAGTGGTTGGAAATTAGATTGATGGATAGTATCGTTGTAGGATCTGTGAAGATGCATACATATTGATGAATGACATGAATAGCATAGACTACTATTTTATGAATATGATGTATGAATATAAATGACATTATTATAAATTGTATCACGTTGAAACTTTCTCAAATCGTTACCACCAGTAACGCAACTAGTAGTCCTATTATGTCGCTCGGCAAATTGCAAACCTCCAAAAACAATGCCGCTTTAATATAAATAAATCCTCAGTGGAACGACAAAAAGATCAAGCAGATCAAAGTTGGCCCGCTGGTTGCAGCTGCAGTACCGGTCATGAGAAATTGTTGGCTTTATTGCCAAGATTAAATGGAGGCGGATAACTAACAAGATACTGAATATATTTAGTCACAAATACTCACTGTGAAATGATACATTTCGGTGTATCTTTAGAAATGCAAGTGTAGTTTTTGTGAGTTTTGACACAGCAGAAAAAAGGAAATGCTCTTAGTGTGTAAAATATTTTCTATATTTATTATATAATTTTCAAGACACGTTCGTTTTGCCAGGTGGCTCAACAGGGGACACTGTTGCTGAGGGTTCGAATCCCGTCGTTGTTCTGTATGATCTCCCTCGGGCACTGGTTTCCTGGTGCAGTCCATAAAGTTTTGGTTACTTGATGTCTGTAAATTGCTCGTGCATCTATATTTTTATTTATATTGATTTATTTCGCAGATCCTTTTATCCAAAGCGATGTACAAGTGAGGAACAAACAGTAGTACATTCCATGCATTTAGCGTGAATATCCCGTGATGGACTGGTCTACTGTCACGGCCGGTCAAACCATTAAGTGATTGCCTAGGGCGCCACATTCTGAGGGGGCGCATATTTAGCCAGTCAGTTTCACTTTGTCTTGGATGGTATGCGCCAGCAGTGAAGCTTGCCTTGCGTTCCAGGGTAGGTCTTGTCTGGTGTCCCGTGCTGCCTGGGATAGCTTCCTAGCTCCCTCCCATCGCAGTACTGAATAAGTTATGGAAAACGGACGGACGGATGTTCTTCCTAGCGAGTCTATCACACGACAAGCTAGCAAATTATATTCTACACTCGTGCGCCCTCTTGTGTCTGCAGTAATTCAACCGGTACCTTAAATGACGAATCATTTAGCGTATAAAAAAAATTGTATAATCTTGTTTCAGAGAAAACGCAGCCTCATCTTATTACGACGAATCTCACCTGCACTAGATGTTTTTGATTTCAATTATAGTTCAACGATCTATTTCACCATATCTATTTAAAATCAAGATTAAAAAATGAATTGAAAAAGTGCTACATGTTGTTACTACTGTAAAGGCTTGACATATTTAACCCAGATGTTTATAATATTTGTTGTTTTGTATTGAATACGCGCCGCCAACACAACTTCTTGGGAACGTCTTAAGACGCATCTCTTCCGGGAACCAGGGGCGGACTGACGGGGTGGTCATAGCTATGACCACACAACACCACACCAAATAACAAAAAATAAATATGGTTTACTTTACTTTTTGTGCGGAACCATTGAAGACATACGCTGCGTCGCGGCCACCCCCATAAATATAACAAATCTCTGATGGCCGCTCCAATCACATTTCTTTTAAAGCACCACCGCCGGGGATACTAATATAACCCCATCCTGCCGAAGACTCTCCCCGGCTCTCTGCCCTTGTTGAATATTTTACTGAAATGGTTTCACCTGTCACTCTTGGATCTTTGTTATATTTTGCACTACGAGTTTAGTTTCGACTAGACTCTCCCGGTTCTATTTCGGTCATACGATTCTTTGCGCTCGTTAATATCTTACAATTACTGGATACCCACTAGAAACGTTGGCCCCTTGAACGTTCTGTGCTTGTGGGGTATTATGAACCTCACTCGTACGGCGCTTTAGAGAAAAAATGCCTGATAAATAATTAAATATCAGTACATCGCATCTATAGGCTATACACGTCATATCCTCTACGAGTTTCTGAATTCAGCGCTACACTGACCCCTTGCGGTACATCTTTATACAATAATAAAATTGGACCGATAATACTTCAGCTACACGGAATTTTCATTGTAGCTAAAATCTCTAGCTAATATATAGTGAAAAGAGACATTAAACGATCCGTTACGCTTCAGCATTTTCAAAGAAATATCAAGTAAAACAGTGTTTTTCATACCAGTCCAGGGAAAGAGCAAAAACGTGGACCGTCTTGTGGCCCCCGAAGACTGGTTTGAGAAACACTGCAGTATAGTGATCGAAATATTGCAGTATTGTGAAGTATTTCTGTACAGCGATGGATACATTTTACATGCATGTGCATGAACTCCAGGGCCTGTTTACCGTTATAAACCGTTGTCATCACTAGCATAACATCAACGCATTTCTCAAATACCTACGTTAATGGATTCCCTGAATTATATTGACTATGAACACCGTTGCTATTAGCTTAAAAAATATGTCTACTAGGTTTATTACCACCCACAAATACCACGTGCAGTTGTATAAACAGTACGCTAGGTTACATTTATGAGCAGCTCGATATCATTATTGTTGGAGGTAAACATGGCCTTAACCCGCATACCTTTTATCAGCATTAGAAACCTGTTCAGTGGGAGGGAAATGTATATTTCATTATGCATTTACTTCATATGGTACATCTTTCACCCAAAGCAACTTTTTTTCATACTCACATAGCCTCCCACAATCACAATATTTAGGGTTATAACCCCCTGTCCCTGCACTAGCTGTCACTGTCCTCCTCAGCAAAATGTGTTGCTTGTTTCAGGTACAGAACTTAAAACTGTCCTTCGTTGTTTCACTGGAATAATTTACCTTACAATAACAATGTAAATGCTTTACTTATTTAATTAAAAGTTATAATGATGGCTTAGACAGTCGCCATTTAATGTATTTCTTATACGGGAACATGCAATAAATGGGAAAATGTGCTAATGACTGCGTGACGTCAGCTCGTTGCGTTAGGCGTGTGTGCTTGTGAAATAAATTCCTTTCGCCTTTTAACTTTGAGTATAACAGCGTATCAAAGCAGGTAGGCCTCCTTATCGATTAAGGTTAGCCTTTTCTTTGTGTAACAGAGGGTACAGACAGTAATTCCTGTGACAGTACGTCACATAGAAACCTTCTTAGGAATTATTTTAATTTTTATCATATTTTTAAAACCTTCTACAGTGACACATTTTGTTGGTAACTAATAGTACAATGTACATGATCAATTTATAATCTTTAGGGATGTAACATAAGTGGCATGTAAAACTACGAGAAAAAGGGTGGTCCTTTGCGCCGCGTTAAAAGAAAAAAAAAAGAATCCTTGTTATTCAAGCTGTAGAAACTGCAGCCGCAGCCACTAACTCTACCGGCGCTAAGACTGGGTGCGGAAACGTTTCCTATTCTTCCTGGAGAAACTGTTAGCAATAAGGTCAGTCAAAGTTACATGTCAGGAATGACAGCAGCTTGATGCATGGTGCGAATGAAGATTGTCTTATCTGTAGATTAAAATAGGTACGTATACTCAATTTATCCATCCTTCCATCAGTCATTGCATTTTCAGTCTTTCAGTTGTTTCATTGATTATTTTAATTCAGTTGTTGAGTTACATTGACATGCCTGAGTGTTTATATTCATGTAAATGTTTTGATGGATTGCATCATATCCATAAATATGTGGGGGAATTCGCCACACCGCAAAGAGCCCTGGTCTGTAAGCACTTAATCTCCATAACTTTATTAAGTGTTAATATATTTCGTTAATAACAGGTGTCAAGTTCCACGGATATCTCCTGGGACTCAACGGGACAGAAATCAGACTACTAACAGGAATTTAAAGTATCGATTACTCTCGGTGATAGTCATTGCACCTCTGCCAATTACTTATTTAATATATGATTGAAAAATTTAGTGATTGAAACAAACTGCTGGACAAGTAACTGTAGCAGAAACTATTAGATAGGAAACGAAATGGGCAAGTATTATAAGTATGATGGCACATTAAAAATATATGTTGACATTTTTATTAAGAGTGTCATGTTCCAGACCCAGATGTAACGCACCGTGAGCGTGGTCGGCGCATTTATCGATGATGTAATAATACCGTAGAATCTCCAGCACTTTAGCTTTAAGTGTCGATTAGTTTCGCTACGTAAATTTCTTACGCAAATTCCCCGCCGGAATCTGGCATAGTATAATAGGGGTCGTATCGGCAAGAGCACATGTTGGGATGCAAAATTGGGGCATCGGTTTCAATGTTCGCTGGTGCATTTCTTTAGCATAATATATATTGATATTGATATAGATATTTAAAAAATGCCTTTCAACCTGTGCGCACACGTGAGCATTTGACGTAGTCGGCCGCCACCGGGAGGAAGAGAAAGGCGTACTGTATGGCGTTTATGCCGACATGGCACAATGGTGCAGCCGACAGCGATGCAGTTTTGTTTGGAATTGGTCTGTTTTAAGAGAGATAGTCATGTTTTCGATAAGATGACTTTTCCCATTTTAAAAAGTGCCTTTCATTAACACTGTGGAAATCCCAATCGCTTTCTGTGTGCTATCCATAAAAGCTGGCGATTTAACACCGAGCAGCGACGTTTCGGAAAGACACCGGGTACCTTGGATATCGTCACGGCATGGCGCCCCATCCTGTGGTCCAAGCTGCCATCGACCTGTCTGCAGGGGCCCTAGGTAACAGATTTATTCATCCTTGCATCTCTCCTTATTTATATTACGAGGAGGAGGCTGTTAGACATACTGCGGACGTAGTATATGAGGGTTAGATTACTCCGATTTATCTGCCTTTTTAAAACCCGCGTAGTATAACTTGTAGGCTTTCTGGTTCAACTTTCAGTAGAGTAACTGTTGCGGTAGATATTTACTATGCCGTCTTTAATCCTCAGATGTATATATTGCTACGTGGCGTTTTTCTGCTGAGCAATATGGCATTATATGTATAGTTTTGAATAAACGTTTACTATCCAAAGGTTAAACGTTTATGTTGTAAAAGTACAGAGTTTCAGTCTAAATTATGTCATATCGTGCGCTGGAATTTTTCAGCCAGGAAATAGGAGATAGAATGTGAACTGTCGCCCTCCTTCAGGGGGCACGGCCTGCGTCATGAGCGGACAGCCCTTCGACACGGCCAAGGTGAAGATGCAGACCTTCCCCACCATGTACCGTGGATTCCTGGACTGCTTCATCTCCACCTACAGGGAGGAAGGGCTCCGGGGCCTGTATCGCGGCACGTCTCCGGCGCTGCTGGCCAACATCGCGGAGAACTCGGTGCTCTTCATGAGCTACGGCTTCTGCCAGGAGGCGGTGCGCTTGGTGTCGGGGCAGAGCCAGGGCGATAAACTCAGGTAAGACGCACAAATACTGGGGTTTATTAAAATGTGGTGGTTGTCAGTTCTGATGTACATCCTCCACCGGACCCGTGTGGACTTTAGAACACATTAGTCCTGGCCCAATACCAAAATCATGACTTTGGTACGATACCTGCTTAAAATATTTTTTATTAATTAAATAACATATTTGGTCAATATCAGTCAGATAATGAAACAGTTAGGTTACTGTTGCCCTTAATTTTGCGTCTCGGACTAAAAAGTTTGCTTGGCACCTATTTGACTTATATTTGAGGTACAGGTTTGATAACAATGCATCACCTTCGCTAACCTGTTGCTCTTTAAATTCTTTAAATATGTCAGGATGCGCGGCGGCAGGGTGCTTTGCCAAGGTCACTGTGTTGGCTCCCTTGGTCTGTGTTGATATAAAGTATCTTTTAAAACACACATCTTTGCTGTGTCTGGACAGTCGGCAACAGCACTTGTACTCACAGCCATGGGTCGCCTGTAATGGTGTGATTGCAGTTGATTTGTCTGCGGGGAACAAATCCCTTGCAGGACCTGTACACTCACGTTCACATCCCTGTGAAGATTTGTTGTTTTCATTCTTCCACTTGTCCTCAGAAATATGACGTGAATGCTGCTTATCTTCTCCACTATGGCCAATGAGAGCCAGTGAGGCATGTAAGGGCGTGCTGTAAGGGAGCGTATGATTCGCTGGAAACTAGGGCCGTACCATATCATACCATCCACAATAACACTGGTCTAGATTTTTACATGATACAAAAGTGTCATCTTACGACATCAATGATATAGCGACGTGATGCATTTAGTGCTGTCACTAATGATTATTTTTGTACAGATTAATCTATGAACTATTTTATTCATTAATCTAAACGATTAATTTTCCTCCAGGAAATCAAACTGACAGTCTCATTTTATTTCTAATCTCTAAATTTATTTTGTCAGCGACACAAATCAACTGCAATCACACCATTACAGGAGATCCATGGCTGTGAGTACAAGTGCTGTTGTCATTGTAGGGCTTTAGATAATGGACCCCAGATTCTCAGCACTATGCCGACAGTTTGCTAATTTTATGATAGATACATTGTGATGTCTAAAAGTTAGTAATCTATATAAATTCACCAAATTCTTATGCTTATTAAATTCGGTTGGTAGAGCGTGCCTCATGCGACTGTTTTGGTATAAGGCAGCAGGCAGACAACTGTATGGTTTCAATGATGAGTGTATCCAGTAGCTATAATGACAAAGGATATTTGATGACAAATGTAACTTAATAAACCTGAATAAACAGAGCACACGGTGGTTTCGCCTACTCTGGTGGTCCATGATCCAGAATAGTGCATGTGCATTTTCCTCTCCAGGTGCTCAGGCATAGCACTACTGCCACTGTGGTATATGCCATCCAAACTTTGCACGGTATACAAGCCACCTTTTTCTTTTGCGATAATTTTGAGTTACATGATTACGTAGCATTACTGAAGGAAATCGTTTGTTATAACGAATTACAGTTGGTGTTCTTGACAAAAAATTTAAAGCTCTGATTGTGATGTCTCTGCCAGCTAGATAGCTAGTTAAGTGTTTGTACAGTTCCAACACTGACATTGTAACATAGCTCATTTAATGGTATATCTATTTTATGTTTACACAAGAAATTAAAGGCGATGCAACATTTCCAGCACTGATAATCTACATTTGATTGTCCTGCTTCGCCTTTTTTGACAGCATTTTAAGTTTATTTTTATAAGCTGTGAGTGTTTATATTGACTGAAGGTTTGTTTGGATTGCTGCTGTTTATTTATATTTGTAGTTAAAATTTGAGGCCGGTTTTATTAGATGACTGTTGTTCTGGCTCCCGAAGAGTTACAAGGTTAAGTTACTTTAGTTATTATTAAACAAATAAGTTAAGTAGTTATATTATATTTAATATTTCCAGAGAAAACCCTACACAGGCTGTCACTGACAAGGGCATGGTACAGGCAGGAAGGGAAGGTGATGATTCATTTGCAGCTCTACATGAACAACAGAGAGGTATTCCATGAAAGTGGCTAAAGAGAGGCAGACTTTTCTGGAAAAAGTCAGACTGAAACTACCAGCTTCTCTAAACTTAGCGTCATGTCGTTCCACAAACCCAGTTCAGCTTTAACTAATCAAGACTCATACAAGACAGACTTGGATAGTCTCACTTAGTGCACACGCCCGCGATATTTAAGAAGCCCAAATGAATGGATGAACGATAGATCGACAAAATGAGACGGAAAGCATGTAAAATGAAAAATACAAAGACGTAATCGCTAAAAAAGGCAATACTGTGGCCATAAATACAGCCAGGGAGTTGGCTTGGCAATGGATTGCAGATGGACTAAATGCAGAAGTTACGTAAATGTTACAAGTGTCTTATACAGTGGCATGGTGGTACAGTGGTTTATGCTGTCGCCTTATAACACAAAAGTTGCTGGTTCAATCCCCATAGCCAACGGGGAACCTTCTGGATTGAGTTTATGTTTCATTCTTACTGTATAATTTTATTCTGTATTATTTGATCTCCGTAAGATACTTGCAATTGCATCCATGTGAAATGTTATGCACAAATAACCGTATCTTGTCTTTTCTATTTTACTAATAAACTTAGTAAACAGTGACTAAACAAAATATAAAATATCTTCCTGTTCATATTATTTTAACGGATTTCTTTTTTTTCAATTTCAGTCATCGAATTTTATGTTTGACCTTTGTAATATACATATGCTTTTATTTTTACAGTAAAATCCCATTATATCAGACTTCAAGGGATCTGGTAAAACAGTCCGTTATATCCAAAGTCCGTTATATCCAGAGTTGCTGTATGCTCAGAACACAACTACAGGACACCATTTACTCATGCCACACCCCAGCAGGCACACTTGTGGTATAGATTATTATATTGTACATGTAGTAATCCAACTTTACTTTTGAGCAGATGCGTGACTATTAATAATCCCGACTACATATCTGCGCTGGATACCACCGGCACGCCACGCGCCTTGTAGGCGGAGCTGCATGTCCGTTATAGCCAAACTACAGATAAAAGTGGCCCTGGGGACGGAATTGTTTATCCATTATGAGCGAGTCCACTATAACAGGATTTTACTGTAATTATTTTGGAATTAATTTGAATGCTGAGACGTGATTTTTACAAGCTTTATTATATCGAATGCAGAGGACTACTTCAGAAAAGATGGTTTTTATTCTCTGCTTTCTTGTCTTGCTTTTACTCACAGCACTGACTACATCGTTTTTTATATACGAATACAAGACTCATTCTCCCGCTAACTCAAACGAAATCATGTCATTTTGTTACACCTTACAGATTAACAAAATAATTCAGTCAGATAATATTATGACAGATGAGGACATATAATTCAACAGGTTACATGACATAAGTATTGAGAGCGCGGAATTTCGTCCGACGGAACAATCTTTTGGGAACCTCTTCCCACACGTTGGACGTTCTTTGAGACAACGCTTAACTAAGCGAGATCGTTAACCTGGTCCGGAGCAGACTTGTTCACTCACCTAAGTTACCATGGTAGCTCAGCGGGGATTCATTTAAGACATGTCGATGGAATGGAATTCCCACTTATTTTGAGAAGTCTGGCTCATTTAAGTCAGACTTTCCCTTAATCCTGCTTCGTGGAATACCCCCCTGAGGTTTATTACTGGACAGAAAACATTGGGAACACTACAAACAAAATGGACCACAAGGGGTTAAAACTAAACCGGGGTAATGATATAACTGACAGAACAAAAGATGATCTTCGAAAGGAAACTGGTAAGACAGAGAACAGGCAGGGAAGCAAACCTAGCGCACAGCAAAACCAAATAACCAACTTCATAGAATCAAAGACATCAGTTAACATCAGGGAATGACTCCAGCAGGAACAGAGCAGGATTAGGTACTTAAAAACAGAGGGAGATGACGCAGGACAGGTGTGAAGAATCAACAAGGGCCGGCACAAGAAAGCGGGCAATGGGCGATAATTAAACACAGGAACTAGAGAGCTTGACAAATAACAAAAACTAGAAAACAACAACTGGAAGTAAAACACTAAGGACAGAGCACAAGAATGATTAAACCGAACCAGAAAGGAACAAAACAGAACACAAGCAGAGAAAAACCTAGGACAAGAAATCTAATGAATACAAAACAGAGGTGACTGGAGAGCGGCAAAGAGAAGTGTCACTGCAGCTGACATTTGACTTTGTGGATGTGGTGTCCAAAAAGTAGTTGATGGATCTTATTACTACTTAAAACATCATATGTATGAAGATCTACACCTGATTTAATTTTGAGACAAATCGCCCCCGAAAGTGAAGCAGCAGTAGTATGTGGCAGCAAAGGAACAAAATCCCAGCTGTAGAAGACACTTGGCACCTGTTACAACTCATCCCAAAACTGAAACAGCAGCGATAGATGGCAGCAGAGGCCAGAAAAGGAGGCATGACACTGGTGTGTCTGTCATAGGTCTTACTGTTACGTCACGGAAAATGCTGGCCATAGTGCAAATGAGAAATAAATATAATATAAATATTTAGACTTGGTTTGGTAATATGTTTATAGAAGTGGCTTCTTGTAGCTGCCCTGTTCTCACCTGACTCACCATCATGTTGCTGGTTCTCGTCTCAGCGACCTGCAGAAAGCAAGCGCAGGCTCAGTGGCCTCCATCTTCTCCTCGATGGTTCTGTGTCCCACGGAGCTGGTGAAGTGCCGGCTGCAGGCCATGCGCGAGATGGAGGCTTCCGGAAAGATCGCCAGTGGCCAGAAGTGAGTCCGGGCCCGTCTGTCGGGAAACGGGGAGCAGTTTAGGACCCTGAAGCCCACGGCGGCCTGCCGTTATGAGCCCGACCCTCTTCCTGTGACGCTTCATCTGTGTCAGGTCCCTGTCAGGACTTAAGTGAGAGTATCCATGCTGGATATATGCATGTGGAAGAAATATTACAGGGCAAACCAAAACTTAAAGACAGATACCAGTAAAACAAGCAATCTTTTAGATGCCAATTACACCAAATTTTTAAATGGTGCATTTATACACTTAAGTACTATATTTTTAAATATGTTAAATGTTTAGTTTGCTTGTCTCCTTCCTAACAAATGCTCAGTGGTTTAAAGCACAGAATCCAAGATGAGTTTTACCAGGAACTTCATTAGAGAAATATCGGCTTGTTTTGTTGTTCTCTGGGGATGCAGAATGTATTCTCTGTAACCTTCTTGGTAGAACGGCATGGTCGGTCGTCAAAGCGGTCCTTCGTACAGACGGTCCACTGGGCTTCTATCAGGGTCTGAGCACCACCATCGTGAGGGAGGTGCCAGGATACTTCTGCTTCTTCGGGGCCTACGAGCTGTGCAGGACGGCCTTCGCCACTTACCTGGGCCGGGCAAAGGACGACATCGGTACACCCCCCACTCTGCCTCACTCCAGCCTGCTTGTGTCCTGGCTTGGTGTTTGTGTAAAATGTATACATCTGAAGCAAGTTTTTGCATAAATGATCAAATTTGCCCTAAGCCTCACCCGACCGATCCAGTGATGCCCGACCGCGGATGTCCCGTCCCTGTGCCACACGTTAACCCCCCTCCCCACGCATGCTCTGCAGGGGTGGTCCCGCTCATGTTCAGCGGTGGGTTCGGGGGCGCCTGCCTGTGGCTGACTGTGTACCCCATCGACTGCGTCAAATCCCGCATCCAGGTGCACTCTCTGGCTGGCCGCCAGGTGGGCTTTCTCCAGACGCTCCTGGGCATCGTCCGTGCTGAAGGTGAGGGAACTGTGACTTCTCGGGGGAACTCGGGTGACGCTCCGGTTAGCCATGGTATTTACCACGCGTTTGCGTGAGGCCCCTGAGATTTTGCCCCCTATTGGCCACAAACAGTCACTACACTAGATATTAAATAAACACATTCCTTATTTGCTGATGCTGAAGCAGTGTGTTGTTCTAACCAGCCTGCTAGCTACAGTCTTCTGACTACTTATTTAGTGTCTGAAACAGGGGGGAAGCCCCAAAGTGACTTTTTGAGTGGGGCCCCAGAAGTGAGAAACCCACCACTGGTTCCAGTTATTCCAGTGAAACTCCAGTTCCTGGAACGACTTGCTTATTACCAATATTACTGTTGACTCATTTATTAGACATTATCGGGTAGACAGTGTATTCAGTACAGCCCAGCCTACAGAAAGTTCTGCATACATAACACAGGACTTTGCATATGCTTATTCTACATGTAAATTCTCACCGTTGTTTGCTTCTCCCCAGGAGTGGCGGCACTGTACTCGGGCCTGACGCCCACCATGATCCGCACCTTCCCCGCGAACGGCGCCCTCTTCCTGGCCTACGAGCTCAGTCGAAAGGCCATGATGCAGCACCTGGCCTCCTGACAGACTGACGACGCCTCTGGCCCAAGCCCCGCCCCACCCCGCCTCGCCCCGCCTTGCTCCTCACCCTACCAATTAAACGCCGAGCGGCACAGGAGAACTGAACACTGATTGGAGGAATGGATGGCTCCTGTGCCTGACAAACAATAGCTACTACCTGCCTGACACGTCAGCAGCTTCTTTAAGCAGCTGTTTGAAGACAAACAGATGCAAGCTTCATGCTGTTTATACTAAGGTTAATCTCTGGCATGTTTAAAAGCTGTTCCATTACGGGGCCGGCATCCCGACGGCATGTGCGGGCTCAGGTGCCTACAGTTCAGCGTGTTCCTGCGGTGGAAGAAAGATGGGGAATGTTCCGCAGACCTGACCGCGCCCAGCGACCCTGTTAATCAAGCCACGGTCCTGTTAATAAGATTAGCTCCTGTATGCAGAGCTCCTGTGCAGATGCATTCCATTCAGCAGAGTGTTCTTACCAGTATAACTTGAATTTTTTTAATTTGAGGGAGAACAGAAATGAATACTTGAAACCAAAAAATGACTCCTCTCACCTCAGTGTAAGAGTTTTTAAGGGATATTTAAATTTTTCCAAAAAAATGCTTTAACATTTTGTTTTTTTAATTTAGAAGATGTATTATGTGTAGATGAATAACTGTTACCTCTGTGTGCTGGAAATCAAATTCTCTTTAGAAACTTCTTTGTGACTATTTGTAATAGAGTGAGCTTACAATACAAAGAATGCTGTATTGTGAATGTGTGTTGTAAGACACAGATAAGGTACTGTGACGGGCAAAGATTTCTATGTAGGGAGTCAAGGTCTTAGGACAAAATCTGTGCTTTTTGTGAGTGAAAATGATTAATTGTTATTGTGCGCCAAAGAAATGTGTCCCCCATTTGTGACATAACAACAGAGAGCAGTACTTTACTGGGTATGGATTTTAACCAACAACCTTTTCAATTAGAAGCAGACATCCCTAACCATTATGCTACCACAGCCATTTTAACCCATTACTGTTAAAGAGAAGGTAAGAAAGCCTCGACTTCGTAACATTGTAAGTAGATTGAACAACATGGATCAACACAAAGCCAGACAAACCTCATTGCTGGTATGCAGCAACCATGATTGGCTTCATATAAAGTTTAATAACACCGGAAAGTTAATACAGTAAAATGTCATTAAGTGATAACAATCTTAGCCATAAGTGATGCATAAAACTCCACAATTACTCTTCTTTCAATTAAATCTGCCTATTCATTTTGTGTAGAAGTCAAACCCTGATGTTTAATACAGTCCTTAATAATAGTTATTAAGATCACTGGATTTCTTCACTTATCCTATCAGTTAATTGAGGCTGATGGAAAATCCTCAAACTGGAATTTTAGAAGTGCTTATTAAACACATTGAATGAATTTTAATTATATTCAGTGAATCCCCATCATTTTCACATTTGCCACTAAATGACGTTCGTTCCACTGGCTGCGGACGTGAAAGATGCCCCCCGAGTTACTGCCAGTTATCCCACGGGCAAAGCCGCAGTCTGAATTGGCTGTCCTAACTGTGACACCAAGACCCTTCGAACAGCTCAGGTATCATCTTTGGCGCACTTAACACATTCAAAACCATGTGACACTTAAGGGAAAACACCTGAGGCAGTAATGCCGGTATCCTACAATGCAAGAGCAGTTGCCTGGCAATTTTTGCGTGCGACTGGCAAAGTCAAGCGTCAGAAACACGATCAGTTACACCTTTGTTTCCACACAGTGTGGGCAGTTAATCACTCTCCTTGAATGGCCATACTAATTGCTGTTTTCTTAATCTTTGTAACCAACCGACAGCGTAATGCTGGGTAGGAGGAATTACACACACTGAGCAGAAGCAAGTTTGGAACCCCAATACCCAGAGAAATGGCCACCAAAATGAGATCAGGTAACCACGCTGTACGATAAAATATTAAAATAGCTTAAAAACAGAATACATGTGAGCTGATCATGGTTAGACATCCTACGGTTTATTTCACGATGGATTGAAGTGGATCACAAGTTTAAGCAAAAGTTTGACACGGGGGGGTCAGTATACAAGAAGCAAACAAGGGGAAGTGCAGCTTGTAGGCATGAAATGTGCTCTGAATACAGTGGCCGTTCTTGATAAGGGACCTTTAGCCGGCTACTATTAGCGGACAAGGCTAAATTACATCTTTCCTGTTCACTGTACTTGAAAACCAGTATTCAGTATTCTGAAGCCATGCAAAGGGGTATCCAGTATAGCAATATCAGGCAACTTTAAAACCCTAAACCTCTGCTGCGTCTTATACGTGGTTTGTGTTTTCTTAAACCATGTCTGGTCTGAATCTACTGTGTGGGATTGTCAGCAAACTTACAGTTTCTCACTAGTATGAAGTTGTTGATGACCAGTCCTGCTCACTGGTATTGAAATTCATCCCCATTTGGAGACGCCCCACCCACTCCATCCCCCTCCCTGTCCCAAAGCTCATGACCACAGGTCACACCCTGATGAGGGTCTCACATCCTGGACTTCTGGTGGAACAGGTTCAAACCCCGCAGTCCATTCCACAAACAGATTATAGTTACAACAGCAACAGACAAACGTGTGTGTGTGTGTTTGTGTATATATGTACGTATAAACAGCTCTGGAAAAAAATTTAGATCACTATATATATATTTTTAAGTCTGGATTTTTGAAACCTGGTTTTATCCTAGTTCTGCAGGCAGAAGGCTATACTGTGGGCAGGCTGCTTCCAGGCTCAAAATATCTAAGACAGCAGTACACAAGAACAAGGTTAAGCAGGAGACACTGTGAATGATCAAAAAACAGCCAGACAGAGGTCAGAAGCGACATTCTAATGGCAGAGATGACCGTCAGCTTATCCGACAGTTTCTCTTGAATCAGAGGATGACATCAAGTGATCTGGAAAACATTAAGTACAGGTCTGAAGTTCACTGCTAAGACAGTTTGTATCAGGCTCCTAGAAGCAGGACTGAAGTCCCATAAAGCAAGGAAGAAACCCTTCAGATTTTCTAAAGAGCTGTGTGTGTGTGTGTGTGTGTGTGTGTGTGTGTGTATACATGCATATATATACACACACACACATAGTGTTGGTAAGGTTGCTTTTCAAATGTAATAAGTTGCAGATTATTAGTTAGCCTGTTAAAGATGTAACTGTTATGATTACTTAACAGTAATGTAACTCTTTACATTTGGGTACATTTTTATTACTAACAAATGATTTAAACTGAACAATAAAGCTGAAAAGTTCCAACTGCTTTGCTGACCCACACTGTCTGGAAACACTGAAAGAGTGTGAGAGAGAGGGGAATAGGTACAGTTAGACGTAAGTCAACGCTGGAATAGGTAAGATGAATACACGGATACAAATATAACTGTGTAATAGCAAACTAGCCCACTTTACACGCACATGTACTTGGGTGACAATGGTATTGTTGGGTCCCAGACAACAGTTCACACGATATATTCATTATTCACGACGAGAGACAGAAGGGTGATCAGGTGGTTTCCATGCAATCGCGTGTCGCTCCATGATCGCTCCATACCAATCACAAACTTAGAACCAAAAACAGGAAAATCGAATGCAGACTTATTATTCTGGGTATTAAAAATAATTTAGGAACATGAATCCCGTTGCCATAGTGAGGGGGCGATACACAGCATATGGCAGTGAAGTTTGGAAAAGTAGCAGAGTTCAATGGCAAAAGTACATATGAGCAGTACCCAAAAAACAAAAACAACCAGTACGACTGGAGTCACTTCCTTGTTGTGCGTTTTTCCGTCTGCTGTCAGAGGTGAGACGCTACCAGGGGATACAGGAGGCATGGAGATAAGCCCCGCCCCCAGGGGACAGCACATGGCTTAAAAACCCACCTAGTGCTCCCACCCTCCTGTCCAGTCTGCTGCCAGATTGGACTCACGCAGGGATGTCTAGCCGGGCCAAAGTCCACGACAGCGTCTCTGAAATCATAGCGGGTAAGACAAAGGCCATGCTCTGCTTTCCAGGCGGCATCTCACAGCAGCGAGCTCTCACACGCTGAGGAGAGCAGAACTCTCCTCTGAGGCATTACAGGAATTAGGCTCAGTCTGTGTCACTAGATGTATTACAGGAATTAGGCTCAGTCTGTGTCACTAGATGTATTATGGGAATTAGGCTCAGTCTGTGTCACTAGATGGTCTCTTTGTCTTTGGGACATGAGAAGATCTGCCCATCCTATTTTACCTGGGATCTTGTGAGCATGGCTCTGGGCAGTAATTTAATAAGACGTAAGTTGCTTTGCTGCTTGAGTACCAGCACAAAAGAAAGGCTCAGAACCGGAGGCATGAGACTGAAGGGATCATAACTATTTTAAATCCTAGCTTATAACATACTCACATCTTCCCAAGCGGTCGAGGTTTGATCTGGAAGTAACATTGTGGTCGACTTTCCATGTCACAGAGGTCTGTTACTTCAACAGTTGTTTGAAGAATGATTTTTTTGAAGACAACAGTGTTGTTTGTTATGTCTTCTTTGGAGAAGATGATAGAGACCGAGGTCTGGGCTTTTGTGGATGGGTTCTGGTGATCCTGTCCGTGTTGCTGATGATAATCACATTCCCTTTGTCACTCTTCAGGTGTTTAAAGGTGAGTTGTCCCTATGAATGAATGAATGAATGAATGAATAAATGAATGAATGAATGAATTAATCAATCACCTAACCTCCCTTTGATTATATTTGAAAGATCTGGCACAACATCTGATGCAGTATTAATATATTTTTTAAAAACATCTATGTGTTCAGCTAACAGGGAACGCTCCCCAAAGTTTAGCTAACATCATGTAAAGGTCCTTTCAAAGCTGGCAGAGAATGTTGTTATGTAACGTTAATGGAACATTGTTTTACATTTTAACAAAAGTTCTGTCAGTGCCAGCACAATAAAATTATTACCTGAACATCCTTTTAATGTAATTATGGTTGAATATATTGTTTTATTACAGAAATACTCGATAACTGTATACAACCACCACTGAAATGTAAAGCAACTGTGTTACCCTATAGCTTACTGTGGTATTTGCTAATTTTCTTAGCTGTAGTCATAGTTGGATTAGCAGGATAACATGCTGGGAACATCAGGAACAGGATGATGTTCCTAGAATAAAAAATTGTTAGCTGGATGCAAAGTGTCGTCGTGCTTCTCCATATTACTTTCACCATCCGGTTCTTGGCACCCTGTCATTCTCAAATCTCATTCTCCGCAGATTGTTCAGGAGTATGAGCGTGCCGTCATATTCAGGCTGGGCCGAATCATCGACAAGAAGGCCAAAGGACCAGGTTGTCCGGCTGAATTCGCCACACCATTCCACTCCACCGTCACCAGCACCTTAGCCTGAGGTCCTGGGGGGGTCCATCCTCTAAACGCCTCTCCCTTCCGTCGCTCTAGGCATGTTCTTTGTACTTCCCTGCACAGACAATTTTGTGAAGGTGGATCTGAGGATGGTGTCTTTCGACATCCCTGTACAAGAGGTATTACATTATTTACACGTTGCGGATTTATGGAGAGTTGCGAGTGGGGATCCAGGTGGGAGAGAAACCCTGAACAGTGAGGCTGAAGGTAACACTTTTGGGGGGGACGCATTAAATTAATCGAGAGGTACAAAAAACAACCTGGACGCCCAGAGGACCCCATCTAAACAGCAGCATAGAGACTTTGGGGGTCTCAGTCTGTGTCGACAGGCCTCTGAAATCCAGCCAGTAATGCTCATAAATTTATCCAGACATTATCTGTTTACATATCACTGATTGCTGAGTTACCATCTCTGCTGCTCTGTCCCCTGGGGCAGATCTTGACCAGGGACTCAGTGACGGTGTGTGTGGATGGAGTGGTCTACTTCCGGGTCAAATGCCCCATCTCCTCTGTGGCTAACGTGTCCAATGTACACCACTCCACACGCCTGCTGGCCCAGACCACGCTGAGGAACGTCCTGGGCACCAGGAACCTGGCCGAACTGCTGTCGGACCGAGAGTCCATCTCAAGCAGCATGCAGGTATGGGCGATCTCAGGGTCTCAGAAGGGAATCTCATTCAGCATCCAAGGGCCTAGCTAAAAGGGAACATTCCCAGAACTTTAGCTAAGGTTGTTTAAAGGTCTTTTAGCAGGACCTGATTGGAAGGTGGAGCCCCACCTGGCAGTCATTGTCATTGTCAGAGCCTGATGAACGACTCTTTAGCCTTCATAAATCCAAAGGCTAAATGATTTCAGCTATCTCTGGATGAGGTCACCGATCGATGGGGCGTCAAGGTGGAGCGGGTGGAGATCAAGGACATCAGACTGCCCCAGCAGCTCCAGAGAGCCATGGCGGCGGAGGCAGAGGCCAGCCGGGATGCCCGAGCCAAGGTCAGTCGATGACCCTTTACTTCACTCAGGAAACTGCACTGGCTTCGCTCGGATCATGGGTGTGTTGAGGTCGTCACATCCATTCAGACCGCAGAGTGTTTACCCAAAGATACCCGAGTGCAACCCCCACCCGCTTTGCGCCCCCTGCAGGTGATCGCCGCCGAGGGCGAGATGAATGCCTCCCGGGTGCTGAAGGAGGCGTCGCTTGTGATCTCAGAGTCACCTGCTGCCCTGCAGCTGCGCTACCTGCAGACACTCAGCCAGATCGCAACCGAGAACAACTCCACCATCGTCTTCCCGCTGCCTCTGGACATGATCCAGCACCTGGTACAGGGGAAGTAAACCCCAGCCCCAACCAACAGCCCCACTAGCAACCTGACCCAACAGCCCCACTAGCAACCTGACCCAACAGCCCACATGGCAGCCCCACTAGCAACCTGACCCAACAGCCCCACTTAGCAACCCCAACCAACAACCCCACTTAGCAACCCCAAACAACAGCTCCACTTAGCAACCCCAACCAACAGCCTTACCCAACAACCTGAACCAACAGCAAAAGTACATGCCACTCACAGTTTTTGTTTCTGATACTAATAGAAGTTTAACTGGCTATTTTCTGTACAGCATTTCCAGGTGGTTTGTTTTTATAAATCCATTTCTTATGTTTTTAAGCTTTAATTATTTTTGTGTTTTGCACTCACAGTACATGCAGTTCAGAAAGAAAATTCCAAGCAGATTAATAATTCTTAATTTATTGTGCCTTTTTCAATAATGCAGAATTATTCTGCTTCTTGCAGTGTTCTATTGTATGATCCCATCCCCCTTACACACCATTGAAAATACTCCTTTTTGGCAGCGAATGCCTGTCCAGTCTTTTAAGGTGCATGTGATGGTTTGAGCTGGTACAAAAGCATTGTAGACAAACCCTGCTAAGATGGGCTTCACAACCTTTATGACTCTTTGCATTGCTTCTTGTTTAGACTGGAGGTAATTATCTGCTCAATTCATAAATACACATTTGATAAAAGAGAGAGCGGATTCCCACAATATTGACAACATAAACGAGATGACAACCTCATAAATTCATCAAATGGTGCTTTGAGTTCCACCCACACAACTGAGGGTCACCAAAACAGGATTGTTTTGTAACACTATTTAATATTTGAATCCAAAGTGCATTGATATGGATCAGCAGATACATACAGTATGGTCCTTCATTCTTCACAATATCATTGGTCATCTAGACTACTGTTTAACATTTATTTAATATTTCAAAACAAAAATGCAAACAAGCAACTAAACAACCATGCTTTTATACTGCAAAAATAAAACAAATACGATTCAGCCTCGAGAGGCAAAGTTATTAAAAGAGAAGCAAAAAAAACGGTCACAAATACCACCCTATACCCTAAAATACTGTTCTACCATGGAGCATTGGGACTGCAGTACATGGTCTTGCCCCCAGGACACAGAGGCTGCCAGTGCGGCATCAGTACCTCATTCTGAGGAGCTTTTAGTGTAACCAAGAAAGGATATATCTGGCTGTTACCCCTCTTTGGCTAAGCAATTTACCCAGAAGGACAGTGGTATTCCCAAGCAGGAGACCAGCATAAAGCCATCACAGAACCCTGTGTAGGACTAATTGTGCAATCCAACTGAAGTCAAACCTAGGACCCAGCCGAGGAGCAGGGTACAACCCCATATACCGTGAGTAGAGGTTCCAGCGCAAGACCATCACAGTACTCAGTGTAAATCCATTCTTTGAGTTATTAGGTCACAAGCACCAATGAAGTTGTCATCATTTATCTCTTAGGGATAATAATTAATTAATTAATTAATAAATAAGGGAGCTTTGATCTAAAAATCTGAGATAAGGCTACATTTTTTAGATTGTCCTTCGTTTCTTTGAATCGCAAAGAAAAAACTGTATTATTGTCCACATCAATTTATGACATTTTTGGACCCAGAGTGTAGCTTAGGTCACCATGGGCTTGTATAATTAGACATTTTTTGCAGTTACTTGATAGCGCCGAGTCTAATTGGAACATTAATTCTGTCTCCTGTGTTGAACAAGAGTTGATTAATAAAAAACAGTGGAAAATAAAAAATTTGTTTGAGTGTAATAGGGTCGAAGCATGGAGTGTTATTATGAAAATGACAGAATGACAGAAGGAATGTGGAAATTTCCTCTGAAGATGGAATCTAGTCAAGACACTTGAGGAAAAAGGTCTAAACATCCCTTTGAAAAATTCTTCTAAATTATATAAACCCAAATCTTAGTAAAAAAGGTGGTTTTACACGGTGCGTGAATTAAAACAAACACACACCAGAGTATGGTTTTCAGCTGCGACGATCATGTGATGTGCTGCTTGATTGGTCCAACAGAGGTCAGCAGTACAGCTACGAATTTTGAAATCTTGCAGCTGAATGCAGTGCCTACCCACATGAAAACTCACTGTCTTTGACAAATATGTACTACTGTAAACTGGAGAACTGAAACAAGATCTTCGTATTGCTGAAAGTTATATGGCCACGAAATAAACAATGTGTAAGAGCAAATGACATCTGAGTAGGATAGAGGACTGTATTATTTAAATTACTCATTTCCTTCTGAAATAAATACGATTACGAGACAAATATTGACTTTGTCATCGACTGGACCGCGAGGACAGCTTTCACTGCTGCAGAATGAATCACAAGAGAAGTGACATTGGGTGGTCTGAAATTCTGTGTAAATTTTATGGCTAAATCCCAAACTGAACATAAATTACAGTCTAGTCAAGCTGGCCAAAGGACCTCTGAGAAAGATCACAGGTTACATTCTGTAACTGATGCACTTTTATAAAATTTATGGACCATAATAACATCCCACATTTCTAGAGGTCGTCATACGAGAGGTAAAGTAGAGACACGGTGGCACTTATGACATAAACTAACAGTGATACTCCTGGGGGGGGACAGGTCTCAGTCCCTCAAGCTGATTTAAAAAAGGGGCATCACCTATCTTGACAGGTGCAAGACAGTCAAAATAGCTGATACATCTTCGGTAATGACTGGAAGACTTATATCACACCTTTTAGAGCAACAATGTCCACTCTGGCTTACAGTAACCTAAGGTGTTTAACGCCAGGCCCTACAGAAGGAACTGACTGTCTCTGTGAAGACAAAGGCTCATTGAGGTTTGGTAAAAGAATGAAAGCTCTCCTCAGGGCAGAGAGAAGCAAAATATGATTTCCACAAGACAACTGTATGTGTCAAAGGTTAAAGTGTTCAAGGACCAAAGGCCTCAAATGCCCTTGAAACACCCCAAATAAGCCAACCACCCCATGGTGACTAGCATGGAAAAAGAATTCCAATATTTTTGCTTGATGTGCTTTTGAAAATCAACACAGATTTCAGCACCAGAAGCAAACCGGTGTGGCTATATGCCTGAAATTAATGTTTGACTGAATAATATGATTCTTTTTTTTATTTTGTTTTTTTTACATGATTAAGCTGTAAGATCCTGGTTAGGATTTCGTGTAATTTAAATAATAATAAATAAATAAATATTATATGGTGAAACATTTAAATGGGCAACTGTAAAACTTGGTGGTGACAATGAATGCGATGGTTCACACAGGAAACAAGAAAAGCTGCTAATTTTTTGTCTTATCGTTGTAATGAATTAGTACATTGAGACACAGCTGCATGATCCAGTTTAACATGCATTTTACATTCTGGTTCACAAAAACTGATTACATTCTAGTGTAAAAAAAAAAAAAAAAAGAGTGGAATGAGCCTGATATTCCAAGCACACATTAGGCGGCCATCATGTACACCCAGGATTTATGAACTTATATGAGGTGGGAGGGAAGGGATATACCCTTACTATCTTCTTCATATGTTGGATGTGGCAGAACCTGCTGGTATGAAGACTTGAAGGTTATCCGGGGATAAAACCAAACTGCAGCTACGATCCTGTTTTGCAGCAGGTTCCTGACCCCAAAAAGAGGGCAATACAGGGTGAAAGCACCAGTGCGAGCACTGGGGAGATGTGGAAGATTGTGCTTCTGTCCGGGTCTCAGGTGAACGCCAGAAAGTTCAGTGCGTTTGATCACCTGTTGCGAGCGGGTGGGCGGGCGATTACAGGTCACAATCACAACTGCTGGTGATTCCCGATTCACACAAGTGGGATTCAACACCAGCAAGAGGGGACTGGGGAACCAGGAATAGGGTAGGTCAGGCGGCAGTTCCCAGTTTATCCTGGAAAAAGGACATTCTGAATGGATCAGGCAGCGTTCTTGTCCACACACTGCGGTATGTCCACGACAGGCAGAGGGAGGCAGAGAGTTTAATATGAAGAGTTCAGTTCAGAGGTTGGTTTCCAGGTCATAACATTATACTTTAAAATGACTGCCTGATTCATAAGACTTGAAGCTGAGGTGAAGGAGGCTCTAGCTCAGCTGTGGCACCATATGGGAGAGCCGGTCACTGGGAAGGCTTCCCGTGGAGGGCCTAGAGGAGGGGAGGGGGGAGGCAGGGGGAGTGACGGTGAGAGCCGCAGGCGTTATTAAACGCAGGCTGGCGAGGGGTGGAGACCAGCGTCGCGGAGAGGCAGTGGCGGAGAGGCAGTCGCGCAGCGAACGCGCGAGTTAATGCAGCAGCGAGCGGCAGGGAGGGGAAAAGAGGCAGGGAAGAAAATGGGCTTATTTTAGTTTCCCTCGCTACAGCTGAGCTGGGGCTTTGCACACTGTGTGAAAGAGACAAAGATTTGGCCACACAGACAGAGTGAGAGGGACAGCGAGGGCTTAAGTATAGTTTAAATCTTCCCCCTGGCTCCGGAAGGCGAGAGCAGCGAATAGCGAGACGCTCCCATGCTGCTGTGAAGCCGGGACATAGTTCCCTCAGCAGATCCGGAGCTTGGACTGGGATGCGCTGTAGTCGACCAGAGTTGGACGGGAGCAGCCCTCAACATGCTGGGGAAGGACTACATGCTAGCCATCATCATAGTCAACTATGAGGGTGAGTCCATCCGGATGCCGTTTCTCTCTGTTCTACTGGATGCTCGCACCCTCAGCCGTCGTCTCCGCCCGTCTCTGTCGTTTCTGAGTCCATGCCCATGTGTCCATGTGTCTGCATGTGGGAGTGGCCTTTCTGTCACGTTTGTTTTTGAAGAGCCACCGTTTCTGGCCAAATGAGATGAGGTCGTGTGCATGGTGGTCATGTGATGCTGGCAGTTTAACCGAGCAGGTCATGGGAGCTCATGGGTGTCAGTGCTGGATGGAGGCGCAGTCGTGTTTCATCAGGTGTCCCCTCTGCCCCGGTCACCTTCCACTTGGAAGAGCAGGGTCACCTGAAAGCTGCTGTCACCTGCAGGCATAGCGCTGTGAAACTCTTTGTCCCCCCACAATCCTTTTCATAATGATCCTGATTGTGATTTGCCAGTGTTGCCTTGGTAACCCTTGTCCCCTTCCAGCCCACTGCACCCTTATGCAGTGATAACTCTTTTCGCCAGACACATCTTGGTTTGTCTGTGCTGACTTTCAAAACTACGTCATAGCAGAGGGACCGAGGGCATGTGAAGGGTCGACATCACAAAATAAAAAACTCCGTAAAGGAAAGGATGGACCACCCTACGTCATCATTGCATCCCATAATCAGCTTCGGTCCAAATGCTCTCTGTAATAGCTCTGCTCTCCAAACACTCCCCCTCCTCTACACCCTGTGTCTCACACCTTCCAATTAAAGCTTTGTCAAGTACAGCTTGCTTCTTAAGAGCCTCGTACTTAAAAACGGGAAGGCGTTCCGTATATTTCTTTTTAGACTGATCATTAACAACTGTTGCATATTTTAAGAAATTTGCCTTGCTGATACCTTTGTGTTTATTTCTGCCTTCCGGTTACTTGTAAATAACTGCTAAGATGCATCATTTTCTTTGTATACGTTCAATCGTTATATAATGAAGTATTTTAATAATTTGTTTCACATATTGGTGGTCCATCTTTATCTTGGCCTGTGTGTGTGTGTGTGTGTGTGTGTGGGGGGGGGGCTGGATGTTGGGGCCCAACCCACGGCACCCCTGTACTGGATAAGCAGTTGGATGATAGATAGCTGATGATTTGGGGAAACTTAGCTTGAGAATGGCTGCTATATCAGAACCATGCATTGGTCCCGTTTATATACCTCAATAATGACTTTGCTTCTGGGACAGCAGCCGGCCCCGTTCTGGGACTCCTTCCCGCTTCCTGCTGGCCGCCCCCAAACAATACCCTGTTCACCATGACTGCTCTGTCAGGAATTACGTGACGTGTTTCTGTATGCTCGAAATAACTCCTCCCCCCACCGGATTGACCACTGTGTCTGTCACGGTGTTGGAGGTGTGGGGTAGGAAATGACAGGTTGGAGGAGACGCCTGGGCAGGGATTGGAGGTGCAGTGGAAGGGCAATGCAGAGGAGGCGCACCTGCCAGAATCGGCCACGGGTGGATGCACATCCGCTGTGCCTTTCGCTCACACGAATGGCCGTTGCTGACTTATGAGATTAACTGAAACGTGACTGGGATGTGACACTGGGATGTGACACTGGGATGTGACACTGGCACCAGATCCTTAGAGGATGTGGAGCTTACAGGACCTGTGACAGCAGCGAGTGTCCAGACCGAGAGGGAGGCGTCACGCTCCCCGTCTGGCGTCGTGTTTGTCTCTGGCCTGCCAGGGTTGGGGGGTCAGGGAGGTTCGTCAGCTACCAGCTACCTTGGCATCCATGGTCTTGTATGTCTCGTGCTGTGATCTTCGTGGACAGGAGCGTAGTGACTGGGGGCATCAGGAGAAAAGAGAGCCCCCAATATGTAACTTGGAATCACCATCCCACGATTAACAGACCTCTGTATTTAAATTATTAAGATGCGTCTCGCCCAATATCAAACTTTCTCCTGCGCCAGTGTCCATGGAGGGGCTTAGCGTCGTCCTCGCCCGAACGCTCCTGCGGGATCACACTGCGGCAGATGTAGCTGGATTTACTGGCAGCTGAAAAGCGCGCCAGTGCGCACTCCCCGCCCTCCTCTGCCTTGCTGATCCAGCTGCTGTGCACTGCAAAGTCTTTTATGGTTTTACTGAAATGAGAGGTGCAGGAAGTCCACAAGAGAGGGCTGTACACCCCGTCCCCCCCCCGCCCAGGCCATAACACCCTCAGTGTGCAGATTTAGGCTATTTTTATAACCTGTGTTGCAAGCCGTCTCAAGTCGTTTGGACACCTCCCAAAATGCGTCCCGCGTGAGCCGTGTCGTTTGTGAGCCGCGCCTCGCGTGAGCCGCGTCCCGTTCGGTCCGCAGGTCACGCGGGACGCGCGTACCGAGTGAGCCGCGTCCCGTGTACACGTTGGCCGCTTGTCGCAGGGGTGACGCCTGCCTCTTTCCGTTGGCCTGCCTCTCCCGCTCATGGTGCCAGGCTGCCGTACTGCAGGTTCAGGGCCTGGCGGAGATCCATAATTAAACAGCGGGAAGCGAAAGGGCCTGACGGAGCTGGGATTAATGAGCCGTCATTCCGTAGCAAAGAACCTCTGTTCCACACAGACCATCTAATTCAGCTTTATTGTGGTCCTTTCTCAAGGAAGAAGGTGGATTACATGATCTTCTTACTGAAACTTGAATATATATAAATATATATATTTGTGAGATGTGAGGGGAGAAGGAGAGGGAGATGAGGGGCAGTGACAAAAAGTTTGTTCCAAAAAGTGGTCTTGCTTGGTTTTAGATTTTGATGATTTGTCAATTTTTCTGGCAAACTAAAGCCTAAAAACATTCACAGTGGAGGAGGGTTGGCGTTTAATCTGCTGTGGGGAATATGGAGTGAAGCAGGCAGTGACAGGGAGAGCGAGAATGCATGAGGCTGAGGGAAAGACCGGAGATAAGTATATTAATGGCACGGAGGGATGGAGGGAAGATGAAAATGAGGCAGGAAAGTGAGGATGTGTGTGGGCAGAGGCGTGGGGAAGAGTCGGCTGGAAGACGTGCGAGGGAATGGCTAGAGAGCGGAGAAGGAGATATCGCAGCGGGGGAGAAATGAAGGGCTCATCAGAGAAAGCTAATGACTCATGGCTTCATGGGGTTACCCATAGCAACGGTGGCTGGCAGCCATGGCTCGGAGACCCAGGAGACTCCCCGTTGACGTTCACATTGTGTTTTGGGGTGTCTTGGTTAATCCTTCATTAACTCTACATTTTCCAAAACATTTGTTGTGGTGATATTAATGTCAGGCCTGGATCTTTTTAGAGCCTAAAAACAAACCTTCCGTACCTCCTTATCTAATTCCGAATTGGGCTGAACCCAGAGTCTATCCCAGGAAGCATGCATTGCTGCCCCATTGTAGGTCACTCACTCCAGCATGGTAAATGTGGCATTTCCTCTAGCTGCGTGTTTTTGGACTGGGAGTAAAAGAGAGCAGCTGACAGAGTTATATGGAAGCAAGGCGCAACACGCGAACTCCACATACATACAGCATCCTCACCTCCCTGCCCTAAAACCACTATGTTTGTTTTTTTTTTTTTGCTTATTTGAGTTCCTCAAATGAGCTGGGCCATCAGGTCATGCACGTCAAGCAATCGACATATCAATGAAGAAGCGTCCGAATGCACCTAAACTTGGAATCGGTCTCTGTCAATGCTGTCAAACCTCAGGTCTGCCTCCGCCAGAAGCCTCCCTGCTTAGCCTAACCTCCTGAGGCTTGTTTCACCATAACCACTTAATCCCGCAACCAGAGCCTATCCCAAGAACCAACCCTGGGCACAACGTAGACTCACCAATCAACCTGCCCTGCACACTTTTGGACCATGGAAGGAAACCAGGGCCCCCGACGGAAACCCACGTGGACGTGGGGAGATCATACGACCTCCACACAGAAAGGACCTGGGACCAAACGCAGGGCTTTCCCACTGTGAGGCAGCCTCACCGCGCCGCTTAGCTTCTTTTCAGCTTTTACCGTAGTTCCCTGCAGATAGCGCTGCAATGTCTGAAGCTGGGCGGGACAGATTTGTTCAGAGACTTTTTTCAGGCTTAGAGGAACGAGGTAATAGTGGACTGAGCTGCCTTGTTATTTACAGTATTGTGCTGTTGGTGTGAGAACGGATGCTTTACTGAGCAATAACAATAATGATCATTCTAAGGATTTTGGATATATAACACCAGAACCAGCAGTAGGAAAAACGTGTCCTCAGTGTGATACTGTGGTTATATTAACAAATTATTATTTTTAAGGAATAAAAGAGCCAAAATTTATTATTGTGTTATTTATTATTATATTTATTTTTCTGTTGGACTGTTCCTGGAAATCAGATTCTCCCTGCAAAGACACTTCTCTGTCTCTCTACCTGGGGAATATTACATTGATGTCTGCAAATGGAAATGGTATCGAAGGTTATATTGAACGTGATAATGAAAGTATTAGTGCACTTTGCCCCTAGCTGCTTTTGAGTCCAGAGAATGGTACAGAACAAAAGACTAGTCAGGGTGCTGCCTTCCTTTGGAGAAAGAGCTTGGGAAATGTGAGATGAGAAAAAAGAGACCCAATCCAGCCTCTGAAAAAGTCTCTAAATCCCTGGTTGGTGATGTGTTCAGGCAGCAGGGGTGGGAAGAGGCGATTATCGCTCTTCTTAACTTTATCCTTCAGTTAAATAAACCCAGGTTAACTGTGGCTGCCGGATTTCAATGGCATAGTGAGCTAGACATGTATATACAGCAAGTACAGTTCATAGCTCAAAGGTGGAAATCAGGGGTAGGTAACCTTGATCCTGCACTTCTGGCATCCAGCACGTTTTCTATCCTACCTCATGAGTTTCTGTCTGCCTGACATCAGCTGTGGTGCATCAGAGACCAGGTAGGATGGAAAACCTGCTGGGTACCTTCAATCTAGGATCAGGGCTGTCTACCCCTGGTCTAAATCTACACTGAATTATACAATGACTTCTACTAAAATCAATAGATCTATAGGCCGAACATTTAAGGTGAGTTTTCATTCAAGATCACAGAAATATAATATAAAAAGACCAGAAATATAATATCTGAACCACAGAAGAGCTACTGCTGATCAGAAGTGTCACAGATAAGTATTTATGTATCTGTCCCTTGATGTTTGATGCATGTTACTCCCCTTGGGCTGGACTAGCAGTGGTGGGTAAACAGGATAACGTGGGAGAGACCTGGCATGGAATGAGAGACAGCGTAGAGAAGCAGGATGGTGGCCTGGAACCACCTGGGTTATATATATATATATGTACATATACATATGGCTGCTACATTTTTATATAGATTTCCTTGTCTTTTTTTCTTTTTTACACATAATTTTTCTCTTATTTTATACTTATTCTCTGTTAGTACTTATTTCTTATCTCTCATTTTTTAGTATGTTTAGCACAGTTGGAGAGTACTTTTTCAGCCAGAAAAAAACATTTCACTGTATGTTGTACCAGCTATAACTACATGTGACAAATAAAGAATCTTGACTCTTGAATCTTGGAATAGAAAGAGTTCTCTGAGGCATGAGGGGAGTCCAGGACACTGCTTGCCTGTTCCTCTGACAGGATATAGACTTAAATCCACTACTTGATTCACTGTCTGTAAATGTAAACATGCTAGATGAAAGAATGCTTTTTTATCTGACTCTTGGCTAGTCATTGCTGAAGGCTGGTGTCACCTATACCAGATCATTTCTACTTCTCTGCTATTGATGTCACCTATAACCAGATCATTTCTACTTCTCTGCTATTGATGTCACCTATACCAGATGATGTCTACTTTAATGCCAAATGAATACTTCTGGGCCGGAGGAAGACTAGACCATATTTAAAAGCCACAGATATTAGTACGTATGGCACTAATATGCTTTCATATCTATTAATCATATTGATAATGCAGCTGAGAAGGGAGAATGGCGCCAACACTCTTGACAGTCTGTTAGAAACGCAGACATTTTATATTAAAGAGTTCCCGAGTAATTTTATTGCTCGACTTTTAATGTTTCTCGTAATTACAAGTATCTCTGTGTAATAGAGAGATTTTACAGTCATTCAGTCTGTTTGTGTTTATTCACAATGACCTACACAGCAGTGTTTTGTATCCCATTAACCTTCCAGGTCTTTCTGTAGCCATAAATATTTGCCCTTTGTGTATTTTTAAATCACCTGCTTCTCTTCCTTCCCCATTGGCTTTTTTTAAAACGAACCTCAATTGGTCGACGTAAAAGAGCAGCCATGTCACGCGACTGCGCTTCCTCCCCGGTATTGAGAGGAGAATTCTCTGAGGTATTTGCTAGAGCTCCCGTCAGGCCACTTTTTGCTTTACAGCCTCCCGCCCCCCCTCAT
>JAODKF010000042.1:14091883-14104288 GCA_026779585.1 Mormyrus proboscirostris | reverse complement strand
CAGCTGTCCTTCAGTCATTAAACCCACCCCCCCCCCAGCAGTTTCTATCATTAAAATTACACACAAAAGGCTCTCCAGCCATTAAATAGGAACTGAGTGAAAATACAGCTAGCCTACATGCTACTCGAGAACAATGGGAAATATAACGATTGCCTTAGGCTACTGCATTACAATATATGCACGGCATATGCTAAGGTTTATTAGGAAATTAGCCTGGAATGCTGCCGCAGAGGACAGTTGCTTCCTGGGAAAGAGTTGGACCAGGGAACAGCATCAAATGACGCAAAGAAACAGCTGGAGGAAGCACGTCTCCTAGTTTACAGCCCGGTTGCGGAGCGTAAGCCTAACGACTCCTGCCGAGCAGAGTGGCTCGGAGCGGACGGTCTTATGTCACGCCGGGAGCTAAGGAGCGCCGTCAGCTGGGACCGAATACAGTCTCACGCCATAGCTGTGACATTAGCATCGTAGCATGCCGGCTAACTGCTGCCGCTGATGGAAACAGCGAAGCCGATAACGTGGTAGGAAGGTACCGGAATGTCAATAGCGGCACAGCGGCCAACTGATCCAAACCACCTCCTGCTAACCGCTAACATGATTCTTAGGTTTAGACCAAACACACATCCTTGAATTCTATTTAAAATGAATTAGACTGGAGGGCACTGATGTTCCTCTGGCTTCGCTGCCTTGTGTGCAGCACATCGCCTCGTCCTTTATATCCCCGCCTCCGTGTTGTCGCTACACTGCCACCTACAGTGGGTGTGACCAGAGCAGCTCGACCAATAGGATCACAGCTGTCACAGAGTCCCTCCCCTTTTCCCACACGGCTTCTGTATAGTCACATAACCCTTCCCCCATGCAAGAAAATCTGGACGTGGGACACTGTGTTCAGGCTGGCATCAATGCCGCCGTGCTGCAGTCTCTTCCAGGTCCCCGCGGGGCTGCGTTAAGGCGCGCGGAAGAGACCCGCGGGTGGGGGAAGCGACTCTGCATCGCAGTTTGCCCTTGAGCCTCAGGCTGCCTCAGACATCGTGCGGCGCTTTTCTCAAGGCTGTCTCAGAGGAACGGTACCATTTAGGCTCTGGAAGATGTGTGAGTCAGCTTACAAGACATGCTCATGTACACAGAACAACACAACGCAACGCACACACAGAATCTATGAATACTGAAGAAAAAAATATTTCACTCAAACAACAATAAACAGATGTACAGGACACTCTAAACATCAATACAACTGAATACTAAGGCATTATTTATTATGTTAATTTTCAGTTTTAATCTGCATTGCATTACATTATTATTGTTGTACAGCATTAGGTAGCAAAATTAATCTGTTATAAATATCTCAATTTGTCTCTGTGATGTTCCTGTGAAATCCAAGCTGCAGAAACAGAACACAGTCCATGGCTCCTACAAATACTCCTAGATTCATTTCCTCCTGAATTTCCACCTTTCTACCTCCATGACTCTGTTCTCTACCTCCACCCCAGCCTTTGCGCAGGTTGCCAAACATTGATGACGGAAGCCATTCAAATAACCTCTGGGTTCGTCTGCCTGAACGCACACTCCAGGAATGATGGTTCTCCTTCTTCTGGAATACTTCCTGACACTCAAAGCAGGATGGCCTTACCCAGCAAACTGGATGAAGGACTTTGGTGATCTTCTGTAACCTGACACCACCATATCCTCAACTCAGATTCTGCTTAATCTGCAGATACTCTGGCGGCAGAGTGTCCCGGGAAATCATCAGATGACTATCTGACAGCCTCACTTGAAAAGTCATGTCAGGAAGGTCGGAGTCTCACTAAGGGGTCACTGATCTTCTCAATCAAAGAGCACGAGATCCAACATGGACGCCACATTTGAAAATTAAAATTAATATCATTAAATTACGAATCAGCATTTTATTTAAGTTATTTAATATACTCAGGTATATTAAATGAGGTAACAAATTTCCATTTATGTGATGTGGGGGTTAAGTCCGTAGACCTTTATTTTCACGTGTTCAGGGCTGTGGGTTAGATGTGCCTGGGCCAATAGTGCGAGCAAAGCAGAATATCAGTTTATGTTATTTCTCTTGTGCATTTAAGAGATGATGTGTTACATTTCCATTCATAACCATCAAAGTCTCCTGAAAATAAGATAGAGGATGACAATTAATCCCTGTGGCTGAATGTTAGCCAGTTCATGCAAGTTACATTTTATTATGCTGAGTTGGGTTCATTAAAGGCCAAAACAGTTCAAAATAACAACTAACACTACTTGGAGAAATAAAAAATAGATTCTGTAGCGCTCGTCCCAGGACACTTATCTGTTACATATTAATTGTTAGAATGCTTCTAGTGTCACTAAGTGCTAATATTAGCATACCACTGATAAGGCAGGAAGTCTATTACAGTAACCAGTTTTTTTTTACTGCAACATGTTCGCATAGTACAGGACCAAATTTAGCAGGTGAGATTAGAGTAAATATAGTCTCCCTGTTTTAACGCAACTTCTAATCCTAACGTCTAACCTGCAGAAACCAACCAAGGTGAGGCCCTCGTTAGACTGTACTGGTACGGATACCAGCGGCCAGTGAGGCGTTACCCTCCTCATCATGTGATCTGTAGAGGCCACACATAATTTAAAAAAGGGAGGACAGCGATTTGTATGTGACGGAGTAAGTGACAGTGGCTTTGACTCCTGCATTTGTATCCAGCTATGGTACATCAACATGCAACACCTCACTGGCAGGGAAATGCAAGGCGGCTCTTCCGTTTCCCCACATAAAATGCACAGATGGAATAAGAAATATGTACCTCTAACAAATCCCCCATGACATTCCCAAATATCCCTCTTTTCTCATCTAGGGAACATCATCCAACCTGGCAACCCAGAGAGGCACTTAAATAGAATCACAAAAGAAAATGCTCCCTACTAAATATCCATAACCAGTCCAGCAGTGTGAATCTGTACTAATTATTTCATATTACAAGAATTTGTGGCAAATTTAAGCAGCCAATGTGAAGCCCAGTAATGGTTATTATTCACTGGCATTAATCAGTCTCTCATTCATTCATTCGTTTACTTGCTGTACATATGTAAATTATGTTCTTTGAAGTGAGGATCCCGTTTTAACAGGACCCCTGACAAACCACCAAGCTCAAGGTACCGTTTTTTGTGGCAAAGCGAAGTAAATAGTTTCCAATTAGAGACGGTTTGTTGGTATTTTTCAATGATGAGCGGCATTTAAGTTCACCTACAGAAGAGCCGCTCAGATCAGAGCTGAGTGTGCGTCAGGAAGAGAGCGACGTGCACTTTCAGCCGCCAGTGAACTTCCTGTTAATGTTACCAGTGATCCACTGGTCCAGAAAAAAGGCACAGAAAGTCATGAAACCAGGGGAGCCAGCGGCAGTAAGACCACCTGAAGCCCTGGGGTGTACTAAGGACAGGCAGCTTCCTTTCTGCCCACAACTCCAGGGCTAAATCGCGTTCCAGTTGCTAAAATGATAAGGAAAAAATTTAAGCCATGTGGGACGTGCATGTCAGACTTTTTAATGCCATTTAAGGCCTTACTTGTTGCTAATCTGACGTAACGCTTTTCCGTACTTTTTAAAGGCTCAGAAAAACTCTGGTACAAAGGAGGAAAGCAGGAGACATTTATAAGCCGACTAGCTAACCTCACTCAGTCCCATCAGATTCTTTGCGTGAATGTTTACATTTCCGTCACTGCGTGGGGCGACACGTACACTACACTTTCTGCGCTAGCAGGCTCACACCCAAAGCGATCCAGGACGGGTTCTTTCCTTTCCGTTCGTTTCTCCATTTGCAGCATTAGCTCAGTTAGCGTAGCCTTGGAAGGCTAGCCTGCAGCCCTTTGGACACACCGTCGTCTGAGTCATTATATCCACTTTCTGAAGGCTGTGATTTTCTCCCCACAATTCTATTTTACTCCTGCTGTACTAAACATTACCGCTTCAGCTTAGTTCCCCCGTTACAAACTGTCATTTTCATTTGTATTTCATTTAACAATAATATGTTTTCACCATTAGGTTTCATTTTCATGTCAATGATAATATCAATGTTTTGCTGCATGGTTTTACTGTATTAACACTCTGGCAGTTCAACCACAAATGAGGGTCCCTTTCCAATCACTGTAAGCATAAATCCAGCGCTGCGCTTTCAAGGGGAAATCGCAGAAAGACCATCCAAGTTCACACTCCCATAATAATCAAGAGGCCTTGTTCACACATGTCAAATGAAGCTCTGAATTCACGATCTTCAGTCTCTTTACACTGTAAAGGTCTCATTCAAAAAGCAGCCCCTAGAAGTGACCATTTGCAGTGTTTTTCCTGTTTCAGTGTTTCAGATGATTTTTATTTCCTAAGAAAATCGATGTGCATAGCCGCCTCCATTTCTGGATTTAAATTATTTGTGCTGCAATGTGGAGGGCCAGACTCCCACCTGCTCGGACCTTAAATGCAGATCCTTGACGGCTACTGAACGAGAGATAAACATCCTCCCACCTACTAACATTTTATTCCACACCGACAACAGAGGAGATGCATAGTGCAGCTTAGTTGAGGACCATTAAAGGCCCACCTGAATGCAAACTGCGCCCCCTGTGGAGTGCTGTGGTACCACACCGGAAAATGCAAGTGCTGCCATTATGTCAAAAGTGAGTCATGAATAAGTCATGCTAGAAAAAAAGGCCTTCTGAAGTGGAAGAGGGGTAAAAACAGAGAGGAATCAATGCAGATGAGAGGTATAGTGAGACAAGGAGAGTCTCCACTAGGGGAGTACAGTACGCTACCGGCATTCTATAAAAAAATAAGCCCTTCCGGGAAATTCCTTTTAATCCATTACTTAAAAGCAAAAATGCCTTAAGGTGTCTGTGCTTTAAAAGCAGTGCTATTGTTATGTAAATGTACATAATCCCAGAGCACACTTGCAACATAAAGGCTGTAACAAAGTTTGTTAAACATTTTATCCTCCGTCTGTGTGCTTGAAATTGCCTAATGCATATTTTTGGACATTCTATTCAGATTTGGGTTAAATATATTTCTCAGTAAAAGAGGTTCCTCTCTTGGGTTTTTGGTGAAAATTCTATTCATAAAAAAATGACATTTTGCATAAGAGATAGTAGGAATACAATTGGAGAAAAGTAGTTATTGCATTAGCTCCTTCTCCATGTTCCACAATATAATTAAATGCAGATACTGAAGGTGCAACATAGTGCAGATACCAAGGGATTCGAGACTTTTAAAGAGCTTCTCTGTGAGGTAAAAAACAATTTCTGTGATTTTGCGATGCAAACCATATTTTTAACCCGGTTTAGCTTCAAGACTTGAGTGGTTTTAGGTCAGCAAATGAGACACGTTCTGTCACCACAACCCTATATGGAGAATGGACTGATGGATGGATGGATGGATGGATGGATGAGTTCTGTTTTGACTTTTGCGCATCCGGCAGAAGCATGTCAAACATACAGAGGACACTACAGCTGTGCTCATACTGATCATCTTAGATCCTGTACTCAGCCAACGACAAGAGCCAGCTGGATCCCTGCACTGGGGCTTCAGACCATGCGACAGAAGGGATAAACCAGTTTCCAAACCAGTAACAGACCTGATGATGTAGTGGGTGTTTATCTTAAAGTGCAGCATCACTCCTAAATGATTAAGCTCCCTGCCTAGTGAGGATTTAGGCACAAACAAAAATACGATGAATATCCAGAGAAAAAAAAAATAACAGATATTATGTTGCTAAAGAAAAATCAAATGGTGACAAAAACAGGTCTATTGCATAAATATGTGTTTTTAGAAAATAAATTTAAATCCATAATTGCTGGGGTTACGAGCATCTAACATCCCCATATATCATGACGAAACAAGACTAACATTTTAATGAATTCATTTTGTTATGCATCTCGCACCATGGGATTAAAATAGAAATCCCCTAAATGTAAGAGGCAAGATTCACACCCTGTAGTGAATGGACTTTCTTGTGAACTAAAAAATATTAATATTACAAAGAGATTCGTGTTATAGTTTGATGTAACACATAATACACGTGTCAGGAACTGCACCCCTCGGGTTTGGAAGTCAGGCAAATAAGGAGAGGAAGTCAGGGCATTGCAGGAAAACAAACAGCATCAAAAATCAATGCTCATAAATTACTGTGTTCGCACATTGACATCAAAAATATCACTGAAAGCTAAACGAAGAAAATGTTATGTAGGTTAATTACGCACCAGAGCAGCAGTAGGCTAACTCGAAGGAAATTAAGCAATTAATTTAGAAGGTTTTGCTTTTGTTAGCGACACATTTTTAGTTGGTAACTTCCAGGAACCCAAAGGCAACATCTCAGACTGGAGCGACGAGGAGTCCGCCGTCCAAATATAGTACATAAATAAACTGCACCAAACCAGTACTCTGATAAATCGATCCAATCTAGTATTTTTATAAATTGCCGCAATCTAGTCATTTAATGAATAGATTCAATTCAGTACTTTGATTAAGCGCACAATCCAGCATTTTGACAAACTGACCCAATTCAGCACCTTGATAAAGCCCCCAGCTCAGTCCCGTAATAAAGAGCGATCTGTCCACTTGCGCAGCGTAAGAGGGTCAGAAAACCGCGCGTCCCGCAAACTGGGACCCGCAATTGTCATAATGGTGACTGCCAGCAAGGGTGACATTATAAAGCCTTTTAAAACTAGCGTCGCAGTACCGCGATCGGACGGAGGACCGAACTCAACACTCGGTCGCGTCTAACTGCACCAATAAGGTCCTCTTCTCACACATCAGATACACGCTGTCAGTAATGCGGGGCTATTAAGCAGATCACCAAGGATCCATTAAAATGGGATTTGTGTCGCCGAAAGGTATGGCTGCAAAACATCACATTATTAATTCAGACAAAAAAATAACGAGCAGGGTCGAATGAATACAAAGGAATGTGTTTAAAACAGCTGAAGCATGATTTATCGACCGGTTTTTCGTTCCCTGTAATACAGTGACAACAAATCGAGCTACAGCAAACCGCAAATGTCTGCGAAATATTTTCAAAGCAAATTAATCGAAATGCTGGGTACGCTTTACAAGCGCTTGCATGCAGCAAAAACACATATAAATAATTAAGTTTAGTATATGGGTAACCAGATTCAACGTGTAAGCAGGTTTTAGTAGGTTACTGGAGAACAATCGCCTGGCACTATAAGGAGATTCACTTTAACGCTGTCATCCGTCAAAACGCAGTAATCTGTGCATTTCGCACCGAGCTGCAGTGTGCATGGCTGGATGAAGGAGCGCACACCTCGGCACAGCCTGGCAGGAGACCTCACACTGCATCATTTAACTCCATCCGACGCCTCTTCTTATCTAATAAAGCGTACTTACCTTTAAAGCAGGTCCCGATGACGATCTAGCTGCATGTGCAAACGAGGACGCCGCACATCTGTATCTCATGGGGAACGCGGAGGGAAAAAACACCGATACACACCGAGAGGAAAGGGAGGCAGAAAGGGGGAGGAGAGCAACAACCAAATGGGAACACCGTCGCTCCCCCGTCAGGTTTTCGCCATTTCACCAGGCCTTCCCGGCTAGTGAGCACCACCTACTGACCTCATCCGGAATTGGCGTTACCTGTGCGACAGGCGGGCGAACAGACTGCGCTTTACAAATAACCTCGGGAGCAATTTATGATCCGACTTCTACATAACTGTAACTAACTGAAAAAAAAATCGATGAAGTCGGAAAATATACAATTTCGGGTTGATCAATACAATCGTTTCCTTATTTATTTTAGCATGAAAATAATTCTTTATTACGGTCCGGTTTAAATGCTGGTAACATTAGGACGTTAAAGACAAATAGTACTTAAAATACTAGTTCGGCGTAAACGTTCGGGTGTGCAATTAAAAAGTTAGCAATTAACAGACCAGACAATAAACGCTATGAAGATGCGGCAACGATCATCTCTCAATACTGGAGGTAAACATCACGTTTACATAGTGGAAAAGAGAGTGAAATAAAAATTCCAAGTGTAAAGAGTCTTCTGCTCAGACTATTTTTAATCCACCTACAACTGTAGCCCAGTTAAAACCCGTGAAGCACATGAATAATTTCATTACAATAAAATTGAATTTAGAATGCCGACCACTGGGATGAGGGGTAAAAAGACTTAATTAATAAACAATACCGAAGTAACTGCAAAACGAGCACCAAATACACAGTAACGTAGGATGAGTTTTCCCTACTATTCCTTCTCGCTTCAGTTTAGAATATAGCGCCACCTTGCGACGGGAAAGATTAAAGCATATAGCCAGCATTGTGCGGGCAGCAGTTTAATGTCGCAAAATGGCCTTTGCTTTCGCTAAGGATGGCAAGCTGAGAGAGAAGGTTAGCAACGGCAGAAAAATACCAGCATGAGAAAAAAGTAATTGGTCACTGCCTGCTCACAGCAACTGCGATTAAGGATGAGTATTCAAAGCACATGTTAAAAAGGAAAATGTACACACGGAATTGCACTTTTTGCTCTATTTTAATGATGCCTTCATAAACATTTCCATTGCGCCGCTGTACTTGCTATGTAAACATACACAAAATAATACAGCTTTACAGGGTGGTCTCCAAATGAACTATTTCCATGAAGAAATACAAACATTATGTACACACATTTAATGCGTTTTCCTTTCACATTTTATCAACATTGTGTGTCCATTTTAATTACATCACTATTATTCATTTCAATAAATAGTCATTGTGGCTATGGCAACAGTACCTTAAATAAGTTTTTTAAAAAATCCATCAGCGCAAACACAGGCAGAGAATTGCAATGGTGTGACACCATTAAGGAATTGTTCACTTCTGTCCTGGCAAACAGGATGCAGATCAGACGATCTTGGGTAGACAAAAAGAAGTCATAAAACCCTTTTAAAATTAAAATTAAATTTACAATAGGCAATAACTTAACTGTTTCAAAAGATTTAAAAAAAATAAAATAAAAACCCTTTTCTTCATTAAAACGTGCATAAAATCTGCGCATCACCATTTCAGTCAAAGAATTTGTACTCAAATGGCACAAAATTTACATCAAATACTAAATAAAAAAAATTCACTTTGGCAAACAGTAGGCAAAAATAAATACATATGTATTCAAGAAATCTCGAAAAGGCATTTCTGTAAAATTGACCATTTTCAGTGTTTAGAATGACACTCTTGCATAGAACCAATAAATCGATCAAGGCCAACAGTTACTTTCCTATTAAATCCACAGCTGGACAGAAAATTACTGAAAAAAAAAAACAAAATTGGCAAGCATTCAGACCAAAAGGGTTTGATGATTATTGAATACCCATTAGCTTGTCAGGTTTCTTTTAAAGGAACTGGAATGCTCCAAAAAAAAAAAAAAAAAAAAAAAAAAAAAAAATACCTCAATTTAATTGGTAAGCTAAAAATGCGTTAAATGAAATAAAAATAAATTCTCTGTTATTACCCGCATTTATGTAAGTGGGATAACAGGATGTTTGGTTAGACAGCACACACCTTTCATTCACATTTTACCAGAGGCTGTTGGGACAATAAAATGCAACGTTAACAGTGTGCTATTTAGTGTGGAGTGTCATCTGCAAGATTCTCCAATAGAAAAACAAACGGCAAATGACCAAATAGCAAATCTGTGAAAGCTTAGGCACCGTTTAAGCCACCAAGTAAGGGTTTTGCAGAATGCACGAAACCTACGCGTGCCCTCGATTCACACTTATGGCTTTGCTCTCAGCCGACAGACACGTAGTTACGTCGGTCCCTGAACAGCTTTCTTCAGTTTCTTTAGATGGACGGCTCCTCCCCCGTACGAATGGATTTTGTCCGCGTACCAGGTACGGCTGACACCAGACAGAAAAGGGAAGACGCCGCATGCAGTTAAGCGTCGCTCCCAAGCTGGCTTACATCTCCTTAGCCTCCAGAACTTCTTCGCCTGCCCAGCAGACACCCATAGACCGGACCAACGAGACCAGTTGAGAGACAAATATGACAAATATTTCACCCGGGACGGATAAAGCTGCATAAAAAGACCTGCAGCAAAATGCAGTGAAAAATAAAAAAATGGGACAAACAGTCAATAACAGCTAAAAGGCGGCAAAGAAGGACCAGCAGCAGATCATTTGAAGATACTTCCATACCCAGGCAGTAGCGACTTCCAGTTCATGTCAGTTCCTTTCTCTTAAAATCAGTGACATCATGCTCAGAAAGCAGAATTAAATTTGGCTTGAAGGGTCTCTACTCCGCACGCAGTCTGGTGATAGGCTTTATCACCCAGAAACGAAACCCGGACATTTTAAATATCGACTATTGCATGTCATCGCAGAGATAGGCCTATATTTCCAAGCACTCTTTGTCTTGCGTGGAGTCCTTCGCAGACTCGTCGATTTTGAGCTCTGTGCCATATGCGGACAGGGCAGCCTCTTTGCTGTGTTGAAGGCCGTAGCAAAAATAGATGAGGAAGCCTGGGATGAGGAGGGACATGGGAAACGTGTTTATAAACATGTAGAACGTTCATGCACTGACAAGTAGGGTGATGTGCAGGGACCAATGACTATCAAGAAGGCAGTGGATTCAAATCCTGTGGCTGTAATCAGATAAGCTTCATGTCCTTCAGCAAGACCCTCAACCCTCAACTGCTCCAGTGGTGTTGGATGCTGCTTTACCCTCCCTGAGTATTTGGACAAAGCAGGAAAAGTATTTAACCTGCTTAGAACTTCATCCTCCATTCCTCCCATATTACATATGTGACCAATGTAAAGATCCAGCGGACGCACCTATGGCCATCCAGATGGCGAAGCGGAACCAGGTTCCCCTGCCGAGTTGCATCATCAGATAGACGTTTATGAACATGCTCAGCACAGGAAGAAACGGCAAAAGAGGAACCTGGCGGGGAACAGAGATTCATCATGGCGGGGCCCGACCAGCCTCCTGTTACTATAGCACTGTCCCAATCTGCTCCTCCTCCGGTCTTGATACTAAACACTAGTTATGGCCAAATAAAGCTTCCTGAACCATTTGCTGTATTTTATGACCCAAAGTAAACCAAGATCACCATCTAGTGGGGTCAAAAAATACAGCAAGTGCCTCAGGAAGCTTCATTTGCCCACGGATACCCAATTTCACAAAAATATCTCACTTGGAGATTTTTATAAACAAAAGGCACTACAATTATCATCCACAAGTCATCTAGGCGAATCATCTAGGTGAGAAAATGAGTTTTTATAATGGTTGCTCTTGCTGGTATATTGATGATGGCTTACACTGACCTTGAAGGAGAGCTTGGTCTTGCTCTCAGGCTGCCTCCAGATGACCAGGGTGAGGACCAAACAAATCAGGCCCAGGATAAGCAGAAGCACCCAGCTCCACAGCTCCAGGCCCCCATGAACCGCCACGATACACATGGCGCAGATCAGGAGTCCTGAAACGCGGGAATGGGGGTGATCACATAGCCCACATGACAAGCGCCACCAAATGACCAGAGTGTTAATCACTGCTACGGGTGTTATGCATGTGACCGTCATCAGCAGGAGGCGTAGCCGTTGCGGTGGCGGGGCTGTGACCAGCGTCTCACCGAGCAAACTGGCACAGATGTTCACCACGAGGCCTGAGGTGCGTGAGGGCTCCTGGTTCCTGGGGAACACCAGGGCTCGTACGCTGAGGCTCTCCTCTGAACTGACTGGGAATCCAGAGCTGGCCCTGCTGGACGCCTCGCTCAGATCACTTTCGTCCTGCGTGTTCGCCAACTGGTACACGAGGCTGGGCTGCTCCTGCTGGTACCTGGGCGGCAGCAGGCAGATGGGCTGTGTGAGCTCATAGCAGCAGCGATTCTCACCAGCGATATTAAAAACCAGGGAAGGCAGGACTGCATGTCATCAATCATTGGTTAAACTGAATTCCAAATGGCTGCTTTGCTCGTTTAAGATGATTCCAAGCCAAGTAATTATTAACAGTATGGTAAACTAGGGGCTGCAGATCGGAGCACTTGGCTCTCCTTCTTAGCAAAAGAGGGAATTTAAACTTTTGAAACTAACACAGACTTTTGGAATATGTGCATTAAAATGACATTACATTAATGCAAAGTAAACTATTTCTGGTCTGAGAAAGACCACAGTCGCGCACCAAAAAGTCTTTACCAAAAAGTCGGAAAAAAAAAACGGAGCAAATGTCTCATACCTGCTAGCGCTACCACAGTACAGACGAGTGCAGAGCATTAGCTATGCTGCCACAGTAAACATTTAATCTAGGACTGATAATAGAGCAAAAGCGTGTTCTCTGACCGTACATGTAGTACCAGGCAGGAGAATCACAGCAGCAAATCAATTATAATCATTAATCAAAACTAACATTACTGATCAAAACTATAAAACAAACCAACCCCCCT
>JAODKF010000042.1:14013908-14032061 GCA_026779585.1 Mormyrus proboscirostris | reverse complement strand
AACTGCGTTCCATAATATTTGAGTTGTCAACCCTCCCCCCCCCCCGTCATAGTTCTCACAGATTTGCGTGGGAGAAATCGTGCTTAATTAAAGATGATTAAATGTTTCTGACAGCCGCTCTAGGAGGTTTGGGTAACGGCAGCACCTCCCGGCTCCTGGCTGGGGGGTCTGTAGGGCTTGGAGGGTTTGCATGTTTCCCGCTGTGATTCCTCCATAGGCTCCGGATTACTCCCACAGCCCAAAGGCATGCAGGGGAACTGCTGTAATTCCTCTGAAAAGCCCATAGTGTCTGATTGTGTGTAGGAGTGCAAGCTATATGGCCAAAAGTATGTGGACACCAGCTGGTCCAACATCTCATTCCAAATCCATTGGTATTAATATGAGGCTGGTCGGCCCATTGCTGCTGTAACATCCTTTACTCTTCTGGGAAGGCTTTCCATTAGACGTCAGAACATTGCTGGTGGGACTAGCGGCCATTCAGGTTCGGTATGGATGTTGGGTGATCAGGCCCCATTCCGGCAGCCTGTGAGGCCGATCACATTTTTATCTTCACAGTCACCTTGCTTGTGGTTGACCAGGGCTGCTGTGGAGAGCTGACCTGTCGGAAAGACGGCATCCTATGATGGTGCCAAGTGGAAAGTCACTAACTGGACAGCCACTAATTCTGCTGCTAATGATCACTGGAGATTATGTGACACCCTGTGTCAAGGAATAGGGGTGAACACATACTGTTGGCCATATAGTGTATATGGAGTAAGGCACTCCTCTGCCCCCAGTGATTCTGTACTGCATAATTGTGTAGAAGATGGATGGGGAGATGAACAACTGTCTAAGGCTGTGCATACTGTCGACGGGGAAAAGAAAACCTGGAAGCCCCAGTGAAGTTGCACTTTTCTAGCACTGTATTTCCCAGGAGTTTTAGGCGGTCAGTCAAAAGGCAGGAGTTTAGGTCCTTGGTGGATCTATCTGTTTCAAATCTCAAAATACCACTGCCACGGCACGGAAAGGTTTATTCCCAGAGAGGATTTCTGGACCGAGCAACCAAACCGAATGATCCATGTGACAAAACGGAATTACTTAGATGTGGATCTTTAGAGTGTTGGATCGTAGAGTCCGCTATGTTGACTTTGCTGGTGACATCTAGGCTACCATCGGCCTCAATTCAGCAAAACACTATTCGTGGTGGGAGGATGAGGACCAGCTGGGATTGCTGGGTTTTTAGGTTGGGACCTGCGGTTATTGAACAGATGACTCATCTTGCTCTGCAGGAATTCACCAAGAGAATCATCCGACAACTTCTTCAGGCGGTGTGCAAAGCTACTAAGCTGCCAGTCACCCCCACATATCCACGTTGGCCTGAAAGAGGTCCCACAGTAACAGCGACAGTGTGCTCCGAGTTATAAAACTGGCATGAATACCACCACTCTCTGAGCGCCACCCTCCCACCCATCCCAATTTCCCCACATTTGTCCTTAGCCTGGTTTCATCGCCGCTCTACAAACAAAGCGTGTCCCAACGCTGGGAAACGAGTCCCAGAAGGGTCACGGAAGTGCTGACGAAGTGAGTTGCTTGATTTACACGACTCCGCAGCCCTGGGTGCTGAGGACTCCAGGGTAGCTGGAACGCTGATTAAAAACTGACAGGCAATAAAGCATCCCAAGATACTCGCTCTCTGTCCCTGTGACCAGATAGCATATTGGTTTACTATGTTTTTCAGAGCACAGGAATGAACAATACGGATCTATCATCCATCCATCCTTCCATCAGCTTATCTTGGGTCAAGAGTTATGGAGCGATCATCCGTCCATTATCGAGTACAAGATTGCAGTGAAGAATATACCAAGAAGCAAAAAAGGTAGGGGATGCCAAGGACAGGACGCCAATCTGGAATTTTTAGAGTAACATAACTGTTTAGTAAACATGCAAGGAGTCCAGAATCTGTACCCGGCAATAAGAGACAGCGATTCAAGCTAATTGTTGCTTGAATTTCTAGAGAAGTCTCAGATTCCCGATTTTGATTCAGTTGAGATAACCCTTTACGTCACATGGCGCCAAGATTAAAGGCGGTTTCGTTTGATTTCATCACTCACCGAGATCTTTGATTCGAGGCAGCACATTGGCTGTGAAGTTGGCGTAAGACGCCACTTTCCCCTCAGGGGAGGCGATCCCGACGTGGGACTCGTATATCCTCAAGCTCCTTGGTTTCTTGGGCCGAGGGTGGGTGGCCTGATGGAAGGGGAACACAAATTCTTACAACGGAATTATTCCCAGGAATATTGCGGGACAGCGCCATTCAATGGGGCGCGCCAATAAATTCTCATCTTCAGAAATGACAGCAGGCTCCTTTTGGCCTTTTTTCAAGCGTACCCTAAAAAAGAAACATCTCCCATGTACTCACCTGATAAGGGTGCGGGGGGTCCCAGTGCACCCAGTCGTAGATGACAGCTGTGTCCATCTTCGTCACATATTTGGCCCAGGGCGAAATGCGATACAGACGTTGGTGGTCTTTGGAGTGCACCACCACCTGGCAAGCAAAAAAAAGCAGCTGCCCTTTCAACCGTATCGTTGAGAAAAATGCTACGGCGACGGGGCGTGCATCTGGGCACACCCAGACGATACGGAAGGCATGGACGCAGGAGCTGCCACAGGAATTACCCAACCTCCGGACTGAGCCCAGCTTAATCTCCTCTGCAAAAGGATCAAAAGCGACGGGCGGCTTTCGGCACCTACAAATGTCAGCTCCAGTCCGTGGCGGAAATCAATTTGTGGATGCGTTTGTTTAGAGGTCGGAGATGGATCATGTAAAGGAGCCCATTATCGCCGTTTCACTTTCTAGTCACAGGACTCAAATCCAGGAGCACCCAGGCAGCTATCCCTGCATTAAAGATACAGACAGGGCATGGTAATGACACTGATATGTTAAGGGGGCTAGGCTGTCAAGGAGGCTCTCGCTTGAGTAACGCAAGGGCAGCATTAGACACAAAGTTAGACCCTAATTATCAAGACTCTACTTCCGTCAAAGATCGAAGGAATCCCATCACGCAACGGGAAGCACCTAGAGCTACAATAAGATCATGTTCCTGTCCTCTCTTGGAACCCCAATGACCAAGTCTGGAGGGGTTCAATATTAACCACTTAACACGTCTATCATCCATCACCCATAACTGGTGGCCCAGCAGGCGGCCACAAAACGCTTGGAAATTATGTCAGGAAGCACAGGGCATGAGGCAGGGAGGTCTGTGAGAGGACGAAAGCAGAGGGAGGGGCTAGCAGAAAGCCCATGCCAACAAGGGAAGAACAAGCAAGACACACACTCGCACACAGGGACACACACTTCTGTATTTGTAACTTTGTGGGACCGTTCAATCATTTCTTTGGAAAAAACCCTAATCCAAACTATAACAACCTTAACCCCACTCAGCCCTAACCTTAACTATAAGTAACCAAATAAAATACAAATCTTTCGGTAATTTTAGTTTTTCGTTTCCAGTCACAGATTCTTATAAAATTTAGTTTCCCCTTGAGGGGACTGAAATGATGGTTCAAAATAAAATGTTTTTATTACATTTTAGGGAAGATTTAGTCCCCACAATAAAACATATAAGTAACTTTCACACACACACACTCAGAGCCAGGAGTGGGAATTAAGCCACAACCCTGGAGTTGTGAGGTCATCACAACATTCATTAACAATTTATTATAAATAAATCAAGGGGAAAGACGACTTAATTATTCAATCTGATGCAATAAATATCCTTCCTATAGATGATGCAGTAAACCGTCACAGACTCCTCCCACAAACTGGTTTGTATCCATCCTAAACAAGGGTGGGCCAAGAGAGTTCATGGGACACAATTGGCTTAAAAACGTTTTTTTTTTTACCTAGCGAGGCGTCCCCACGTGACGAGCGCAGATCACGCCCCCGAAGGGCTCCTGGAGTAGCCGTACACATCCCTGCAAATCTAATTTGCCGCAGAGGTGGACCGGCGGGCTTTTAACACGCAGCCCGAGCTCAGGCGGGACTTTTTCAATGTCAGCTCGCCGTCAAAAGCATAATTGGATTTTACTTCCATCACGGCTCGTTCTTCTGCTCTCCCAGAGAGCGTTTTTCAGAGATGGGAAAGGTCATTTCAGGCCTAATGACGTTCCAGCTGGTCTGAATCTCGGCCCGCGCACCTAGATGTTCTGCATGGTTCTGCAACGGATCACGCTGATTATGCTGATTGTTAATTGGGTCCCAACTGGTTCTGAAATGCAGTCTTCATTCCATTTTATCTTAACCTCTACTTCACTCCCTCGCATACTGTCTATTACGACCACCCCCCCAAGACACTTGTGAATGGAACTTGTGAATAACCCCCCACCCACTCCCAAAAAAAAAAAAAAAAAAAAAATACCAATATATTTGATTTTTTTTTTTGTGGGGGGGGGGGGGTGCATTAAAGCCATTTCAGGCTATAGAAGTTAGATGATGGATGCTGACAATATCCACTGTCAGACAGCCACTCTTAACTCAAAGCAGGTCCATAGTGCCTGTGGAAAGATAATTATCATCAAATACGTTTAAAAGGCTTTCTGTTATACGTCTTAGGATGGTGCCCTAATGGGAGAAAAAGTGGCACCTGTGCTCACAGATCAGCAGATACTGCCAGGTAGCTGAGGAAAAGGCCAGCTGGGTCACACCCTGGGGGGGCTTTTAACAGCCACACTCACCCCTCCCCAACATGGCACATAGTCAGGGCAGCCTGGGAAACTCCACAGGCCGGAGAACAGCAGGGCATGGCTTTGCCACATTGTACCATAGCGGAGGTGTTGGCTGCCTGCCAGCACCTGCCCACAATACGCCACCCTCAGCCTTCACTCGACGGCTCCCTCTCCTGGCAAAACGTGGCAGGAACCATCACATGCTTTTATGGGACTACAGAGTGGGACAGGACAATGGAAGGGCAAAGGCAGGCAGGAAGCCAAGTGAGAGCACAGAAGAAAAAAAAAAAATTAAAAGAGGAGGGGCCAATATAAAAGCGATAGATCCAACATGGGGATGAAGGCTTCCCAAAGAACAGGAGGAACAGTTAATGAAATGATAAGAGGATTAATTAATGACAGAGAAATGTATAGAGCAGGTCTTCCTCTCCAGTACGTTTCCAAGTTAGTCCGTATCTTTTAAATCTTTTATCTTCTAATTTAGGATTTTGCAAAGAGGGATGGCCCCCCTAAGGGGGGTGGGTCAGGATGACTGCATAGATGAGCGGTATGAGGGCTGCTCTCGAATGATAATTTCTGCACGATTCCTGGATTCCTGCATCCGATCGTCACAGAGGTGAAATCCTCACTGCCACTTTCTCACGCACTTCCCAAAATACAGCATCACCATTCCCATCGAACGATAAACACGGCCCAGGATTCGAGCTCAGGCAGCCTCTTTGCCATTGTCGGTGCCCTGGTTGGGCCGGTGAGGATATACAGGGATTACAGTTAAACTGTGGCCCTTCGGTAAACAGGGCGTTCATGTTTATGCTAAAGACGCCTGATCCAGCTGAACCTACAGCCTCCCCACGAGCTGAGAATCCCCTCCGGCCAATTAAGCACGACTGGATCAATTTAACCATTTGCGTATAAACCAACGAGCAAAAAGACATTATGACCATACCGGCGTGACGTGAATAATGCTGACTGTCTTGTGAAAATGGAGCGTGTCAAGGTCTGGGATATATTAAAATGGTAAGCTGACATTCAGTACTCATAGCCGACATGTTTAATGCATAAGGGGCCAAATCATTACGGTGAGCCGACTAGGTCAGAGGATCTCCGAGACGGTAAGGCTTGTGGGCTGCTCAGGGTCATCCGCAGCAAGGACCTGCGAAGAGCGGACTGAGGAGGGAAACACCACAAACTGCTGACAGGGTGCTGGACTGCATAAACAGGGGAACTCTGCTAGTATCCTGACTGTCCACAGCCACGCCAACTTCTACGCACAGAAGTTAAGGGGGAAAAAAAAGACGACTGACCTTCAGCTTAGATAGGTGAGGAACTGCTGGGGTCTTGTCCTGCTTGGGGGGCAGATACAGCTCCCATTTGCCAAACTCCTTCTTGGTGTAGGGGTGAGAGAAGTTTTCCCAGTCATCTGGCAGGGGAAGAAGCACAAGAGGCTTACTTACAGGGACAATTCAACAAGGAGGATAGGCCTTCTTACCGATTAATGCAACAGCAACTCATAACAGAATGGCATGCAAGTTCATCTTTAATGAAGTTAGCGCTCAACGTGCCTCGGTGCATGTTGAAATTTTGATTCGTCAGACCAAGTTTTCCATTTTGCCTCAGTCCATCGTCAATGAGCTCAGGCCCAGAGAAGTCGGTGGCATTTCTGGATCACGTTTTGAAGCGGTTTCTTCTCTGCATGGTAGAGGAGATTCAAAAGTGTTCCTGAACCCGTGCAATGACTTCCACTATAGAATTACCTGAGGACCAGAACCAAGCCAAAAACTTATTGGTTATATTGGTGATATTGGTTTTCAGCCTTGTCCCTCATGTACAGAGATTTTTCCAGGTTCTCTGAATCTTTTAATGATATTAAGTACCATGGATGATGAAATCCCCAGATTCCTTACAATATTACATTGAGGAACGTTATTCTTAAATTGTTGCACTATTTCTCACGCCTCACGTCTTCTCACGTCTTTCACACAATGATGAACTTCTCCCCATCTTTCCCAATCTTTTCTTGCCCCTGTCCCAACTATTTTTTCCCCAGAGGTGTTGCTGACATCAAATTCAAATTGGGTATATATTTGTCATAAAACAACAAATTTTCTGTTTCAGCACTTGACATGTTGTGTTTCTACTATTCGATTAAATAAGGGGTTATATGACTTGCAAATCACTGAATTTTTTTTTATTTACATTTTACACAGCATCCCAACTTCCTTGGAAACAGGGCTGTAAATCACATCTTTATGCTCATACAGCTTGATAACTAGCATGGGTAATTCAGTAACTGTTTTTAGGGCAGCACCACGGCCTTCTCCAGATCAGGCATCCAGACCAGAGCATGATCCGAATAACCATGCAACATTGATATAATGACCAAACCTCCTTATTATTAACCAGAACTCCAGTGAAGTACTCTATGATTATCAGTCATTTCACCAACTCATCCATCCATCCATCCATCCATCCATCCATCCATCCACAAAATGTCTTCTTATGCCCAGGTCCACAAGAAACCTGGAGCCTATTCCAGGAAGCACAGAGCACAAGGCAGGAGACACCTAACACAAGATGTCAGTCTGTCGTAGGACATAAATACAAACAACCAATAGGCAATTTAGGGACACCAATTCAACCAATTCATCTACATCGCTGCCTTTCTGCTCCTTCCTTACACGTTACTCCATGTCTTGACCAACATCCAGACAAAAGCAGCCCAGCACCTCTCACCGAAGTTCTGAGGAATCCATCACGGTGGTCACTGCTCCGCTCCCCGAGTGCCGGTGAAGCCTGGGGGCTGCTCCTGGGAATGCGAGCGGGGTGCTGGGCGCTGGGGGCTGGGCAGATTATCCCCGTGTGCGATGGCAACCGGATCAGCCCCGCCGGCACAATGATCCATGCCAGCGCTCATTAAAACACTCTGAGGCCCGCGTCCTTCCCATCACAATCTGGCATCCTTCACGATGGATACCGTACAGCCAAAGGGGGACCTCAATGATAAACCTGTCACATGCTTCCAGCCTCTGCAAAATGGCCGACTCCCTGGGAAATATACCCCATAAGACCCTAAAACCTTACGCATTTCACTTCAGATACCTTATTTCAGATCAGTGCTTTAACTTTATGTGGCAGCTTATGCCAGAAAAGATTACAAAATCAGTAACAATAACTGTAAGGAACAGCAGGCATAAATCTGAAAAGACTATAATTTTGAATGCAATTACTGCTTGCATTACAGGTGAAAAGAATGAAATAACAGTAATTATTTATATGGCTGGCAGGACCCATTTACTTCCACCTCAGCACCCAAACTTACTTACAGAGCTCAGTGTTTGACATATTTATGTATTTTTAAAGCATTTTGACAATATGTACCAGACACCCCATAAAAAGCTAATGGTTTCAGTTTTGTCTCATGTGAAGCGTCTTGATTTCAAAGAACTGTAACTTTACATTAAGTCTTTAAATGATCAATCTGTATACTTCATATCTCATGACCTGTGATAGGCTGGCATCCCATCCAGAGAGTCCCCATCCCTGTGGCCTGTGCTTGCTGGGACAGGCTTACCGTAACCCACTACTGGTCAAGCAGATAAGGCAGGTTGGTTGATGTCTGTTATGCAGTATTTGATTTTTTAATGAATAATGACAAACTTCCAACAGAGGCAGACAAGTCCGGATCAATGGGATTCCAACCTTACTATTGAACTGAATCGGATCGATGACAAAATCAGTGGTATTGCCCATCCCTGCTATAAGCTATGCTTTTTGGCCTCCCGGGTAGCCTTGCCTGGCTTTGTCATCAGTTGGGCTGAAAATATCTCACTTAATTTACTTCGAGATACAGGAATCACACAATCACTACTAAACCAAAAACGAGCCCCGTCTGGCATCTGCATAGTCTTACATAATATGGCACATAACCATGTAATATTAATTTCTAAAAAAATTCTACACTTGACATATAAAAAATTATACATCTGACAATTATGTAATGGATCCACTGGTTTGCTCTCAGTGCAAAACGGGGCAGCGTAAGTGAATTGGAGTGTGTAAATTGACCGTGTGTGTGTGTGTGTGTGTGTGTGTGTGTTGGCCTTTTTTGAGTATGCAGCTTAGCTTCCTGTCCAGACACTTGTAATTTTAGGACTTGACTAGTTCATGTCTCTGCCAGCAGATTTAGCAGCTTATGCTGCGACGGCACCGTAGATGATACATCTGGGCACTCAATCGGCCTAAAAGCTCATTATCACACCCCTCCTCCTCTCTCTTAATTGGCTCCCTTGGCACTAGGGCGGGGCCACATGACGGAGTATTGTATCATGATATGAAAAAACAAAATGTGTCAGCCGACATTGATAATTCTCAGAATACAATAACCCAGCCACTGGGGATGGCCAAGCCAGTGTAGTTCTTTCATGCCAGGACACAGTTGAATAAATAAGGAGGGCTGTGTCAGGATGGGCATCCGGTGTGAGGAGAGGAGGAAGGGTAGGAGACTGGAAGTGAGGGTAGGAGACTCTGAGCGTTGGCAGTATGACTGGTAAAGGGAGAGAGCTGATACGATGGGGAGACAGAAAGGTGATATACTGTGTGCATGAGGCCAGATGGAAGGGGAGTAAGGCCAGGTGTATGGGAGGCGGTTTCAGATTGTTTTTTATCATGGTGTAGATGGGAGGAGAAGTGAGGGAGGGGTTACCCTGAAGGGAGAGTATGTCGGGAGTGTTTCGGAGATGGAAAAGTGTGTCAGAGTGATGAGTATGAAGCTGGAAATTGAAGGCATGGTGATGAATCATGCTCGTGCGCATGCCCCACAAGTTGGGTATGAGATAGATGAGTAAGGAGGATTCTGGAGTGAGTTGGATGCAGTGGTTGAGAGTCTTACCCCATGGAGAGAGAAAGGTGATTGACCTCATAGTTAGGGAAGGGTGCTCGTCATCAGAAGGTACCACTGAGGTACCCAGAGTGAGGTATTGCCCCCATGCAGTGCTCCCTGACTGATAAAAAAAAAAATAGCTACCAACTGCAGTGGCACACACGCAGAAGACACATTTCAGTGTTGTGCACTGTGTGCAGTGGTGCGTTGACAATTAATCACTCTCCCTCACTCTTTCACTGGACCAGACTTCAATGGGCATGCTAGCGATTGGAATAGTGATGATGAGGAGGCTGGGTATGGTGTCAGGGAGAGGAAGGTCAAATGGCAGGATGGAACACATACTTTTAGAAGAGGATGGAACAAAGGGCGACATAAAAGATTGGAGGAGGATTCACAAAGGTGGATTATATCCTGTGCAGAAGGGCAAGTCTGAAGAAGATTGGAGACTGCAATATAGTGCCAGGAGAGGGCGTAACTAGGCGACATAGGCCGGTGGTCTGAGAGGGCGTAGCTAGGCGATATAGGCCGGTGGTCTGAGAGGGCGTAGCTAGGCGACATAGGCCGGTGGTCTGAGAGGGCGTAGCTAGGCGACATAGGCCGGTGGTCTGAGAGGGCGTAACTAGGCGATATAGGCCGGTGGTCTGTAGCATTAATTTGGAGATCAAGAAGAGGAGGAGAGTGAGAGCAGAGCCAAGGGTCAAATGGTGGAGATGAGGACTGTAGATGGAGGATTGTAAGGTGGAGATACGGGAGGAGTTAAGATGGGCACCGGGTGGCAGTGAAAAGTTACCAGAGAGCTGGGCAACTTCTGCGCAAATGGTGAGGGAGACCACTAGAAAGGTGCTTGGTGTGACATCTGGATGGAGGAAAGAGGACAAGAAAAACTGGCGGTGGAATGAGGAAGTTCAGGAAGGTCCACAGACGAGGAGGTTGGTGCAGAAGAAGGGAGATAGTCAAAGTGATCAAGTAAACAGAAGTATAAGGAGATGAGGCGTAGGGTGAAGATAGGTACTGAAGGCTAAAGATAAGGCATATGGTGAGGTGTATGAGAGGTTGGACACCAACGAAGGAGAAAAGGACCTGTACCGACTGGCTAGGCAGAGGGACCGAGCTGGGAACGACGTGCAGCAGGTTACAGTGATAAAGGATGATGACGGAAATCCACTCGCAAGTGAGGAGAGTGTGCTGAGCAGATGGAAGGAGTACTTTGTGGGGTTGATGAATGAAGAGAATGAGAGGGATAAGGTTGGATGAGGTGGAGATGGTGAATCAGGAAGTGCAGAAGGGTTAGCAAGGAGGGCGCAAGGACGGCTATGATGAGGATGAAGAATGGAAGGGCTGTTGGGCCAGATGATATGGAAGCATGGAAGTGTTTAGGCGAGATGACAGTGGCACAGGTGCAGGTACCGATTTTCAAGGATATGGGTGATGTGTAGCGCCTGTAGTAACTACAGAGGGATGAAGCTGGTCAGCCACACTATGAAGTTATGGGAAAGAGTAGTGAAACTAGATTGAGAAGAGAGGTAATGATTAGGACAGTGGAAGGGTAGAGATGCGGGGAGTAGAGCTGGCAAAGGTGAAGGAGTTTAAATGCTTGGAACAGTTCAGTGCAATAAAAATTTGCAGGTGAAAATACCATAGTATACTCTATTACCGAAATGCTGGCAAAGTCTACATCGGGGCAACATTTTTGCTTAAAATTTCACCAGGACTCCCTTTAAACAGCTTCATCATGAAAAATGATCACAAATTAGATGAAAAATGCAAACTGAAATCTAATTTCAATAAATAAATCAAAAATAACCATCTTTGTCGTTGAATGTAACACTAGAGATCGCTGATAGTACGCTTTCTGACAGCACCGTTGCTCGTTCCAGGGGACAGGTTCGACATTGCTGGCATCTGGACTGTCAGCGTTTGCATTCTGTTTGTTCTACTGGACGGAAATGCTACCGGTGGAGAAATAATTTCCTGAGCATTTCCGGTTTTGTTTGGCGCAAGTTTAAAATACACAGCACCAGTCCGTTACACGTCTAACTTTACATTGCCACAGCGCCATACCACCATTGCCTTTTTTATATACAGTATTTCCTATTTAAAAGGATGCTGCAGATGCTAAGCTGGTGCCTTCTTCACAGACACTTGACGTAATGGTAATATCCTTAATGACTCAGGTGTGTTACCAAAACAGTAGCATGTGGCATGCTTCGCTAACTCAATCAACACCAAACGACTGGGTGGAATTGCATTCGCCTCTGTGATGTGTTCCATCAAGCAGTGCTCGTTGCTGACAGTTCAAAGTTTCTCATTTTATTATTGCTTACATTGCATATGACGATAAATGTATATATCATTTATATTGCCCAGGCATAACAGGCACCCATCTCCATCAACAGGCTCCTTAAAATCCAAGTGCCATCTTGCCCTCTTGGGTCTGCAAACTAGGCTGTTGGGAGCTCATTATACCATGTCAGAAATCTCACTCCAGACACGATTAAACCACAGTTTTTCCAAGACAGGATATTAGGCGGCTTTGAAAAAGTACTTTCATTGCATTCTAGATGTAGTATTATTCTGATTTACTAATGGGAGCAGCAAAGTGTCAAAGTTATGATTTGACACAGGTCTGGGTGAATAAATATTGATGAGAGATAGCCAGTTAATTAGTAATAATTAGTGTTACACTCACTCATCACAATGGATAAGAACGTCCATGACTCTTCCAACTAGGTAATAAGCCTGACACTATACTTAACATTCATGATTCTATATTTGTGGACCTGGGAATGACGGGTCTGGACTTCCCTCTGTCTGTTCCTCCCTCCACATGCAGACGGGTTTCCTCTGGGCGTTCCAGTGTCTCTTAAAGGCCCTCAATGTGTGACTGTGTCCCCTTTGATCAGCTATCATCATGGCACGGGTGTCCGCTGCTTACTGGGACAGGCAGCAAGTAGTCCTCACCCTGCAGCTGGTAAGCGATCAGCAGATGGACGTACACGTACATTTTACAGGACAATGCTGGTTGCTCTCGGGCAGTCTCTCAGTTACCTTTACAATTTGCTCAGCCTTCAGGAGGGTGTGTACAGGATATCTACTTTTCTGCCAGTCCATGTTCGACAAAGGGATATGAGGAAAGAGCGGGGGGGTGTCCCATCCAGGGTACCCTATGGCCCCCCCAACCACGGTAACTCTGCACCACATCTGCGCCGGTGCAGGCCTAGACACCTCACTGCCCCCGATTAACACTCTTTAGTTTGCCCAGTGACTCGGCACCTGTTACTGTCAGCATCTCAATAGTCCTATTCGCACATCATCTCAAGCAATAGACTCCGAGAACCAAATATGCAATTTGCGATTTCAAAACGGTACCGATGAGCACCACAGAGATCCTCGCGCTCGTGCTCTCATCTTCCCGAAGGCTCCGGTTTGTCAGACTAAATGAAGAAGCGCCATAAACATTGAGAAAAGTTGGTGAAAATTCCCCATTTTAGGGCCAAATGCAAAACATACAACATCATTTAGCTCCTTCTACACATAGAAATTCAGTTTTGAAATACACACATCAATGTGTAATGGAAGGAAGAAAGCTGGAATTAAACATCATCCCTGTCTATGCGACGAAAATTGAACCATACCTTTCCCTCTTGGTGTGTGTGTGTGTGTGTGTGTGTGTGTGTGTGTGTGTGTGTGTGTGTGTGGGGGGGGTTGACTTGAGGCAGACACAATAGATCCCACATCTGCTACACGGATTCTGCAATCGCTGCTGTACAGTGACTTGAGACCTCCTTGACATTTAATTTGGCATCTTATTAGCAGGGTTTTGGACACCCTGACTGACACTGCCAAGGCGATGCATCGGTGCATATGCAGTTTGCCCACTGTTCTCTCACACTGGCTAGTAAGCCTGCTTCTCCAGGCTCACTGCACACGATTCTCTGCTTACAATCGCTTTTCTGGGCCGTTAGCGCACATTAATACATTTGTACAGTAGGCCTGTCAAAATAACAAATTTTGCTGGACGATAAATTATTGCGGTACGCGATAATATTGTCGTATAATAATAATGTGCACATAAAGCAGTGACGTCATATCCGCCAGTGCGAAATACGGCTCACTTGCTTCTGGTCTGAGTAACTATGAGCGCAAGAAAGGATAAACTTGTGTTTCTGTGTTTCCTGAGTGTACCACGTCCTCAAAAAGCTTCAACGCGCACCTCTGCGAAATTCGGCAAATTCCACATATTTATACTCACATTTATATAATTTATTGCCACATTTTACTTTACCGCTTATGGTGAACACGTCTGCCTGGGCGAAATTGATAATTATAATCGGATGATCATCATAACCGATTTTTTCTTCTACATGTCTCAGTCTAACTGACACATGTATATTTCCTACATGAATAATACGTAATAAAACGGACAGTGTCACTAATTTTGATTGGAAAATATAGTACAACCGTATCAAACGCTTTTCAAATTACTGTACAAATTAAATCAATCAACTGTATATAACTAAAATATGCTAAATAATACATTATAATGTTGTACCTAAATATTCAATTTTATTTATACTGTACAACGTATTTTCACAACATTGTCTGAAAGCGTTCACTGCAGCATCTCCGTGGCTCATTTTATGGTGGCTTATCATAAGCTTTGATGAGTCTATATAATACAAATCTGAATATTGATCAGCTTTAATTAGAACTGACAAATTACCAGTGCTGCCATACTTTTACACTATGATGGTTGTTGTGCTTCTTCATGGTGCTGAAGCAACAACCTCTCCTGTTCACGTGTTTCTGTTTGACACTAAGAATAGCAAACACAGATTAACGCAATGTGTACTTAAGCACATATAGAACATACTAAGTTAAACATTCTCCGCTAGAATGACTGGGGATGTTCATAGTTACTTCATTGCCACATGCATACACTATCACTGTCCGGGAGTAACGTCTATTAGAGTAAGCTATAGCTAACGCCAGCCACAAAGTTGAACGAATAAGACTCCCCTTCATATCTGTGGATGTAAGACAAGGCAAACATCTTAAAGCCCTTCTCTAATTTACTTGTTGGAAGGATTTACAAAAGTGATGTAGATCATTCATCGCAAGTTTGGGCGAGTCCTGTAAACGGCATGTATAAAGCAATGCCATTTTTCACAGACCGGAAATGAGCAAGCAGCAATTCCATGAAGGCGGAAGCTGACGTGCAAAGAGTCCACTGACACGAGATTTCACGCCTCATTACTAGTGATGTGTCGTCCGCGAATGAGACGGTCGTTTGAGCAGACTCTTTTTAGTGAACGATGTTTATAATGTTAATAGACTTGTCCGGGTTTTTGAGCCGCCTCAACATTAAGGACGACAGTGGCCGGAACACGTTGTCTTCCGAAAAAGCCCGTCCACGAGGCGGCGTCTTATTTTTAACAAGCTCAAATCAGGTCACGCTAATCGGCATCAGGTTAAATAAAGAGAGGGGCGGGTTTTTTAAAAAGAGCTGTTTAGGGGCCGAAAGAGCCGGCTCTTCTTGGTGAGCTGAGCCAAATGAGCCGGTTTGCTAAAAAGAGGCGATATTCCCACTTGGTAGAGAGCGACACGAGGAAAACAAACAAGCGTGTAAATGAAAATTATCGCGGCCGGAAAAATTATCGACCTCATTTTAATTATCGCGCAAATAATTGATTTATCGTTTGTCGCGGCAGGCCTATTGTACAGCATGTAAACAAATCGCTATGAGCAGCTGCTAGCATAATGCTATATACCTGCCATACGGATGAGCAAAATATATAAAAAAAATACTTATATCATTTTTAAACGCCACGCAAATTGACAGTCAAGCAAGGGGAAAAAAAAACTGCCCGCAATGAAACTACTGAAGAAACTAAACTGAACCATAGCTAATAAAATTCACTTGGAAGAAAAAAACATTTTCTTTACTCAAAAAAAAAAAGCTAGCAGGATAAGTCAGTGACACAAATACTTTGGAAAAAGTCCAACAAATTAAATATTTGACATAAATTCTAGTTTGCCTAAACATAGTATCAGTCACATCTAGCGCTACTCTCTTCCCATATAGAAAGCAGTAAAGACGTGTGGTGTAAATCAGGTCTCTTTAGATTCAAGAGTTTATGAAGGCCAGACTACACCGCCTGGTACTCGATCGTGTGGCTTTCTGCGGCGTATCCTGCCGCACGGCGAGGCTGCAATTTACGAGGTCCTTAAAAGGCACCCAGCCGCTGTTAAAACTTTTACAAGTTGGTTTAGAAGCAACGGAAATGTGGAGCGCACCAGTCAGCCCGAGAGGCCGAATTACAACAGATCGCAGGATAGCATTTAAGGTTTGTTTAGCGTGTCAAACGAAATATGGATCAGACCCCAATGAGCGTCACAGCAGAAGGTATTCAGTGCTCCACCCACTGGCTGAAGAGATTACGAGCGCAGAACAAAAACTGATAAAATCTGTGTCACCATATAGCATTTTGCTGCTACTACATTCACACCTTACTTTTGCTTTGCAGCATGCTGCAATAGCCTGTCCTCTACGCCCCCCCCCCCAAGCTAATTTCAGGGCGGGGGTGGGTACTAGCAACCCTCTTTTGATGCTTAAGGTTTAGAATGTATATGTTTTAAGATCACTTTACTATTCCATGGATATTTTCTGCCTGCAAACACAGCAAACCTTTCTAATATGTACTTATAAGAATAAATAAAAGTATTTAATTGATTAGTTTTGATTTGCAGACTTATTGCTTGGCAGAGCAAAACATACACAGACCGATCCCTAAGTTACGGTATAACTAGATAAATAACTATAAATAGTTGTGCTTCTGGTCCCCAAACTGGTCACGCATATTAATTCCTGTTTATTCATTATTTTAAGCAGAGGGTGGGAGGGCAGGCTGGACACTGGGACGGGCTCTCTGCCGCCTCTCGCTGAGAGAGATGGATACAAAGGGGGTATCAAACGGAAAGCCGGCGGTAATCGCAGGGCTCGCGTTTTCGGGAGCTCGTGACGCCCAGGCGAGGAGCCACTGCGGGAGCGCGCCGCCGCTACCCAGCATGGACCTCTGATCTCACGGCCGGCTTTAAAGGAGCTCACCATCATAAATAAATCCCAAAGAACGCAAGCAGCATTCCGTGGGGGGGGGGCATGGGAAGCTCCCGGGGGCCCGTGATGATCTGAGGGTGGGTAGCAAGTCTGTGTATGTGTGCGCGCAAGTGTCCACGTGTGTGTGCATGACAGTGGGTTTGCACGGGTGACTATCGGGGACCAAAATGTCCACGACTCAGCTTTCATCTTCATTCTTTAACCAACCCTCTGCAAAAATCCACAGGATGAGTGACAGTGAAAAAGGCTGCCTCTCACCTGAATACTCAGAGGTTAACGGGCGTACACTGACACACGCACGCACGCAGACACAGACACGCACACTGACACACATGGGTAGCCAATATTCCTCTCTCCCTACCCCATCAGATGGTGTGTAGCCTCTGATGGTCCATAAGTCCTTTCCCGGCTCACATGCCGCTCCTGGGGGCATCTAAAGTATTGGCCTGTTGCATAGCCCCTCACTAGGTTCACTGGGTAGCCCGTAAGCTACCGACATTCGGCAGAAAACCCTGCCACACCGTTAGCATCTTATTCCATGGGTACAACGCGGCAAAACGATTCTTCAAAACAGTTCCATGCATAGAAATGAATAGATACACTTCAAAACTACTGAAGGAAATACAAGTACTGTTTAAAAGCAATACCTTGGAAGAATAAAAGATTTGACAAAACTTTTTCGCAGGGCTCTATTACAGATGAAATATCTCCATCTGAAATGACTGACATACAAATTCACAAACCACTGGAGAAAACACAGTCTATAAACGATTATATATGTTTTATTCTGTCAAGTAAGGAATACATTATAAAGGTTACAAGCAGTTTCCTTGGTAACACACACACACACACACACACACACACACACAAAAACAGTCTGTTGACAGACGAGGGGCTACTTACTAAAATCTCCGGTCAGGAAGAGGGCCTCTGCTCCTGGGGCCCATTCCCGAAACAGGAGCCCGTTGTCGGGCTGCCGGTTGACACCGAAGCTCTGGTAGCTGAGCGTGAAGCGATCGAAGCCGCCCTCTGCCTCCTCCAGCAGACGAAGCTGCTTCTGGAACAGCTCATACCTTCAGACACAGAACACAGGACAGCAGCTTCACTATCGACGATTACAAATACTGCGTTTTGCGCTATATACTTAAAAACGAGTGACTACTTTCAATAGTGTTTTTTTTTTCAATTTATATTAGGAAAAAAACTGGGAAGATATGAGAAATTAATAGAACACCACAAAACTTGCAACCCCAATTTGAATTTTTTCGTTATGATGACTGTAACTGATTTATCGATAGATCGATAGATCGATCAGTCTGCTTCATTCTGCTGATTTCTCCTCGATGACAGGGTCTCCGTCGACGTCAAAGTGCATTGCACGACCCGCTCAGCAACAAATCCCTCTGCTCTCATCCAGATGGGCTACAATTCTGCCCCCTGCTCTAGCGGT
>JAODKF010000042.1:13994810-14005881 GCA_026779585.1 Mormyrus proboscirostris | reverse complement strand
GCGAGCGGGAGAGAGCAGGGGGCGGGGGTCACGTCTGTAACAGCGACTCTGTCAGGAGGAGAATAATTCTGCCTCCTTTACCATCAGGCAGACATGACTCTGAGCAAAGGATCAGACTCGGTGGTTTGTGGGGGCGCTGGAGGTCCACAGCTGACCCTTCTGCATTCCGGGAACAACCCACCCCCATCTTCCCTCCATTGGCTTGGAATTCCTATCCCCAGGAAGGAAGAGATTCACGTAAACAGCGATAAAGCAGCGGGTGGAGGGGAACCAATGGTGCTTAGGCCTGACACGATAATTACACTACCGACTTATCACACGGAATATGGATGTAACATCAATAATTTTGCTACCAACATTTCAATCAGTCGCCCTGTTTCCGCCCTCTGGTCTGCTCTGTGTGACAGGCGCGGCTAAGGGCTGATTCATGCTTCACGTCACAGTGCGCGTCGCGGTGCAGGCCACGCGGTACCGTACCGTCCGCGATCTACAGCGTCCATACTTCCAGTGTCAACACCCGGCATCGAGTTAGACTTAATGAACTTGAACCAACGAAACAGCCAATGGCCAAAGAATGACTGAGATTTGTCTGCGTCTCTGGGCCGAACCTCCAAAAAAAAAAACTGGGTTGGTTAGGATATTTTTGACATTCCAATTTCAGTCTCTCAATATTCTTAAGTATTAAAACCGCAATGCCCTTTGAAAGGGTGTACTCTAATCTAATATCATCATAATATCAGTGGCATATAAATTCTTAAAATGATAATATTTTCCGCAATTATTTCTGGGACAATATATCGTGGAACAGAAGCAATACCCAACAATAAACCATTCCAGACAAAAATGTGAAACATAAACATACATTTCTGCTTTTACTGTTAGACAATATAAAACCCGATCTACATACAAGCCCTAATGTATAATACCAGCCCCCGATGAGGACTATAACTGCCCTTTAATAGTTTGGCAGAATACGGAGGGTCCATTTACTCCACTCACTACCTAAATTCTGAAAAATACACAACAGGAGGTTTTTGAATTTTCTGGAAAAACACTCGGCAAAAGTGTTTCTGTGCACAAAATAAAGGGATGACTCATAAAAATGAATAATTCTGACTGACTTAAGGATCTTACTGCATGTGCCATTACTGAAACTGAAGCCAGTTATTCACACCAATGGTAGCCATTTACAGTCAAGTAAATCGCTTCTTACGAAGAAAAAAAAAATCATTTTATGGTTCCTATGTCCCGAATGCACCTTCTTAATAATAAAAAAGACAGCAACGTGTCTTAGGCTGCAGACAAAAACGGGTCTTGCGCAACAATTCAACACCCCCTTTTACACTGCAAAAACAGGGTGTGTTTTCAGACTGATCCAGATGTGCACCACACCCATTTAACGTTCATTTTTTGATACCCACTCTCACCCATATACCGTGACACTCACGCTTTCAGACTCTCGCAAGAAATCTTAGGGGAAATAATATTGTTCCATTATAAAGCCAAAATTAGCTACATCAAAAACGTCGTGATGCACATAAAAAGGTGTGTAGATTAGTCTCGAACTGCATGAAAATCTCACGCCAGCCAGGCGGTCAAAGTTAGTAACCCGGCATTTGGATAATAGCCGCAAATATTCACGTGCAGACAGGAGCCGCCGCAATTAAGGAAGCGGCGGGTATGCTTTCCCTTGCAACTTAATGTACTGCTGAAGCTTTTTAATAAAATAAAATAACAAATGATAAAATATATTTCCGAATTGGAGCCTTCGGTAAACATGACTGGGTTCATTAGCACTGTCCCACGGACAAGTCGCATGAAAATTGGGTACCACTTATTTATAAACTATCTTTTCAGAAAACTTTCCTTAGCTTCCGAGCAAAGGATCCATGGCATTTAGGTAAATAAAAGGACGCATCGACTTTAGCTTCTAGTTGAAATTGCATGGTGATAAAATTAAAACACTCAAAGCGGACGCATATTCACTATCTGGAACGTTTATTTTCCCATATTTTGTTACATATTATGCATCTGCACCTAATGAAAAGAGCCTGCGCGCCTAATGTGCTGATCTCAATGTGATTCATGGCTGAAGCATCCATCGAGACTTATCCTCAACTAAACCCTGCTCACATCGGTATATTTAAAATCTACATCTCATGCTTTGCATAGTATAGATTACGATAAACATATACATATACAAACACATCCAGTGTTAGGGTCCTTTGTAAATTACATTTTGAACAATGTTTCTGCTCTTTTGAGGGTAACAGGAAAGTTTAGATCAGGGCTGCTCATTCCTGCTCCTGGAGACCCACCACCCTGCAAAGCTTAAGTTCGGCTCCAATTTAACACACCTAATAGATGATCAGGTCTTTCCGCAGCTGAAGCTGAGCTCTTCAGGGCGGTAGGTCACCAGAAGCAGGAATGATCAGCCCTGGTTAAGATAGTATAACTAGCTAGCTCATTCAGCAGACGAGATATGAATGTTCGAATATTGTCAACTTGCATCATATTAGCTTCCTCGCTCATAGTAAAAGAATCGTAACAATGAAAGGTGTATAAAGTCACACAATTGACAAGCCTGTGCGGACGTTAGAATGACCCTGAACAACAGCTAGACCGTACCGCTGTCACCTTCAGCAATATCAACGATAGCACCGTATGAATTTGAATATTAGCGAATATATATATATACAAACACAAACATAGGGATACATAGAAAACACAGGGGTTCTGACTTTCACGGCGCGAGCCGCGCATGTCATATTGTCTATTTTGTTAAATACTAAACATTACCTCCTCTGGAAATCGCTTTCGTACGGCTTAAGGTACGGGTCCATTTGGAGGAGCTTGCTAAATTTGGGGACTGTAACATTATCCGAGGAGCCAGCCATGTTCGGAAGAGCCCAAAGCAATCGAGCACCGTTGGCCAAACTGAGTAGGACGTAGCCTTACCACCGGTATACCTGGGGTATGTCAGCCAATCAAGCGGCGGCTCACCCTGATCGGCTGCGATCGGCTATGCTCGGCTCCTTAAATCAGCCGAGTTTTCAAAACGAGCGGCGCGTGTTCTTCCGAGCAGCGGAAGCGGAAGCATAGAAGAAAGGGGAAGAAATCGAGATGAGAGAAATCATGTGCTGCAGGCTGGGAGGGTCACCTTTGTGCAATAAGGCGGATGCATTATCATTGCCCTCTGACATTACTGCACATAATTGTAGTATTTTTCCTGCTGCCTTATAAAACATTAGAATAAAATGTAAAAATCCGGATGGAGTTATATATATGGGGGTTAAGCTCGCTAGTTTGCTGTACAGCAGGGTTTAACTGCTTCTGCTGTGTTTATTATTAATTAACGGTGTTTTTGCTATAATTTTTTTAAGACATAAAATCTTTACGTAATCATGTTTTTTTTTCTGTTACACGTGGATTGATGTTCTGTACTTACGTACATAATTTATGTAAACTAAACAACTACAACCTTTATGTATACATTGTGGACTTAGACTCGATCATTATTGCCTATACCGTACGCACATCTTTAATAATAAAAATAGAACATCTAATATTTCTGCAAATTAAATTAGTTTCCCAATATTTCAAATAAAATAGCATATTATTACAATAATGACATTGTCGAAAATGTACCACTGATCCCAGACTATAAATCCAACATATTACTTTTCTAGTCGACCTGACTCAAATTTAATTTCAATAGCAAGAAATTTTAAACGGTGGATGTTTTGTTTTGGATTAACGCTTGTGACGGCTTGGTCGATGTCTCTGGTTTGGAGTCTCTAATGGTAAACCCTTCTTATACTGTAGATCGCAGGAGCCGCTGAAAATAGAGGAGGTGCTGGGGGTGCCACATGCAGTATATTCGCTACCGGAGCTGTGAAGCTTCTGCGTTATGGGTGCGTTTCGGGGCAGGACCTAACAGTATCCCTCTAGGTTCTGCTTACTGTCAGCTACAGGTCAATATGCTACAATGTAGACAGCAGATTGTTTCTTTAAATGTTGTGAATTGCCCCAGATCTTTCCATCTGTCCTGTAGAATCACCAGGCAGAACTATTTGGCACTTCCCTCTTTTTTTAATAGTAAGCTTAATCAGTAAGGCCATGTTATATCTATTTTTATTTCTGTTTACTTAAGGGATCTGGGTGAATTTCAGCCAACCTGTTTAAAACAGAGTTAACTGAATGCTATACTATACTTTTCTATGCAGAAAATGCCTCATTTTAGTAGCATGGCTGTGTATCCTGACTCAGAGGTCATGCCATGTGAAGTTTCGCAGCAGGTTTTCCTAGGAAGAAATATGTTTATTAAGGCAAATCTGTTATTGCAACAGAAACCCAAGTATCACATCTATTATTCAGAGGCTTTCTGGCATGGCTCCATTCACTGTGGAATTGGTGTTCCGGCACCGAGTAGTAATTGTCCCATGTTTACGCTGAGATCCTCAGTAATTTAATGGGAAGTGACACATTTTTCTAGGTCAAGGAATAATGAACGAAGCCCTTGATAATAATTAAGCCAATAGGCAAAAATACAGTTTTGTCCCTTTGTTATACTCAGACTATTTTTTGTGCTTCATGGCACTTACTTGAGTATTAAAGCCCCTGCAAAATGTTTCGGAAATCTCCCCCCTCTGTGTTTAGGATTAGAATTTCTTACTTACTTCAATGGGCTTTGCGGACAGCTGCGATTATACAGCAGATCTCTGAGTCGGTGGGAAGAGCTCAGTGGCGCTCCGACGAATTGGGGAACATGAGCTTTTGAGTCCGTCAGCTTTGTAAGAACCTGTCCCACCCCCAGATGTGCTGTTAATGTGGCCATGTAATTGGGCTTCTTCTTTATCCCAGCGTTTTTTTCCCCCCACTCTATCAGCATACAACACGTGGTAAAATATAGTATGAAAATGCGCAGAGATACAGTAATTTACGCATACATAAACAGTAGTGTTTGCATGAAAATGGACTCCTCAAAAGAAGCTGCCCTGATTTGTTACAGAGCAGACAATATCCGGTGCGGTAGTATAGAAATTGAAGGACATGAATAACAGGTTTGCTAAGCAAGAAAGGTACCGTGCACAGGTGTGCGCTAGTGCCGAGTGCGAAGGCACGACTACAGGGAAGGTGTGAGCTTTGCTGAGACAGCAGTGTCAGCTCACGTTTTAATCCCGCCTCCCCCCGAGGACTCCTTACTGTATGTATGGAGGCTGACACCTTGTCAAAGCTGTCATGTCCCTTTAAGGGTGGGATGTGAAACGCTTCCGTTACCCAGGGTTCCCTGGGATTTGGATGGGTTGGCCGTGGTCAGAGTGAGCAAGAGAGAGAGAGAGAGAGACTGGAAATGCAGGAAAATGGGAGTGAAAACAGATCACTGCCTCCTATTGATTTGTTCATAACGGCCTGTTCGATGGGCAGCACTGAATCACCTCAACAGTCGGGGAAGTGAGCCGGCGTCGGCAATTACACAATGTAAATTTTAACTGTGATGGATATTGAGAAGGTGAACAATGGAGAACAACGATTATGGCCCTCTCGGCACTCCCAAACAGAGGGAACCCATAACGCGAGACCATTCTAGAAGGACATCGCGCACATTCACACCGATCCAGGTCAACGTTCTCTTGTGAGATGCAAATGTGAGAGTTGAAGCAGGTGTGCCCCCGCTGCCCTGCCTGAGACATGCGGCCGATAAACCAAGAGCAAAAGGGACTTCTATTCCCAGGAGAGCCGTAAACAAACAGTATTATCCGGGCTCCCCAAAAAGAATGCAGCATAGAAGAAGATAGCAACTCCATCACGCTCCTCCACTGATGACCATACTCCATGCTTGAATCCATCTGACAGCTGCAGTTGTTTGGATTTTCTTTAAGTTCTTTTTCCTCCCCGTAATCTCAATGTGGAAAAGCTGACAGCAGCTTTGATCTCACAGGATGAATCTTTCATTGGGTAAATCAGGTGTGTTTGCTAATAAAGCTCCACTGACCCTATCAAGCCCCATTTTTCACTGTGTCTCAACTGTGATTAACCTGTGTTATATTCAAATAAGACGGAAGATTACAAACCAAAGCATGTCAATAGGTATGATCCATATAACATCCATTTTGTTTACCCGCTCGTCCTATTCGGCGTCATAGGGGCTCCAGTGCCGTGTGGGGAAACCAGAGTATCTGGAGGAAATACCTCAATGACACAGAGAATATGCAAGCTCCACATCAAGAGATTTGGACCCTGGTCCTAGATGCACGAGGCAACAGTGCGAACAACTGTGCTGTCTATTGGTCTGTGTATGTTAAGAGTAAATTTCTAAGGGAATTATTTTTCTGAGCCTTCGCATGATGTTTGTTAGCAGACAGTATCTCTCTTGGGAACGATGTCCTGACGAAGCATCTACTCCAGCAGGCCCTAGTCTCTGATGTCAGCAACAGGGGTTATTCTCTCATTCCACACAGTTCCGGAACATATTGCCAGTTACCCTGCGTCTCCACTGTGAGATCCCAGATCATGTGACCAATCTGGCCTCAGCCCCTTCCCTTCCAGAACACCCCGGGGATAGCGCTGTAGGTACAGGTCCTGGGAGACTAAAGCGATTGCCTGTCACTAGTATTGCCTAATTGGCCGGCAAAGGATCTGGCAGCGTTCGCCAGACGCATCTACAATCTGGGTAAGCATGACGTTGGACCACTGCCAACACAACAACAAAACAATGTAGGTCACCTGTCTCGGCTGCGGAAGACTTTTGACAGCAAGCCTTCTGTACTTTATGGAGTATTTTTTTTTGCTATAGATTTAGGTCATTCTTCCATCCTTGTACAAATAAAATGAATTCTCTCTGTTTAGTTGCAATCTAAACCTGTGCAATGAAAAAATCTGATGCTATACTGTATATATCATAGTAAGACTAATATGGACAGAAAAATGTACACATTTCTGAGTTATATTTTTAAAAAGAAGCCCAAAAGGCAAAGAGCACAAGGCAAGGGAGGCCCTGGGTGGGATGCCAGTCCATTGTAAGAGTCGCACTCGATGGGTACTTATGGAAGACAGACATTTTAAAAAGGTGCGTACCAACAGTAGATAGGAGTGAGATTGCAAGCTGGCACTTTTTTTTTTGGATGGTTATGTATAAAAAGTTTTCTACTTTCCTGACATTTCGATTTTTCTTGTTTGCAGTGACAAAGCCAAGGAGAATCTTGCATGCAAAGCAGGAATTGCACAAAATTTGAGTGATGAGAACCATTCATATTTATCTGATTTACATTTTGATTCTGGAGAATTTTTTTTTTTAATTTTAGCCATCAGTGAAAGAGTTTCACACCCCAGCAGGATCGTCTGAGGTGTTAACTTCTATCCATCACACCCTCCTTCTCCCTCAGCTTCTCTTCCTTTGATGTTAGTAGTGAGGATTGTAACTTTATGTGTTACTCTCTGCCTTGCGTGCAGATGACGGTTGGAGGGGGTCATGTTCTGAGGGGATGGATTGATTACCCATTATGCTCTGCATCTGCTGATATCAGAATTGATTTTGAATACATTTCTGGTGCCGGTGAATTTGCTTTTTGAAAGTATTTATGCCTCTCCTGCAAGTGAGCGACGCTCCGGGACGTGGCGTGCGAGTGCATGCAGATGCCCGTCAACGTGCCTATGCCCAGGAAAGACGGCGAGAAGGTCACACCCGTTGCCGTGTTTACATTCTGCGACCGGGAGTTAATTATTCAAGTTTCCAAAACCTCAGAAATACCAGGACTTGCAATAATTCCGGCGGTGGGATGAATATATTTGACCAAGGTTATATTTGTGCTTTATTGTTCATACAGTAAGCTGGTTAAATAAAGTCCTGGGTAACTGAAGTTACCAGGGAAAAAAATCACTTTTGAGAAGCATCTCTTAAATAAGCGAAAAATGTAGATATTGTTTTTTTTCTAGACAATCTCTGTGCATCTTAGAGCCATGGCTAACACCCATCGCCCCCTTCCCCCCCCACACACACACCCAATCAGCACTCATTTCCCCTTAAAGACGTCCAAACGTTGTACAAATGTTGTGCGACTCCTAGCTGAGCAGTAATATACACCAAGACCTGCGCTGCCACTTACAGTCTGCACTGAAAATTTCCCTCTGAAGTCACACCTTTACATCTTACAGTACCTGCTCCATTTGCTTTATTTCAGATTAAGTACATTTTCTCGTGTAGAGCTGGGGAGTCTCTGATGTCTCAGGGGGGGAATCAGGTGGCTTAAGTTACTAATTCCACTTGTTCCTAATATGTGCTGTACATCAGTGTCTTTTTTCTTCCGTACTTCTCAGTAAATCCATCTTGATGCGAGGCCTGACCCCCCCACCCCGCCCGTGTCTGACTGACACGCCAAAGCGAACCCACAGAACCAGCTCCTGTATTTCTGAGTACTGTTTTGACCCTCAAACCCATGCCCAGTCCCCATAAACCCTGAAAAGAACCCCCCCCCGATGAATGTCCTGTCTGTCCCCTCCTGGTGTCACATGGACATGCTTGTCCTTCCAATCGCAGTGATTCTCGCATCATTATTGTCTGCTTTCTATGTACCGTCATCTCTTTGCCAACCTCATCTTGCTCTCTATAGCTCGGGTGGGGAGCTGTCACAGTGCGGCACCCCTGGAGCTGGAGGTAAAGGCCCTTAACCCAGGGCCCATGGACACGTGACCGTTCCCTTGAGGCCGAGACTCAAAGCGGCAATCTTCTGATCACAGGCACGGAGACTTTGACCAAATTTATAGACAGTTACATTTCTATAATACTTAAATTTATACAGCGGGGTGAATGCTAATGATGTGACACCCATGTTATTTGAGATTACTATGATCTGTCCGTCTCTGACTGGCTTAACCGGTTTAGCTTTTTTAACACCCATTGGGTTAAAGCAGGCAGCTATTGACAGTGCAGCTCCAGTGACCATTATGTTCAGCTTGCTGGGGAACAGATAATCCCCCCCCAACTTCCTGCTGTCTGCAATTCTTCCTGTTCCTGTAGAGAGATGTAACCAGCAGATGGACAGATGATCACTTCCCCCTTACTTTTCTGTAGGTACTTTCTTTTTTCTCGTTCCATATGGCACATAAAACAAGGCTTTCATATTCTGTTCCAAAGGAGATTAATCATCCTCAGTGCTGAGCCATATTGCAGCAGCGCAGAGGTCAGCCTTCGCTTCCGATCTTTCTTTCTGCCAAGATGAAAACATAACACACGTAGACTTGGCAAGAAAATGATCTGTGAAAATCATCTATTAAACATATATGCAGTATACCATTTGGACATCGATCCAAGAACCAAGGATTTTAAAAGTTCATTTATAATCATGTTAACTCCATATTAATTGCTTGCACCAAACATGCTTTTTAATTTTGAATTCCTGATTTACCCTGACCTGAGCTAATCGATTCGATCTGAGACAGTCGATTCTAGCAGAAGCCCAGAAGCTGTTGACTGGATGCTGATTATGTTTGCCGGAGCTCCTGCCGCTTCGTCCTCAGTCTGACAGCCCATCTGCATCAAACCCAGAATTAAGCCTCTATCAATACTATTAAGACTCAGGAGCATTGGAGTCGTGTTCTACGATTTTAACCCTGTAACCATTAATATTGTCATTCATTGTCATCTATTATTAGTCTGGAATTAAAATGATTTTCCTGTAGGAGTTTGCACTGGAGCTTCACAACTGCCATCTTAGAAAGAACAGACCTCCCTCCCTGCCATCCTAGAGGCAATTACAATCAAACGGCGAATTTCCATTCTTCTTCATTCTCCGAATTCGTACAGTGTTGGTTTCATTCTCCCCTGCTCTGCACTCCTCTTGGCGGGGAGTAACTGAACATTTTCGGCCTCCTGACAAAATGTCACCTTGGGACCCCCCCAACCCCCTACATTATATAATTTTAGAATCTTACATATTCAAGGGCCCCTGTAAAGTGCTGGGCCCCCTGAGTCTGTCAGGGTATCCATGCCCTTCCGACGCCTCTGCCTCTCGGTAAAAAGGTAAATGTGCCTATAAAACCGTATTAACCCACCCTCATTAACAGTGCCGCAGTAAGCATGACGCGCAGGACCGTCGGTGCTGGTAATTTACAAAGCGTGCCAGGACTCACGCAGCAGAGTGAGCCCCATTAGAAGCCGCCGTTTGCTAAATGCCGTATAAAATATAAAGGGATGCGTATGAATATTTAAAGCGCACACAGGCTGCTTCCCCTGAAGTGGCTGAGTCATCGCGCTGAAGCAGCCCGCTTGACGTAAGAGAATCATATTTGCTCACATTCTGTGGAGCTCAGACGACACTCCCAGAGGACGACTCACGGATACTGGCTGGACGCCCCCGCCCCCCTCCAACTGACACCATCTAATTCAATTATGATATCATTTACATGCTCAGCATGCTTCTGTGTTTTAAGTTACACATTTCAACATCCTCCTGGTACACCTGGGTATTAAGTGATGCAATTAAGGTTTCGTGAATTAATCTTTCTTAAGGGGGCGGCCATGCACCCCCCTTCCCCCTGCCGTGATTTGAAATGGCGACCTACTGCATATGTACCTTTACAGCTACGTGCCATTAATACCAATACGACAAAGGTTGTGATTGGTTTTGGCGCACAATGTCAGCTATGAGATTTCCACAATTCACGTTCAATATAATGGCCATGCATCAATGTGAGCAGTATGTGGTCATCATGGGGAGGATGTGGTCATCATGAGGTGTATGTGGTCATCATGAGGAGTATGTGGTCATCAGGAGAAGTATGTGGTCATCCTGAGTAGTGGTCACTATTAAGAGTATGTGGTCATCATAAACAGTATGTGGTTATCATAAATAGTATGTGGTCATCATGGGTAGTATGTGGTCATCATGAGGAGTATGTGGTCATCAGGAAGAGTATGCGGTCATTATGAAGAGTATGTGGTCATCATGAGGAGTATGTGGTCATCAGGAGGAGTATGTGGTCATCCTGAGTAGTATGTGGTCACTATTAAGAGTATGTGGTCATCATAAACAGTATGTGGTTATCATAAATAGTATGTGGTCATCATGGGTAG
>JAODKF010000042.1:13960517-13980664 GCA_026779585.1 Mormyrus proboscirostris | reverse complement strand
ACTATATGGATAAAAATATTGGGACTCCTGGCCATTACACTTGCAAGAACTTATATTCTAATCCATATAGAGTTGGTTCTCCCTTTGCAGCTATAACAGCTGCCACTCTTCTGGAAAGGCTTTCCACAGAATTTTAGAGTGTCATTGGTAATTTTGCCCATTCACCCAGAAGAACGATTTGTGAGGTTCGGGAACTGATGTAGGACACGAAGGCCTGGCTCATAATCTTTATTGTAGTTCATCCCAAAGGTGTTTGATGGGGTTGTGGTCAGGACTCTGTGCGGGGCCAGTCAAGTTCTACCACACCAAACTCACCAAACCATATCTTTATGGACCTTGCTTTGTGCACTGGGGTGCGGTCATGCTGTGACGGAAAAGGGCTCTTCCCAAAACTGTTCCCACAAAGTTGTAAGTTAGCATTAAGAGATCCCTTCACTGGAATTAAGGTGCCTAGTCCAACCCCTGAAAAACAACCCCACACCATCATCCCTCCTTCACCAGACTTTACAGTTGACGCAATGCAGTCAGGCAGGTAATGTTCTACTGGCATCTGCCAAACCCAGACTCGTCCATCAGACTGCCAAACAGAGAAGCGGGATTCTTCACTTCGTAGAACATGTTTCCGCTGCTCCTGGGTCCAGTGGCAGCATGCTGTATGCCACTCCATCCAATACTTTGGCATTGCTCTTGGTGATACGAGGCTTGCGTGCAGCTACTTGGCCATGAAAGTCGATCCCATGAAGCTCCCATTCCCGTTTTGATGCTGGGGTTAATGCCAGAGGAAGTTTGGAGCTCTGTTATTTTACTTGGTCTCTCACTTTGTGGCTGAATTTCTGTTGTTCCTAAATGCTTACAGTTGACCGTGGAACATCTTGCAGAGGAGAAATTTCAACTGATACATTGCAAAGGTGGTATCTTCTGGCAGTACCATGCTTGAATTCACTGAGCTCTTCAGCATGACACATTCTTTCAGAAATGTTTGTAAACCTGACTGCATGGCAAGATACTTGATTTTATATACATTCAGACTGACTTGCTTTCTCACTTCAGGAATGTGACCTGGGCAGAAATCAATGGATATCTGTATATATACATTCAAGTTACATCCCGGAAATAAAGTCGACAGTCATTCTGGATATTTGTTGATCGTTATAGGGGAAAAGTCCAAGATATTGTACAACAAAAGATACAATGTCACAGACATTTAGCTAAATCTCTACAATAGTGGCACAATTGGTTTCTTTTAGTTCTTGTCTCATGCCGTACATGTGGTAAAATACGTCTGCTAACGTCCACTACGTCTGCTTCAGATGACTTTTGATAAAATTCATTAAGGCTCCTATGAGACCTTGGAACTGAGTACGATTGGACATTACTCCATATGACATATATATACTCACTTTTCTTTCCTTTTATCTTTTGTCAGGTACAGAGTCTCAATGAGTCTAAGGCCTGTCCTGGGAAATAAGAAGGCACACAGGCACACGCTCCAGGCAATAAAGTCACCCTGTCACATAACTCCATGTTTTTGGAGGTCCACGGTACCTGGAGGACACCCATCTGGGCTTTGGAAGAACACTCAGGCTCCACATAATCAGATCCACCGGCAGGATTCAAATCCCCCACCTTCATAGTGTGAGGCTATAGCACTACCCACTGAGCCGCAGTGCTGCCTTCATAATCATACTTGTTCCAAGAATATTAATAAATAAATTGTGGCTGCTGTCCCATCTAGGGTGTCCCCTGACTCTGTGCCCTGTGCTTACTGGGACTGGGTCCAGCATGCCCGCAACACTGTACTGGATAAATGACACGAGACAAAATGGTGATGGGGGGAACATTACTTAAGATATTAGGATATCAAGCTCTGCGTGAGCATCTGAACAATCATGAACAATCGAGTTTGTCTGGATCGTTGCATCATCACTTTACACTTTCAGCCCTATACATTTTTCCAGGCTGATCATATAAAACTGATTTATTTTCCAAAACATTTGATGCCAGTTGCCTGCGCCCGTTTTATCTTTCATCTTCGTGAAGCAGGGGAACTTCGGCACAGATGAAAGGTTTGTGATTTGAACACGTTGACCCAGTATTCTGCCCTCTGTAAAATGTACTGTTTTTCCCTACTTTTCCTCACAAGAATCCTGGTTGACAGTGCGATCAATGAAGTCCCTGTGAGGTGGGATCAGGTCATGGGATTCTTCCTTGCGGGGCCTTTTTGAGCTCTCCCTGACACAGACTTCTTACTGAGACCGCCTTTTGGGCTCTGGATCGCCAACAGCAGGTCAGGTTTATCTTTGATAGTACCTAAATTCATTGCCCAGCACTTAGTCAGCACACTTGCCAATCTGGATGATAATGATTATGTCAGATTTTTTTTTTTTTTCGCACAATCTGCAACATTTCAGGTTTGTTTTTTTTTTTTTTAACTGAAAGCAAAATGGCACAGTGCTAGTCCTGAATCCTGACTTGTCTGCACCCTCTCTAGCGCCCTTTTGGGTGCTGGCATGGGCTGCGATTGTGCCATTGCCTTATTGCTCATAGCGAGGAATAAGGATCTGTTCTGAGCTCAGGAAAGGTGCCCTTTCGGCTTCGCGTTGGGCGGGATTCGATTCCCCACACGGTACTGGGTGCTCAAAGTGGCAGAAGGAGACACCGATGGTCATTAGAAATGTAAATAAATAAATAAGCAGCGATAAGACCCATGCTGCGCATCCGAGTGAAAAAGCACACCGGCAATCCTTCTTATTAAATCTATTTTTGAAACCGAAGAGAGCAAAATGGGGTGTGTGGGGGGAGGGTAACCACTGTTTATTCTGTCATCAGATAAATATCTGCTGTAACTAATTGGGTCCCAGTAGCCCTGGGCTGCCTGGATATGGTCAGTGTTGGGTTGAGGCCTGTTACGCTCCCGGTGGTTCTCTGCTCTGCTGAAGCCGCGAGACAGCCAATCGCCTCGTCCCTGGCCGTGTCAGGGCGGGAAGCGGCCACCAGGCGCAAAAAGCCGCACCCCCCTGCTTGCCAAGCCACCCTCCCGCCTTTATGTGGGACAGATATCCGCGCTCACTTTCATTTTTTTGCACGCTGACCTGGCACAGAAGTGCCCTGTGGTATGGAGAGAACCCAAGAGGCACCAGTGGAGGGACTCAGGTGTAGCTATTCCCTAAATGCCAAGAGAAACAAGAACAGTCTGATGTACCCCTCCCAAGCCTAGTCAGCCTTGGTGTCTTCTACTACAGGGAGGGAGGAAGATATTAAACCGCCATTGAAGTGCTGAGTCTCCTCTTAAGGCTTTTGGGTTAATGGAGAGACAGGGGGCACCTTAACTACTATTTGGATTTTTTTCTCACTTGTGCAGACCCGAGGGGCGCCAGGCTGCTGCTCGCGGTTCCGGTTCAGCTTCTGCCAAAGACTTTAAGTTTCCCCCCAGAAACTGAACGCTACGATAGCAGGGGAGGAGAGATTTCAGGCTTTAAAAGGCTCGTCTTACGCGAGTGCAAAACGTGTGGCGCAGAAAGCTGTATTTATATATTGAGACTAATCATAATATATGTGTTTGCATATTTGCATAGTCATAGTGCTCCCACTGGGACTGCAACATTGAACTGACGATTAGAATTCCTGTAAAAGTGGGATGACACGTGACTGTCCTTTGGCCGACTTTATCCAAGGGTGCAATTAATGTTTATTATCGGTTAGACCCGTGTAAACACCCGGTTATTTTTTTTTTTCCCAAGTCAAGCAGTCCTTCTTGAGATTACCGCTGAAACAGAGAAGTTGCGGACATCAGAAACAAAGACGCCACACTTGTCGAGCCTCTTACCGCTGTGTCAGGAATGATAAATGCGAACTTGAGTTTTGCTTCTGCCGCCTTGGGAAGTGTCTGCACCACCAAAGGCATTTCCATCAAGCTATAATTAAACATTTGGATACGTTATTAGATGTAGCTTCCCTTCAAATCAAAGTCATCTGGAAATAGTTCATTTGTTTTGTGCCCGCGACTGGGAATAAACTTTCTGAGAAGTTTAGAAGTTTCATTTATGAGGTCTATCCTAATGGTGGTGGGTGGAAAGAACACAGTGTCTAATTTAAAACACTGGCTTCTAAGATAATGAGAACTTCTGCCTGGTGGTCTGATTAATAGCAGAAGTATCTTCTGTTCTGCAAAGCTGGCATAATCGATTTACTGTATCCGAATGGCAGTTTTTTTCCCATACAAAAAATAGATTAATCTTATATAGAAAAATATATTTAGCTCATACGCAATAGGATTAACTACAAACTAACAAGAGCATGAATTATGTTCCCTCATGATATTTCCATGTGGTTTATGTTTTGGCATTAATGACGAGCTTAGCAGACAGGTGCACAGTGTCTTTTTATTTAAATGTACACGGCATTTTCGATGCTGCAATTTGTAGTCTGGTTGTATTATTTATTCATTAATTTTCCCGACACAGCTGTCATAAAAGTTGACCCCAGTATGCTGTTTTGTTTCCTTGCATTTATAAATGATCGCCTGCGTTTTGAACATTGTCACACGTGCATTGAGATAACCGTGATCGGAATAGTAGTGAGGAACTGGTGGGTCCTTTAAAAGTTTGGTCGAAATTAAATAAGAGCACCTCTTCCACTCACCTGCCCTATTCCTTTCGGCAGCCCGGTGGTTAAACAGTCCCTAAAAATCTGGTTTCATTTACGGAGAACCTTTGGCCTCCAGGCTTTCTCCCTTCTAAGCCCAATCGCATTTAACCACTTGCTTCTTCAGTAGCTGATACTGCCTTTCATGTATGACATAAGAAACGTTTAAAATGTTTTTCAGACGTATATTCTGGAAACCAATTTTCTAGTTTTTCTCAGCTGGGCACAAACTTTGGAATTGTGTCCACACAATTACAGGTCAGGCATTATGTTTAGAAAATGACGCCACAATTCCCTAATAAACCCCCAGACAATGCTCTGGACACATTGCTATCAGTTAATCCCACAGCGAGAGGTGCAATGTCCACCCTTTATAATTTAATTTTCAAATTTCATTGTTCCTCATTGGCTGTTATCAAAACTGCTTGGGAACAGGACCTTAATTCCACCATTACTGATGATGTGTGGGACTCTATTTCGGATCAGGTACATTCCACATCAATGTGTGCTCTGCACGCACTCTTACAGTTTAAAGTTGTCCACTGAGTGCGCTGTCTAAGGTCAAGCTAGCTCGCGTATACCCAAAGGTGGACCCAGCTTGTGACAGATGTAGGAGTGCTCCTGCTTCATTATTTCACGTGTACTGGTCATGTCCTTCCTTGTCTAGCTTTTGAAATCTGTCTTTCATACCATTTCAGAAGTCCTGCACTGCCAAATTGAGCCAAACCCCCTATCTGCCATTTTTGGTATTGCCCCAGACCAGGGTTTGCCACGTGTCAAACTCAAAATGTTATCTTTTTCTTCTTTACTTGCTAGAAGAGCTGTCTTACTTAAGTGCAAAGACCCTGTTCCTCTCTCTCGTGCACACTAGGTTACGGGTGTTATGTTGTATATGGACTTGGAAAGAATCAGATACACTGTCCGTGGTTCTGAAAATAGTTTTTTTAAAGTTCGCCGCCCCTTTTTAACATTTTTTTGAGAAACCTACCACCATTGTCTCAGAGTAGCTCTCCCCTCTCCCCCCCCTCTTTTATTTACATTTAATGTGTTATTCTATTACATGTCTGTACTTGTTTGTCGTGGTTTAGTTGTGCTCTATATTTATCTATTTTATTTACTTTGTCTGTTTGTGTTTTGGCTGTACGGGGTTTCTATTTTTGGGTATTAATGTTTAAAGGAGAGAAAGGGAGGAAAAGGGGATGAAAGGAAGAGACAGAGTGGGAAGGGAAGGGGCTCTGTAATCGGCTCTGTATAAATTGTTCTGGAGTGTACTTACCGTTGCAATTTTTCAGATTAATCAAAAGACATTTGAAAGAAAAGAGAAATTAAGTGAGCAGGAGTCGTTTGTAGGTAGCCTCATGTTTTGGGTTCATGTAGACCTTCATCTTTGCTCTTGTCCTCAAACTATATTTTTCTCATATGCCATTTCATACTCTGATGACAGTTTTGGACCGACTCTGATATTATGCTGCCTTTTCAATTACGTATCCCCTCTGACTTACCCTAAAAATCTATTTTTAGACAAAGGGGCTTGCTATCGAGAGGAGCTCTCTATCACCATGTTGTCACTGACCATTAAAAACCATGATTCCCCTCCTCTTTCATCCAGCCAATTCCTGCACTCTGATGAACGGTTCTCCTCGACATGGCAGTAGACAGTGTAGGGGAGTCAGACAGCCCTGCTTCAGGCCAGCGTGGCAATGCGAGAAGACGTCTGTGTAACTAGGAGAGATTTACCCTGGTGCTGAGGCAGGCAAAACGTGACGCCAATAAGAATCCTTGGACATACCGGACACACGCTCAAGAGCAGATGCGCCAAAGTGATTGGACAGATATTGTGTGTCTATGTGTGCGTGTTATGGCCCTGTTTCCCAATAACTTTGTTCAGGCCTGTTGGTTTCCTTCTGTTGAAGAATAGCTCATCCATCCACCTGCAGATCACCTCTCCAACTAGAGAATGTGGTTTGAAGAGTAATATATTGGCGAGATAAAAACATATTCCCCATTGTTCCATTTTACGTTATTGCACTTCTGCTTGACATGCGTGCAGAGATACACATACGATAAACCACACTACCGTAAACGACAAAACTGTCAAAGGCTCTGTATAAATAAGCTCCCCTATCGCATTGCTGAGTTTAGTTTGAGTAGTAAAGGCTAATGTGTTTGCCTCAGCAAAATATAGTTCATATATATACTACATGCTAGTTGATAAAACTGTGTTTTGAATTTATTTTGCCAGTGCGTTGCTGGGTAGACATTTTAACAGGCGTTTGTGCCAATTTGGCAACTTTTTTGCAATTTTACAGTTTCTTCCTGTTAATTAAAAGGAGGTAATATGCGAAGGATAAACACTCGTGTGACATACACCTCGATTATTAATATGCAAATGAGCCACACACTAACAAGAAGCTGTGTTTTTACATTTGACACAACTGAAGTTGGATTTAAATGTTTAAATCAGAATCATTTTCTTCTGTTCATATGAAAAAGAAATACAATTTAAACATACTTGCAAAACAGATACACAAAGCAATAAACACAGTTAAGATAAAGGGAAAGACAGAGAATAATAAAACAAATGTGCTATTAATAGGATCAAGATTGATTTTTATTGATACCGGGGGCAAATGAACAAATAAATATGTAGGCATGTAAATAAGGGTGAGACGACAAAGATGTGGGGTATAAACTGTTTGGGTTTATGTGCAGATACTGTAAGCTCAGAATCAACAAGAGTGTGAAAAACAGAAGGTGACTACGTGTGGAAACGACCCATACAGGGTAGCGTGCTCCTCATGGAACCTTGTTCGGAAAGGCAACGGCCTGGGGGAAGAAGCGGTTCAGATGGCGAGTGGTCGCTGTACTCAGAGTCGGTAGTGTCAGCTTTTGCTGAGAAGGGAGACATTGGAAGAGAAAGTCACCAGGCTGAGAGTAGTCAGACATTATTTTCTTAACCATTAACCATTCTTACCTTTAAGTGGCGAGTGCTACAAACCAAAGATCTTCGATACACTTTGCACAATTCACTGTAGCCTCTGCTTACAGTGCAACGACGCAGAGACAAACCAGACAAAAATGGAGGCTGTGGCAATGGATTCTACTGCAGTCGCGAAAAACTGAGTCAACGACGTCTGTGACAGCTTGAATTTATTCAGCTGTCAGAAGAAGTACAGGTATTGTTGGGCCTTGGTAGTTAACCAGGGTATGTTTGTGTTCCAGCTGAGGTCTTATTAAATGCTTGTGCCAAGAAATCTGAAGGACTTGGTTCTGCTACAACAGTAGGGATGGTGGTGGTGGGGGGTTCTGGAAGTCGGTGATCATTTCCACAGGTTTTTGTGTGTTCAGCTTCAAGTTGCTAACATCTCACCCTGACAACAGTCGACTTACTTCCTTATGGTAGCTGTACTCCTCACCCTGACACCAATTAGTTAATATCCTTACAGTAGCTGGACATCTCTCACTGACACCAGTTGACTTACTTGCATACTGTAGTTAGACTCCTCATCTTGATACCAGTCAGCTCACTTCCGTAAGTCAGCTGGACACCTCACCCTGACACCAATCGGCTTATTTCCTTATGGTAGCTAGATTCCTCACACTAACGCCAGTCAGTTTACTACCTTACAGTAGCTGGATTCCTCACACTGAAACCAGACACCTTAGTTCCTTATGGGAGCTGGACTCCGCACTCTGACACCAGTCGGCTTATTTTCTAACGGTAGCTGGACTCCTCCCCATTGCTGATGAGACAAATGAGAGGTGCTTGCAAGTGGCAAGTGGTGGCGTCCGCAAAATGAGTTTTGCAAAGTCGCTTTGTGAAGTGTAGTAACTGGTGCACAAGGAATTAAATGGGGGAGATAGTGCATGTCCTTTTGGCGAATCGGTGCTGTGGAACATGGGGTCTGTGATGTAGCTGGCCATCTTCAAGTCCTGTTTCCTGCTGGTCAGGAAGTTATGGAATATGTAGTAGTAGAGATGACTGCACACTGAGAGTCTAGAGTTTCTGAAATAGTAATTAGGGTTGTTCAGTAATTCAGTAGTAATTCTGTAGTAATTCAGTAGTATTAAAAGAAGAAAGGCACATGTCCACATGTAGGATCCACACAAAGTCTGAGGGCTTCAGGAGTCGCCCGAAGTGGTTGCCCTGTTGTACCAGGTGGAGATGGGACTGGGGCTGTTCTCCTTGGCCTCCGATTCCCCAGTTATGTGGGAGGTGACAGGGACTTTGTTTACCCTGCACTGGCAGGTGAGAGGCACGACTCCACCATTTTGACCTGCTGCCCACTGAGGAGCCGTCACTTGAATTGACCTCTTCCACTGCTCCCCTCCCACCTGCCAAACTCATCTTACTCAAATTCTCCGGTGAGCCCACCACCATGATACCAGCTAGTCCTTCAGTTAACTCCCACTGGAGGAGTTGGAGAGCTAAAAAGCTAACAGACCCCGATGCGGCAGCACCCGGTCCAGAAGAGCTCACTGCATCTTCAACGCCCAGCCCTGGTGAGGCCTCTGCCGTCCCGCAAGCACTTGGTCTGGAATAGGCTGCTGTTCCACAAGTGCTTGGCCCAATGAGGCTGCAACTCCACTATCATCTGACACATGCCCGGCCCAGGAGAGGGTGCCTCCACCGCGCATGGCCCTGGAAAGGCTGCTGCCCCACTGCAGCCCAGAGGAGGTTCCTGCCACGCCTTGCTTGCTGCTTAAGGTCCCCACCATGCACAGCCTTACGCTAGAGGCTCCTGGCCCAGAGGAAGCCACCAGTAAACCAGATGGTCACCCGCCTCCAGAGGGTCCTGCCATGCGCTGGCAGCCAGAGGGTCCCATCTTGCAGTCACCCAGGAGGGTCATTCTGCCCTCGTCTCTGCTTCTTCCAACAGTTGTGCCTGCTCGTGCCATGCAGTCACGAGCAGTCACGCCTGCTCCTGCCTGTGACCATCACCAAGTTGGCTCCTGCCTGCCTGCAACCACCGCATAGGTCCCTGAATCACCTGCGGTTGTTGCCTGCCTGCTCCCCTGTGGCTGCTGCCTCTTCGCCTTCTGCCTGCTCGCCTGCCGACTCTCCCGAGGCTCGTCTCATCGGCTCATGCCTGCTCATGCGGCCGATTGTTCTATCCCCCCGCTGAAGCACCCCCCCCCACTTAAAAATAACATAAAAAATAAAACAAGCCTGAAATGAAATGCTTATTACTTTTGAGCCACTTGTACTACATTCATGAAGTGAGGCGCAAAGTGGTTTTGCTAGTTTCATTCCAGCGCAATGCTCATTTTCACGCCATGCACGCACTTGTCAAAATAGTACATTTTATGCCCGCTTCCCCCTTACAGGGGGCGGAGTGGTGGCGGCTCTGAGCCTTGCGATCTGCGCTCGCAATCAGATGGTTGCTAGTACAAATCCCATGAATGCCAGCAGTGATCCATTTCCATTGGGCCCTTATCTTGGAATTGTTTCGTCCCAGGTATGACATTAATCTACATCCAGTCCTACAAGCCGGGTTAGTGGCAGGATTGGCACTGCAGCTGCTGGAGAAAGCACACTGTCTTCCATTTGGACTGGTGTGGTGCTGCGGTCCCTGAGGTGGCTTGTCACGTGGTGGGTGCAGCAACACACTGTAATCAGCATGTGCTCCTTACATCTCTCTTTCACACTTGTAGGAGTGATGCTTTTTAAATGAGGCGTGGCCGCTCTTCTAAGGCAGTGAAATGACATTGCGCTTGTGAGGAACGAAGACCATGTCTAAAGTCGGTGGCGCATTGTTAAACAGAATTTAAGTAGCGCATTTTAGAAACTTGCAAGTGTAACGCTCAATATGGACACAGATTATGCCCACGAGGGGCATTTATGGTTTTTTATTTTATTATTTTTACCTTTCAAGTTCCTTATCAGAATTAAGCACATATTATAACTGAAAAGACATGTGGATTGCTGAGAATGCATTTCAGATATTTAGATAAGTCAGGAGGAACATTGTGATACAGTCCTCAGAAGGTCGCGGCATTCTTTGTTGTATGTTGCGTAGCATTGCCATGCGTTGGATCTGTTGGACATAAACGAGGGCATTTTAGAGGTCTTAAGAGGCGTGATGCTGAACTGCACGTGTCGATGCCAACAATGGAGTGTATGCTGGCAGCAGCGCGGGCAAGGAGGGATCAGCTGGCAGAAGAGCTTAGTGTTGCCAACTTAGCGACTTTGTCGCTATATTTAGCAAGTTTTCAGACCCCTCTAGCGACTCGATTTCAAAAAAGTGACTAGTGACAAATCTAGCGACTTTTTCTGGTGTTATTGGAGACTTTTGGAGACTCTGACATGAAAGCACGTACCATTCTTACTCTCCTCACCGAGCAGCGGGTGCTGCCGTGGGCTCCTCTGCCATCCCAAAGTGCTCACAGGCAGCCAATCATCATGCAGCAGCCCTGCCCAGCTGCAGTCAGAGCAGGAGATGTTCGCCCCTCCGCATACAGACTGCAAATGAACCGCGCATGCGCAAAGCCGCCCTGGCTTAGTCAAAAAATAAGTAACTCTGCCAGGGTGTCTCGTTGTGGTCATTTTTGCCTGTCCCAAGCCCGGATAAAGGAGGATGGTTGGAATTGTAATATATATATAAAAAAAAAGAAAAGGAATCGACAGTATTTCATTTGTAGTTTTAAGTGTATTTGGGGTGTTTTTAATCACTTTTTGTCTCTCCCATGACATTATTCCTCTCTCATACAGCGTCCATTATAATAACGGTGTGTTCAATTATTTCTCTCTGAGTCAGAATTCGGATGAAAATGTCGTGAAACGTCACGAAAAACGTCACTTCCCGTTAGAAACATGCCTCTTTTATGACATTGATGTCGGACAGGAATTTTCTTGCCCGAGTTGCCCGTGTCATCATTTCAACATGGCGGCTCACACAGTCAACAGTAATTCTATTTTATACATATTTAAAAAAAATTATTTTCCATCCATCTTCCAACTTGCTTATCCTTCTGGGTCGTGGGGGGTCCAGAGCCTATCCCAGAAGCCACAGGCTCAGAACAAGCCAGGATGCAAGGCCAGCCCATCACAGGGCACCAACCCATCACAGGGCACACTCCTACCAATGGGCAACTCCAATTAGATTCAGCATGTTTTTGGACTGTGGGGGGAAACCGGAGTACCCAGAGGAAACCCCACGACGACACAGGGAGAACATGCAAACCCCACACACATGTAACCCAGGCAGAGACTCAAAGCCTGTTTCCAGAGGTGTGAGGCAACAATGCGTACTACTGTAGCACTATTGCACCCGAATAATATTTATTTTGTTAAATGCATTAATAGTTATAAATGTAACTGCACATGTTCGATTTAGAGAATACCATATCATGACCGTAAACAGTATCCTAGCATGTAATATCAGAGTTTTACCAGACTTGTCTTTGGTTTGTTTATAGTTTGCCTCTCGAAAAAAAAGAATATCGCTATGAATGTACTAAAATATTTTATAAAGCTTTTAATGCGGTTTGACTAGTTTGTGTTTCTTGTTTGTTTGTCTCTCGGAAAAAAAAAATCTCCAAATCTGATAAAATATAGAGCAACAACAGAGTAGCGTGTTCATGGAGGCAGCCATGTTTGTTCCGAGATGTGGTAGCTTGAACGGGAGATTGTCGGACGTGATATCACTCAACTCGGAATATCCGAGTTCCGAGAGAAAAATGAACGCACCATTACACTTACATTGCATATTATGGAAATGAGGCGATGGCGTCATTTAGCGACTTCTAGCGACTTTTGGGAGAGTCAACAGCTACTTTCCTTGCTGATGAGTTGGCTGAATCGTCTGTAGCCTGGTAAGGAATCTGAACTGTGAGATGTAGAAAAACAACAGGCATATTGCCTTTTATTTAACATTTTTAAATACCTTAAAAATCAAGGTTGTGTTTTTGTTTGTTTGAAGATTACTTTTATTTATATTTTGTGAACTGCAGACCCAAAATTTAAATTAAGTCCCTGATCCCAGCCACTGCTCCCATTTTCCCATCCTCTGGCATCATTAAGCTGCTTTCAGCAATACAAGGAAACACTCGCTGCTACCTCATCCCATGCCTGCTTCACTCAAAAGGTTAGGTGGAACAATGGTGCTCCTGTAGATGATGTGCTCACGCCTTTTCACTTCATGCACGTCCATTTCCACAAGCAAAACGTAATCCAGCTTGCAGGGCAAAACGTGCCGTTTAAGTAGCAATTCACTGTAGATCAGGCACTGATGCCTTTTAACGGTGGGGCGACATGCGCCTCTGAATAATTAAGAGAAAAATAATAAAATAATTTATTTACACATTTGTACACATTGGCCAAAATTTGTATTTTACACATTTTCTACACATCGTGCAAAGTCTAGTTTTTCCATAGTCAAAATAGTGAAATGGATTTGGACACAACCATAAATGTTAGATGTGCTTTACATTTTATGCTTTCCGCTAGATCGCTAAAATATAGACCCCGTGGACTGGTCTAATCCTAACAGTCATGAAATGTTAGCAGATTACAGACTGATTTCTTAAAGTGTTACTGTCACGTCCAGCTCCGTCCGATCCTCGTTTGTGCCACATCCACCTCATTACCTCGTGTTCATCCCTGATTGTTATCGCCTGTTTCCTGTTCCTTTTGATTGGTTCTGTGTATTTAATCTACGTCTGAATGAGTCTTGTCAGATCCGTCATTGTAATGTTAGTGCTGTGTTTGTTAGCGTCCGTCCGAATAAAACCCGTTTGCTCGTCACCTGGCCTTCCGACCCGCTCCTTCACTGCGGCTGGCCTGCTCACCCGCCGCTCAGCATAACAGAATGACGGATCTCCCAAACAACGCACCACAGCAGGAGGAAGAGCCCTGGCTCCTCCTGCTGCATTAGGTAGTGTATTGGCAAGAGCTGCCGGAGGTTCAGGAGGACCCCGGTTTGTTTGCCCTGGCGGACCGGAGCTGGACCCTCCTACAGGGGGGAACCACACACCCTGAAGAGTGCTCAGTGGCGGAAGTGCGCACTCTCTTACGGCAGCTCCTCGATCAGATAAAGGAGAAGCGGCTCCAGCCGCTCTCCTTCCCAGATGCAACCCCTCCGTCACCTACCGGACCTGGCCGGCGGAAAAAGAAGAGGCGCAGGGAAAAAAGAGAAGACGTCACCCAGCCGATCTTCCTGGGAACCTGCTCTTTGCTACCTGCCTGGGAAGACACCACTGCCGCCTACCCGTTCAGCCCCGCCGATGAGAAGCCGCCTCCCTTAGCGGCATACACCTACCGGCATGCGCGCCTGGGCCAAGTAGGAATACGTGCGGTGAGGGATGCCATTCCCCGAATCCCCCAGGCTCTTAAAGGGGCAATGTCGTCTTTGAGGACATGCGCTCGGGCGGCCATTACGGACATTCCGGACCTGTCCAGTGTTCCGGACCTGCCAGTGCCGGTCTTAGTGGCAGCCCTGGCCGCACGCGCGAGGTACCTGTCCAGCCCGACACGCCTGTCCAGCCCGGCTCGCTTGGCTCTCCTGTCCAGTCTGTCCCTCCTATCCCGCCAGTGTCACCGGTCCTGCCCAACTCGCCTGTCCTGCCCTGCTCGTTTGTCCAGCCCGTCCTGCCCGACTCGCCTGTCCAGCCCATCCAGCCCTGCTCTCCAGTCCAGTCCTGCTCTTCAGTCCAGCCCTGTTTGTTTGTGACTCCAGTTCCCCCAGCCCAGAACCCAGTCCCTGAGGAGGTCCCAGACAGCCTGACTGCCACTCCTACCTCCATGGAGGAGGAGCTGGAATGGGACCCTTCGGGGATCTCCCTCTGGACTCCCACGCCCTTACCCTTCCGGAACTGACGCCCTCTGGGACCCCGCCTGTCAGTGTCCCGTAAGGGATGGGGTCACAAGCGTTGGGCCCTGTTCCTGCCCGCCCTGCCCCCTGGCTTGCCCTCGCTCGCTTTGGCTGGGGCTCCGGGGTCTCCTGCGGGTCCTCCGGCTCGGGGTTGGCGGTCGCCTCCAGGTCCCCCCCTGGTGCCGCGGTGCGGGTCCTCGGTCCCACCTCCGGCTCCATGACGTTCGCCTCTGGGCCTCCTGCTTCGGCGGGGCATCGGACGGCGCCTTCGCCGGCTCTGGCTGCGCCATCGCCTGCCGCGGCTTCCCCCTCCTGCCCGCCTTCGCTGGGGTTCCCACCTGCTCCCTCGTTGTCCCCTCCGTCTCTCCCTCGTCCCGTTCCCTTGGCCCCTGTGTCGTGCCCTGCGGCTCCTGTCTTCCTCTCGCATGCGGCCCCTCCGGCCGCCGCCGTCTGGGCTCCCTCGGGCTCCCTATTGTCTCCCGCCCTTTGCCTCCGTGCCCCCTGCCTTCGCGCGCCTTGTGTTCACCCCTGGTCCCTCTGTGCCTCTCGGTCCCTTTGTGCCCCCTGTGTCTGCTCCTCGTCCCTTCATCCCTCCTGTTCCGGCTCCTCCTCCTGTGCCTCCCGTATTCACTCCTCACCCTGTTGTTCCTCCGTTCTCTGTTCCCCCTGTGTCTCCCTTCCTGATCTGTCTGTCTGCGTTTCCTGTTCTCTGTCAGGTTTTGTTGTGGTTTCTGCCCCTGTGCCTGTTCTTTGTTTCCGTTCTGTTCCCTGTCCCTCGTTTGCTTTTGTTTTGTTTTTCAGGTTTTGCTTCCCTCGTCTCGTCCATTGCCTCCCCTCGGGCGCACCCGGTGTGGTCACCTGGCCTTCCGACCCGCTCCTTCACTGCGGCTTGCCTGCTCGCCCGCCGCTCAGCGTAACAGTTACTTATATGGATAAAAAATACTTTTACTGTAAAGTTTTTTCAAAGTTTCTGACCTATATTCAGTATTAATTTTGACAGCATATTTCGCTTTAGTTTTAGTCGACAAAAATTACAGGATATTTAGTCGACTAAATCTACTTTAGATGCGACGAATAGGAGGAGAAACAGAAATTTAAGAAATACTGCTACTTTGGTCTACGGCAGAGGTGCAGTGTTTTCTGCAGTTTTGGGCTGACGAGTATCCGGGAACACCTGGATGCAGCACAAAAACTCTTTTTTTCCTATATGTGCAGGATGATTACATGAAAATCACTGTGTTGCATATTCCATAAATAGAATGCCATGTGTCATCGCGCCCAAAATGAGTCTAAATAAGCCTCAAAATAAGGACATTAATCATGAACTCCATTGTGCTGTGTGATAGGGCTTTTCTTCCCATGTTTTCTTCAACACCAGAAGTCGTACGGTGATGACGAAAGCATGCTTGTCCTCAGAACATTAATGCAATGTGAGCACTGATCAGCGGGGGAGTGGGGAGGGGGTGCAGTTTTACTTGGGCACAGTACAAGGCAACCAGACAAGGGAAGTGCGAGTACGCCCATGGATTTCACATCAGGGATAGTGACATGTGCACTTTTTTGTGTGTATACTAATTTTCACTGAATCACACTTACACAAATTTCAGAAAGTCAAATATAGGATGGTTCCTATGCAACATTTTTAGAAATCAGGCTCTACATGTTGCAGAAATTAGGCTAATGTTAAGATACTGATGTTGCAAGGGAACAGTTTATGTCAGTCTTCAAACATACAACTTAGCATAAAAATTCAAACAGTAGCATGGGAAATAGAATTCATGCAGATTATGCTATTTAATGCATCTATGTCTTATTTCTAAAGGTTTTATGTTCCGTATTCTGAATAAGGTGTATTCTGAGAATATGTTAATTGACTGAAATGCCAAATGTCTATTTACCTGTTATATGGTACAGTTTTAACTTGAACTGTACCTTGTCTCTCTCTCTGTCTCTCTGTCTCTCTCACACACACAGACAACATATATATATATATATATTAGGGTGGGTCAAAAAATTAAAGTATGATAAATGTTTTGTGAACATCAGTTTTCTTGTTCCTTTTGGCCACCATATACCGTGAAAAAAGTTTGAAGTTACAATTTTAATATTTAGTACTGCCTCACTGAGGTCAAAACTTTTCAATTCAACATGCAAACGTGCAGAAATAACTTAAATAAAGTCTCATGTATTAATTGTATTTGTATACAAACAGCTAAATATACCATTAATTATTGTAACAAGGACATTATTTAATGACGTTTTTTACTTTCTCACATAAATGAAAACATCTAAAGTGTCTAAAACTGCATTAAAGTTAGTTGCTGAAACAACAATAAATCAATAGATAGAAGTTGGGCAACTCGGAATATACTCATTGTACTGCTCTTCATCAGTTCTCATTTTATGTCAAACACTACTCAGTCACTGGAATTGTTCAAGAAACGTCGACTTGTTAGCGTTCGGGAGTCTCTTGCGATGGGCCTCTACAACTTGATACAAATACTGTTTTTCATCTTCACGCCTCGTCAAGGTCAAGTTGAAATTGCTAGCCAGGGCAATGGCTCTCTCAGCAGAATCGTTCACCACCTTCAGAGATTCCGCAATCTTTTTAGCATCTTGAAACGAATCCTGGTCTGGCCAGCTATCAACGTCATGCGTGAGAAAGTCAGTGTTCAGTTTAAGTACCTTGAACAAGAAATGAGATGCTGGTCCTATGAAATAGTCAAGAGTCTTCGTTGCCAGAATACTTGACATACCGTTCATCATTAAATGACTGAGGATTTGATCCGAGGATACGTGCAGCCATTCGCTGCTTCAATTCTGCAGGAACCAAAACTGAGAACAAGCCAAGTGTGGCCAATTCTTGACCCAAGTTCCAGAGGTGGCGTCACATAGCTGTATGAGCAGCATCCGAAACAGTTTTATTTACTAAATTGTACTTAATCAAGCTCTGAATGAAGTTCAAGTCATTTGCAGGTGCGTCACATGAGTATGAACAAGTTATCCATGTCTTGACGTTAATCAGTGTTACAAATATTGCAAATTCCAAGCAGGCTGTTGCATCTGAATCTGTGCCACATTGACAGGCGCAATTAACTAGGCTACAAAACGTTGAATGATACTGTGAACTGCAGTGAATTAAAGTATTGTATCAGTATTTTTGATAAACTAACCACGTCTATAATTTATATTTTGTCTTTTGCTACAATTTGCTATCGTTTGCCAGAATATTAATGTGATAAGTAAAATGCATGCCACCAGTTGGCAACAGCACCAAGTGACATACATGCCAGTTGTAGCTGTAAAAAAGGATTTTTTATTATAAATGATGACTGTGAGGCAGTACTAAAAGTTCAACATGCCTTATATTTTACACAATAATTCCTCTAACCAAAAGGAACAAAAAAATTTATGTGCCCTTGAGCTTCTTGATCACAAGATCTTTGGTAATGTGTTGTGACCCACCCTAATCTATGTATTATCTCTGCAAAGATTAGTATTTAAGCAATAGACACAGCTAACTATAGTTATATGGGTGCCTGTTTCAGTAAATACGGTAATATATAATTATTCGCTGTTCAGCAACAGAAAGGAGAAAATTATGATCTATCGGAAAACCGAGTATTTGAAACAAAGCAATAAACCAACACAAACACCCAGTTAACGACAGAATTGTTATTTTTGGGGATGGCCGAATTGCAGAACCACACTGATGTTAAAGATTTTACCTCATATAATCTTGGTCATAGAGAAAAATGATACCCTTCAACGGCTAAGGGGTAAAGTCACCCCGCCTGCCTGATTTTGGACAATTTCCAGATAGGAATCTATCCCACACATGGATTTTATGCTTTGCGATTCCCATTTCCATGGAAGGTGCTGGCGGTGTGGTAGAGTGAAGACGACTGACAGAAAGAGCAGGATCGGGGCGCAGAGCACCATCACCATCACCATCACCATCTTTTTCTACTTCTTTTTTTAAAAATATGAAGCTGCAGACATTTGTAAATAGGCAAAAAGAAATTTTATTCCAGCAGAAGTTTCTCGTTCACAAACAGCCAGATATTTTGAGTGTCGCTTAACCACTGACATGGCTGGACAGTTTGACCGACAGTTTTGCTTCGAAGTTGCAGATTTGTGAGCATTTGTGCGGCTGGATGTTTTCTCTGGGAATGCCAGCAATGCGCATGCTGTTCATTCTCCTTTGTTCCTGTTGGCCACTGTTGCTTCCGATTTGTTTTCTTTAATCCTGATTCGATTCTGATGTCTATTCTTGTGGCCAATTATTGTCAGAATCTCGTCTGTCCCGCACATTAATTATAGATGCACTGTTTTACTTGTCTGCCATCCCATCTGGGCCTTTCCCTGCCTTGTGCCCCGTGCTTCCTGGAACAGGCTCTTAAACTTAAACCTACCCAGTTCTTGCTGAAGCAGTTATGTACAATGGAAGAATGAGTGTATGTGTTTCTTGTTGTTTATTTCGTTGTTGATATCTTCCTTAAACCCTGAACATAACCTTCTATTTTAAAAAATAGGAGCCTTTAATTTAAACACTTTAGTTACTTTTGAATACTTATGCTTGAATATTAAGAAAATATTGTTTAATTTTCTAAATGCTATAGGAAACAACATTTTATTTATTTGCATTAATCACAAAATTATTTTTTGATATCAGTAAATATGCCATATTTTCCCAAATCATAACATTCACAAATCTATCCTCAATGTGCTTATCAAAATTAATACATTTTAACTTTATTAATATAATTGCTAATTTTTTGCTTACTTTAGTATTTCTTAACTGAAACATCGACCCATTAACATTTTAGGATGTAATGATCAAGCATTTATAGATAGAGTTGGTAGAGACAGAGATTTCTTGATAAACACATTTGTAGATACCAGAGGTGGAAATTTCAGGTCTGGAAAGTAAAAATCCAGACCGCAATTCCGTTTCAACCAACGAGTTTAGCATAATGAGTCACAGTCACATAGCGCTCAACTTATTGGTTGGAACAATATCACGGTCTGGATTTTTTGCTTTCTGGCTGTGAAATTTCCACCTCTGGTAGATACATACATTTGGTACAAAGGCTAAACAGCTAAAGCTACAAAATTACAGAAATGAAGAACCTATAGAAGATGTCTGAAAATGTCTGTCAGGAGACAGGCAGAGCTTTGGAATCATCACTGCCCCCTTACTCCTTTCCTGGTACTGATGTATCACTTACTCATTCAGAGCCATCACATACATGACACACACGAGTGTGTCCACACCTCATTGTTGAATAGTAATAAATATAAAATAAAAGTGTATTTAACTGTCATTACGGAAGATGCTTGGCTCCGGACTCCTTCGGACAGATAAAAATGCAGATGAGTGAGAAGCAAAAGCTTTACTACTCATCAACTTCAGCGTGAACTTTTCATCTGTTTGATGGACTGGGCTAAGTCTATGGTCAGGGGACAACCAACTGCCTGGGAAGCCTTTTTAATGAACGTCTGCGAATGATTGCTGGCTCTGGGCTGGATGAGAGACTGAATGGGCTCCACTGAGCTCCCTCTTGGTGATATGTCATTTACAGCAGAGCCTGGTGTCTGACTCTTGGGTGGTGATACTGAGAGCATACGTGGCGGGCAGTAATGGCCGCCAGACGTGGGCTAGTGGTGAAGTTTGGGGGGGTGAGGGAC